>JAJEJO010000928.1:343456-421681 GCA_020662805.1 Glaucomys volans | reverse complement strand
TCCTTCCTTCCTTCCTTCCTTCCTTCTCTCTCCCCTTCTTCCCCCTTCCCTGTTTTTCTTCCTGTGCTGGAAGTGGAACCAGGTCCTGCTGGTCCTGGGCTAGTGCTCCAGCACTGGGCCCCTGGGCTCTGTCCCCGCTCCTCATGCTGCGATTTTGTCCCTGTGTGGCGTTGGCTCCCAGCCTGAGTCCTGCCTGTCAACAGGCCTCCCACGGCGGAGTGGTCTGGAGCTGGCCGGCTGGGCTTCCCACCTGGGGACCGGCCCACACTGGACACTGTGGAGGGATCGCTTGCAGGTGACTCATGGAAAATGGGGAACTGCTGATTCCACGCTCCAGGTTGCACTCTGGAAAGGGACTCAGAGGCCAAGCCCGGAGGACACGGTCCCAGCCCTGGGCAGCCGCAGGTAGACCTTCCTCCTGGGCTTCAGCACTGGGCGCTTGGGCTGCGTCCACAAGGTAAATAAATACACAGCAATTAAATTGACAAGGATATGGTCACATGGGCCTGGATCTCTGGTGGTTCCTCCTAGGGGACCAGGAAGCCTTTGGCAGTGACCTTGAGAAGGGCAGATTGGGCAAGGCAGTGAATAGGAGGCCAGGGCTGAGACCCACCCAAGTTCACTCCAAGATTATTTTTCCCAGAAAAAGATTGGAAAACACTGCTTCACTGGATGCCGGGAAGATCAGAAAAACACACATCCAAAATCAAGGAAAGGAGCTGCCTCCTAAGGCCTCCCTCCCACGGGGCCGGCAGACAGCGAAGCGGGGAGAGGGAAGAGGCCCAGGCGGCGGAGGTCAAGGGGGGGGGTGTGAACCCAGAACTTGGCCAGGGAGAGAGGCCGAGGCCCAATGGCAAATGCACCAGAACCCCCCACACCCTACTCCACCTGGGTCCCGGGTCCCTCGAGACACCAGGGGCTGTGGCTACAGGTGTCCCCAGCTGCAGGACCCTTTCCCACCAACGGCGGGCAGCCCAGCTGCAACGTGAATCAGGGGGAGCTGACAGGCATGGCCCTGGAGAGGGGACAGGAGGGGGTCCCGGGAGGGCTGGGGCAGGGGGACCTTCCTTACCTGAGGATGGCCACCTTGGAGGCCAGGGCAGCAGCTGCTTCCCAGGCTGATGAATCAGGACCAGACAGAGGAAGAAGGAAGTGCCCTGCAGCCAAACCTGGCGAAAATTCTAGGGCCCACACCTGTCGTCAGGTGACCCAGGCTTAATCCAGTCCAGCATCAACCGGAGAGCTTCTCCGATCCGAGCCACTGGATTGGAGTGGCGCGGGGTGGTTGGGCGCAGTCCACGCTCCGCCCTGCCCTTCGGGGGGGAGGCTGTGTGGTTTGGGGCGCACAGCAGACTGCTCCACAAAATGACAAGCTTGACCCAAGTCACCCAGCTCTCTCGAAGGGTGTCCATACCGAGCTGCAGGGGTTCCTTGGGAGGCTGGGGGACAGCGCTTCCCCTCCGCCTCCGCTTCACCAGATCCCGTCCCTTCTCTCCATCGCTAAAAGTCCGGAACAGTGGAGCCACTGGAGGAAACTCGGGAAGCCGGATTGTGACCAGCTAGGGATCAGATTGCTGAGGTGACACAGCACTGAGCCACATCCAGCTGGGTCAGCGAGGAAATGTTCATTTAGCACAAAGGTGATTAGTGAGCCATGGGAGGCGTCGCACAGAGAGAGGGGGTTAACCTGTTGACTCCGGCTCGAGATGCTCTCAGGCAGAGCAGCCGCAGGGGGACCCGGAGGAGGGCTGCTCCTGATGGTGTCCTGGAACGGGACAGTGTCCGTCTGCACCAGGGCAGTGGCCAAGGCTCAGGTCTGGTCACCTGTGGGACTCAAAACCAATTCAGATCACCATAGAAGTACCGGAAAGCTACCCAAGTGTCCTGGCATGGGTGAGAGAACGTTCTGGAAGTTTGGTTTTGAGCGAGGGTCATCTTAAACTCTCTTAATGTCATCCCAGTACACAGCCTACACAGTTCGAGATCCAGCCGGCAGATATCACCGCTTCCCAGTTCTAGAATTTACTTTGGGAGGCTGCTCCAGGCCACCCTCTCCCAGCCACGTCCAGGCCAGAGTCCTCAGGGAGGCAGGCTGGCTGGAGGACCGGGGTGTCCTGCGGGATGTTTGCGGAAGGGGTGGCCTGTCCCCGCAGCGCTCCTGCCTGGGCTGATTGGCTGAGTCCTGACTTATTAAAACATCACCCTGGGCTGTCAGTCCTGGTGACCGTGTCCTACGCCTCCGGCCAAGTTTGATGGACAAGCTTTCAGGCTCCCTAGAGCCAACCACCTGCTCGTGGGGAACCCAAAGCCCTGCGAGGAGGCTCCCTTGCCCCGAGGTCCTGGCAACCTCGGGCCTGTCTCTGCGGGCACCTCATCCTGCCGGCTGCTGCCTCCCGCGTGGTTCCCAGCCGGCCTGCAGGTCCCCATCACAGCTCAGGTCACACTGTGTCACTTCCCCTCCTGGGCTGCTGTCCTGCTACGGACAGAACAGCTGGAAGAACAAGAGAGAAGGGAACCGAGAGCAGGAATCTGGGTCACATCTCTGGGATCCGAACGTGACAGTGGGTCTGCGCGGGGGGCCACCGGCTCTGCCTGCTGCACACTTGTGATCCGGGACCTTTGGTGGCCCCTTTTCAGAATATGGAATTTAACCTTAATTCGGATGCAAGGTCCCAGGTAGCCTTTTTTTTTTTTTTTTTTGGTGGAACCAGGGATTGAACTCAGGGACACGCGGCCACTGAGCCACATCCCCAGCCCTATTTTGTATTTTATTTAGAGACAGGGTCTCACTGAGTTGCTTAGGGCCTCACTAAGTTGCTGAGGCTGGCTTTGAACTCGCGATCCTCCTGACTCAGCCTCCCAAGTCGCTTGGATGACAGGCCTGCGCCACGGTGCCGGGCCTATGGGAGCCCTTTCAAAGGCAGCCCTTCCCTGTTCCCGCCCCGGTGTTGAAATTCGCCAATCCCGAAGACAGAGACCCCGCGCTCCTCCAATCAGGACCGCGCCCGCCTGCCTAGGTGCGCCTGCGCGCCGCGTCCTCCGCTTCCGAGCACGTGTTTGATGAGTGGCAGCCCCTCAGTGACATGGGACTCCATAGTCACCTAGGGGTTGTGCGGACCCCGTTCTTAGAGGAGACACGACCTGCTGCCTTGTTGCAGTGGCCTTGGAGTGGGGGGGGGGGGGAGGAAATGCGATCCCCAAGGCTGGCGATGGACCCCAAATCGGAGGTGGGTCAGCAGCACGGGGAGAGGGCCAGAGCAAGGACCCCGGGAGCCAGGTGACTCCGTGCGTGGGCCACGCTGGGAAAAACTCCTCTTGAGCGCCGGAGAGAAGGCCTTCCTTGCTGGTTGGGACGTTCCAGAGATTGTGTGGGTGTGCCCGCGACTCGAGTGCAAGGACCCTCCCCAAAGCAGGGTGCGACTCTATTGAGAGCCCGAGAGTTCACCCAGGAGAGCAGCACTGGGGTGTGCAGGGGATCCAAAGAAAGGGGTGAGCAGAGCCGGGCGCGGTGGCGCACGCCTGTAATCCCAGCGACTGGGGAGGCTGAGGCAGGAGGATCGCGAGTTCAAAGCCAGCCTCAGCAAAATTTAGGTGCTAAGCAACTCATTGAGACCCTGACTCTAAATATTTTTTTTACTTATTTTTATTTATTTATTTTTTTGGTACTGGGGATTGAACCCAGGGGCACTCGGCCACTGAGCCACATTCCCAGCCCTATTTTGTATTTTATTTAGAGACAGGGTCTCACTGAGTTGCTTAGGGCCTCGCTAAGTTGCTGAGGCTGGCTTTGAACTCGCGATCCTCCTGCCTCAGCCTCCCAAGTGCTGGGATTACAGGCGTGCGCCACCGCGCCCGACTCTTTTATTTTCTTATGTGCTGCTGAGGGTCGGACCTGGCGCCTCTCGCTTGCTAGGGAGCGCTCCGCCGCTGAGCCACAGCCCAGCCCATTGAAGCTTTTTTAAAAAAAATTTTTAGTGGCTTTGATTTTAAGTATTTTTTTTTTTATTTTTACTTTTTTGCGGTGCTGGGGATTGAACCCAGGGCCGTGGGCGTGCGAGGCGGGCCTCTACCAACCGCGCTGCATCCCCGGCCCTTATGCGTATGTTTGAAGACAGGAAGGGGAGTCTGATTTGTTTAGAGGTTGACATTGCAAAGCGTGAAAGCTTTAGAATTCTTCCACTTTTTCCATAAGAAGAAAGTTAGGAGCTCCCCTAGCTCTTGTTTAATTCGACTTCCAGATGCAGCACCGCCGCGTGCTGCCTGTCAAGGGTCCTGAGGGGAGGAGTCTGCCGGGCCTGCCCCGCGCAGGGGGCTCCGCAGGGGGCTGGACTTAAGCTCATTTAAAGTTAGATTCAAAAGTTAGGCTTTTTGTAGTAGAGATTACGGGCATCTCAAAATAAGCAAGGGATAATGGAAAACTAGTCTTGAATAAATCATAAAAAGCGTATAAGATGGTAAGAGTTTTTTTTTTTGTTGTTTTGTTTTGTTTTTTTTTTGGGGGGGGGAGGTGGTACCCTAGATTGAACCCAGGGACACTCGGCCACTGAGCCACATCCCCAGCCCTATTTTGTATTTTATTTAGAGTCAGGGTCTCACTGAGTTGCTTAGGGCCTCGCTAAGTTGCTGAGGCTGGCTTTGAACTCGCGATCCTCCTGCCTCAGCCTCCCAAGTGCTGGGATTACAGGTGTGCACCACAAGAGTTTTAAAAGAAAGTCAAGTTTATGAAGGAGTCTGAGTGATTGAGTTGACAGATTCATGGGCCATTGTGGAGGCAAAGTAGACACCAAAGACACATCAGTGTTATTGCAGAAATCATGCTCCTTGGCTCCAAGCCGTTCTGCATGCTTTGGGTTTTGTTAACTTCATTTTGTATTTTCCTCATAGAACTTTAGGCCTTTTGCCCCTTGGTGTTTTGTAGAAGTTCTAACAGAACAACCTGAGCTCATCTGAGATCATAAGCCGCCATGTACAGAACGGGAAGGACAGAGGCTGACGTCCAGGACTAATATTGACCCAGTTAAATGGAAGGGGCAACTATAAATTCACAGACATTAAAGTCACTGGCAAAACTGACCTGCTGGATGTTCAAAACTTGGAAACCAAAGTCAGGAAGTAAAAGGGCCAAGGAAAAAGCAGCCAGTGTTTGGCCCTGACCCTCTGAGGTCAGTCAGGGAAGGATGGGAACCCTTTAAGGGCCCTACAACACCAGTGAGTCACTGACCTCCCGATTAGGGGGAATCAGAGGACCCTAGAGAACAGGAAACCAACCAGTGCACATTCTGCAAAGAGGAAGGTCATTGGAGAGGGAGATGTCCCTGGTGCTTCCAAGGGAAGCCACGTGTGGTCAGCAAGACCCTGACCCCTCCAGGCAGACAGCACCACTGGTGGAGGAAAGCTAAGGAGCCAAGGGGCTTCTCCCACATTCCCAGCGTGCTCTCCGAGGAATCTCATCTGCCTCTTAACAGACAGAGAAAAAGATCAGGTTTGACCCCCTGGGTCCTAGACACCCGGCTGGAGGGCACAACCAAAGCACAGCCCTACCTGGGCACTAGGGCGAAAAGACCCTGTTCCTTCGTGTGAGCAGGGGCGTGCATTTGGGTCAGCCCTCCCACAGGCGGTTATAAAGGAAGGGTTTAAGCGGGAGTTTCTGACCAACTCACAAAACGCCCCCAGCCTGGCGAGCCGTTCCCCCAGGCCCTGGAGAGGCGCGCTCCGTGCAGGCGGGGAGGCCCTAACCCAGCGCTGCTGAGCACCCGTGGCTCCCCGGACCCCGGGGCAGAGCGCTTTCAGAAAGCTGATCTACCCGGGACGAATGGCGGTGCAAGGGTCCGAGAACATGAGACCAAAGGTGTAAAAGGGAAAAGTGGGGGTTTGCAAGAAAGAGAAAATCCGGTGGCGCAGTTTCAGGATATAGCATTCAGCCTCGATCGGACCCAGTCTCAGCCTTTTTTTTTTGGAACCAGGGATTGAACTCAGGGACACTCCACCACTGAGCCACATCCCCAGCCCTATTTTGTATTTTATTTAGAGACAGGGTCTCACTGAGTTGATTAGGGCCTCGCTAAATTGCTGAGGCTGGTTTTGAACTCGCGATCCTCCTGACTCAGCCTCCCAAGTCGCTTGGATTACAGGCGTGAGCCACCACGCCCGGCTAGTCTCAGCCATTTTAATGCAGCCCTTCCCTTTAACCTCCCCGATTAAAAAAATTTTTTTTCTGCAGTCGTAGTGGACAGCATGCCTTTATTCCGTATCTTTATTATTGAGTTTTCATCGGGGTGCTAAAGATCCAATCCGGGCCTCACGCCTAGGCCGCGCTCTGCCCGCCCCAATGTTAAAGCGAGCCAATCCCAGGGCGGCAGCCCCGAGCCCCTCCAATTAGGGAGAGGGGCGGCGCCGGGTTAGGGATATAAGTGGGCGGCCGTGGGCCCCTCGCTGGCGGTAGGTTCCGTGCCCGCCCTGGGGAAGGGAAGCCGGCGCGCAGCCCATCCCTTCTGAGCGTGGGTGACTTCGTGCAGCGCCTCCGTGTTTCCGACAGGTGGAACCCTGGCCCTGCCCTTTGCGCTCTTAAACACCTGGGCGAGGGTCTGCTCGGGTGGAACTCTGCACCTCCCGCTCGCAGGGTGGTTGGGCTGCTGTCCACCCCAGGGAGCTCCCAGCCAAGGGAGGATCTGAGCGGAGTAGCCCTACTGTGTGCTCAGCACGCCTTCAGCACCCCAGAGGCGCCAGGAGGCCTTCATCCTTGGCCAGGCCAGGAGGTCGGCCTGGAGCTCCTGCAGGCGGGGACTGGAGCTGGAGCGCAGCGCTGCCTCCCGGCCTCGCTCCCTGGGGCTGCGGTTCAGATCCACTTTGTCCTGTGGCCAGATCGATTATGAGGGTGGCCCTGTCTTGGGGGGAGGGGGGCGGTCCCCACACCTGCGCTCAGGACCCTGAGCCCCTGGAGTCCCCTGGAGCAACAGCTATCCATCCATCACCAGCTCCCGGGGCAGTACCAGCCAGGCCTGGGGGCTGACAGCGATTTTCCCTAACAAGCTGAGCCTCCCCAGACCCAGCACCTGGCCCACCCCCGCAGGCGATGCTCCCAGGGTGGGCTGCCACAGCTGCCAAGCCTCGGCCTGGGCTGAGCCCTGCTCCCCAGATCAGCACACCCGGCAACCGGAGCCCCAGTGCAGGCCTGGGTCTGGCGACCGGCTTTCTGGGGCCTCGGGGTCTTTGATTCTACCCACACTGACCCCTCTCAGCCATCCTGTCACTCCACAGGGACTGTGATTGACACAAGCTCCTTTGACAGGGCAGGAAACAGGTGGGGGCCCAGATCCTCCCACCCAACCCAGCCCTCCGGCTGCATGGCGGCTCCCCCTGCCTCAGCCAGCCCAGCTCATGGCTCCTCCAGGTGCCCTGGTGCCGCCGTCGTCCTCATGTGCTTTCTCCTTATGGCCTTGGGTCCAGGGTCACTTCTGTGGGACCTTCTTGGTGTCAATGCCTTTCCTGAGCCCTGGTCACAGCTGGGAAGCAGGTGGGTGCAGGCTGCCTGGCCGGGGGTCCCAGCCCTGGGGTCTGAGGATTCCATGCCCAATCTGAGGACGAGCTGTGCCCCCTGAGAGGTTTCCTGGGTCTTTCTGGGCAAGGCTCTCAGGCAGGCGGACCTGGCAGAGGGCTGGGCCCAGGCCCAGATGGAGGGGCCAGGAGACCGCCTCCCTCAAGCTCAGGACGAGCTGGGACTGGTTTGCGGGATGAGGCAAGGCCAAATGCACCCCCTTGCGGGGGTCTCTGCCCTCTTGGACCCCCAGTGCCTCCTTTGGCTGAGCAGGTGGGCGATGGAATGGTACCTGCTGGAAATTCCATCCCCTGGGCCTCTAGGCCACCAGCCAGGGGGTGCTGGTGGGGCAGGAGGAGGGGCAGGACCCCAGCCTGGCCTGCAGGGCTGTATTTCCCCACGCAACTGCAGGCAGTGGGGTCTGGGGATGGTGCTTGGGCCTGGGGGGCCCACTGGTCGCCGCCACGTGCCTTGGTGAGACCCACAGGGGGTTGCCAAGCTCCTGCAAGCCTCAGAAAGCTCCAGAAGGAGGGAGTTGAAGAGAAGTTGTGTAAGAGGGAGATGCTGAGTCCTCAGACACTGGTCCAAGTGGAGGCGGTGACTGCGGAGCCCTGGGGGCTTTGGGGGACAGTAGTGCTGCCCCCCATGCCCCGCCAACCTGGGTGCAGCCCTGCCCCAGCCAGGGAGGAAGCCGGGCCTGGCCTCCAGACACCTCCCCACCTTTGTGGCCAGGTGGTGGGGAGAGGGCCCGGGTGTGTGGCGGGGTGGTGGGCTGCTCAGAAGCGCCACGGCGAGAGCCGGTCCATCCTCACCCCGCCCACTGAAGGCATCGCTGCCCCCAGGACTCGTCGGGAAGGTGGGGAGGGGAGGCTCAGAGAACACCTGGAACTCTGCCGCCCCCCAGCCCAGTCTCCCTGGCATTTCCCCAGGCCCAGCATGTTCCAGAATGTTCCGGAAGTCCTCCTTTACAGTCCTGACCCACCTGCAGCCCCTGGGTGGCGGGGCGGAGGTGGAGGTGGGCTGGAACCTGGCCCGTCTGATCTCAGAGCTCTTGACCCTGAGAGCTTTGGAGGACATGCTTTGTCTCTGGCAGCTGTGTGACCTCAGGGGCGTCCTGGCTCTTCTCTGGGCTTCTGCCATCCTGCCTGCAAGATGGAACCGGTGCCGCATCCCAGTCATGCTCTGAGACTCTCCAGGGTCTGTGCCCGTCCTCTCTGCAGGGCAGATGGTGGGCAGGGGACAAGCACCCATGGGGCTGGGCCCCTGGCTCTCCCTGGCCTAGGTTTCTCCTCCCATGATAAGTTGAAAGTCCCGACCCCCCTGCTCATCCAGGGGTGCTGGGGGCCGCCGAGTGGAGGGGAGCTGGGACGCCCAAGGTGACAGGAACCTGGCATCCCCTGCCAGCCGCCCCCGGCCTTTCCTCACCTGGCCCCTGGCACCCCAGCCCGCCGGGTTCACCGGTTTGAGTTTCAGCCTGTGGCGGGGAGGCGGGGGCTGGTCACGCTTCATTTTCCAATTTCTGCACATAAAGGCTGTGGGGCCGTCTTTTGTCGGCTGGAAAACAAGCCCATTGCAAAACGGTGTGTGGAGACACAATGGCGCGTAGGTGCAGCGCGGGAATGCGGGCCGCGGACAAAGGGGCCTTTCTCTCTCTCTGGAAAGGTTTTGGGGAGCAGGCGTGTGACGGTGAGAATCAGAGAAACCAGGGGAGGCATTTTGTGAGAAAGAAAACAGCTGTCCGGACGAAGAGGTTAGGAAGGTTCTCTGGTTTTTGGCTTGATTCGGGGGATGTTGTCACGTCCTCTAAGACACCTGTCATTCCACCAGCCAAAAAAAAAAAAAAAAACCAGGAATGTTGGTGAGAGGGCCCCAAGCCTGGCACCCAGGGAGCACTGGGGAGGCCACGTGCAAAGGCCTCCAAGACTTCCCCCTCCCTGCCACTCTGTCCCTCATTGTCCTCTGGAGAGTCGCCATTTCCCCTGCCCATGCTCTCAGAAGGTTCCGGAAGCCCTCCTTGACAGTGAGAACCACCTGCAGCCACTCAGGCTCCCAGGCAGCTGGAGCCCCATTTCCGCAGGGTGATGGGGATGGGATTTGATTTTGGAGCCAGATGGGAAATTTCAAGCCACCTCTGGCCCATTCCCAGCTCTAGTCTCTCCCAAGCCTCCAATGATCCCAGCAGCAAAGCCATGGACCCTGAGGCATCTCCGCCTGTGCCCCTCACTGTTCATGCCCCAGGACCTTTGCACGCACTGCGTGGAACCCTGGTGCCCCTGATGCCCAGAGGGCTCCCTCGAATGCCTCCTCCGACATCGTTTTATTTCAGCGCGTCCCCACCGCATGCCTATGCCCACGGGGGCCTTGGTTTTCTCCACAGCGATCAGCCCCACTGAGCGAGCGAGATCACGGGGCTGGGGTGTGTCTCTGGTAGGGCACTCGCCCAGCGTGTGTGGAGCCCGGGGCTCCGTCCCCAGCTCTGCAAACAAACACACACAAAGGAACAGGCTGCGAATCGGGATTGTTTGCCCAACTCATAACCAGACTTGTGGGTCCACGGTCCCTGGACCGTCTCCCCCGCCAGAGCGTCACCCCGAATCCTCTCCCTGCTGGGTACCCGACCCCTGGAAGGAGGGCCGGTGCCTGGGGATCAATCCGCGGGGAACAAATGGACCAGGGCAAAGATGAGCTGAACGCTCCCCGTCCCGCCGGTCAGTGTCCCCAGACCCCGCACCCCGTGCGGCAGGCCTGGTTCCCGGGGAATGGCACCCAGTAGGTGCCCGTAAGTGACAGTGTGGGACGCGGATGTGAGCTGTGTGCAGGAAGACGGGACATGCGCCTGTCTGGGGCACCTCCAGGTGAGGCGTCCCCACCTCGGGTGACAGGGCGGCGCCCGGGGCCCTGGCCCGAGGCCTGCGGCAGGCGCGGGCAGGCGCGGAATGCTCTGGCCCAGCGGAGGGATCCGCAGCCAGGGCCGCCGGCCGCGGGGGGGACGCTTTGAACCTCCAGCTTGGCTGGGGACGTCTGGACAGGGCAGGCGGCCAGGGGTGTCATCAGGCTAAAATTAGCCTCCGTTCCCGCTCAGCCCCTCCCGGGCCTCCCTCCCTCCTCGAGGCTCTCCATGTGGCAGGCCGAGTCCTGTCCCCAGTCGGGCCTGGTCGGCCCTGCGCCCCGTACCAGGCAGCGGGTCCCACCTGGCTCACAGGTGACGGTGCCACCGCTGGAGAGAGCCGCGGGCCGGTCACGCTCAGAGGGGCAGAGCTGGACGCCCCTGCCGCCCTCCCGAGGGAGGTGACCGCCCGTGCCCCTCTCGCCCGGCCCCTCAGAAGGGCAGCCACTGCGCGCCCGGCCAGTGCGGGCCAGGGACCCCCGACACCTGCCCCTGTCCCAGGAGGTCAAGGAGCTGCCCGGACGCTGCCCAGGCGCACGGGGTTCTCCACGTGGGCGCCTGTCCCCCAGGAGCCCCAGGGTTCACCCAATTTGGGGGCACACGTGACGGCGAGGCCCCCACCCCCGGGCCTGGGGCCCTCTGATGGGCTGTGGTGACCACAGGGACGGGCGCAGGGCTCGGGAAGGGCCAGGCCACCAGGAAGAACGAGCTGGGCTCCAGGAAGTGGTGGGCAGCATCCGTCTGTCCACGCCCGGCTGGACAGACCGCCTGCCCTCCGGCGGCTGTGGGGAGGGTCCCGGCCGGAGGTGCGCGCCAGCCCGGCACTCATGAGTCTGCAGGTGGCGAGGGCCTCTGCCGCCACCCGCACCCGCCAGGCCAGCAGCCACCTCCCGGGTCCCCCTCCCGGCTCCTTACTCATCACAGGGTCGCTGGACGGGTGTGCTGTGCGCCCCTGGGACTGTGCAGCGGCGACCTCACCCCGGGAAGGAGGTAAGGAGATCCCGTGCACCGAGGGGCGGCCCGGGACAGGAAGTGTCCAGTCCCCGCAGGGGCACAGAGCAGACCCTCCCATCCCCAGCCCACCACTGCCCTTCACCCAGAGTGAGGACAGGGCCAGTGCCTCTGGTGGCCTTAACCTGACTGGTAAGCACCTGGCCACGGTCCTCCTAACAGGGGACCTGTGACACCCGCCCTCCGACTTCCCCTGCTCAGGGTGGAGCCCGCTGAGCCACCAGCCCCCCAGGTGGCAGGTGGGACCAGGCCCAGGACCTGCCCAGAGATGGCCTGGTGGCCACCCCAGGACCCTCTGAGCACTGGCCCTCCCCCTCGTCCTCCCTCTGAGCCACCTGGGTACTGTTCCTCCCCGAGGCCACTCTGTTCCCCTCTGACACACTCCTCATGCTTTGTCACCTGTTCTCCAGGAAGTCTCCCTGGACACCCTTCTTGCTGTGTGACCCCACTACAGCCTTGCTCAGCCTGGTCACTGGACCTCGAGCCTCAGGACAGCGGACCAGGGCTGTCTCCGTCACCACCGTGTCCTTACTGGCCAGCACAGAGCCCAGCACACGGCAAACAGAGTGTTCCAGTGCCAGTCAAATGCCCTGGCTCCACCTCCATCTGCTGTGTGACCTTGGGTAAGTGAACATTCCTCTCTGAGCCTTGTTTTATTCATCTGTAAAATTGATACCAACACCTCCCTTCCAGCCCAAAAAGCACTGAGATGGCAAAAGAAGTCACATGGTACAGAAGGCGCTGACACTGTGCTTGGCGCCCAGGAGGCAGCGCAACGAATGTTTACTTAAAAATCAGGCAAATTAAATCAAGATCCCCCTACACACCTGTCAGAGGGGCCGCTCAGCACCGGGTCTGGACAGGACGTGGAGCCCGGAACTCGGCCGCTCCGAGAGGCGGTCTGCAGTCGCTCACAAAACCAGACTTGCTCTGCGCCACCCGGAAGCCAGGCCTCGATGTCATCCGGAGGGGCCGAAAACCAATGTCCCCTGAAACCCTGCACGCGATCCACAGCAGCCCGGCTGGGACGCAGCACCTGGGCTTGGGGCGAAGGGACAGCTGCAGCTGGTTGGAGCGCAGCAGGCAGGACCCGGCCACGGGGTCCCGGCGGAGAGGTGCCTGTCCACCTCTGCGGCCTCGGCAGCGGGTTGCTGGGGGCGGGGCGCAGCCAGCAGGGGACCACGGGTGGCAGAGTCTCCCTTACAATCACTTCTGCTGTCACTCTGCAGCCGTGTGCACCAAGGTGACCCTGGGGTCACACTGGGGACCTCAGCTAATGGTAACATGTAGCACTCGCTTATCACCCGTGGCAGATGTCCCCACTAAGGCAAGATGGGGGCTGCGTGTCCTCCACTCTGCACTTCCGGAACTTTCTGTAAACCTAAGTCTGCTCTCAGGCAATAGTCCACTAATGAAAAAGGTTCTCTAAGGAGGGCGTGGGCATATCCACCACGTGCAAGGTGGCATCCACCAAGAGGGCTTCTGGCACGCCAGACGGACAGGGCAGAAGGCTGGCGACGAGGAACACCTCTGCCGTGAGAACCGCCTGGCCACATGGAATATTACGCTGCAATTAAAAAGAGCGGGAAGTTCTTCATTAGGAGGGAATCCAAGCTGTGTTGTTAAGAGAAGGAAGGAGCCCTGAGGCGGCCGATTGTGATGTAGTTTCTGTGGGAAAAGAAAATAAACAGACATGCGTGTTTCAGCCTGGAAGGCGAAACTAGAAACGGCTGGCGGCCTCTGAGGGCGGGAGTGGCTAGATTTATTCCCAACAGCCTTTGGAATCCTTTGAATTCTGCGGCACAAATCTTTTACCTACTGAAAAAAAAAAACTATGAAATATATTTTAGGAGACTGCTGTGGAAATAGAGGGCACAATAAAAGAATCAACGGGGTTTACAGGGGCCCTGGGCTCTCTGGCCTGGCCAGCTCGCAGCCCCTCTGTGTGGGTGGGGTAACGCGCCCCAGTGGTGACCTGGCTCACTCCCTCCTTCTCTGGTTCAGCAACTATTCAGAGCCCAGGGGGCCTTTGGAGGTGAGGCGTGAGCTGGGCTGGGGACAGGATTGGCCTGACTGGACCTCCAGGCTCCTTGGGGCTGGGGGCAGAGCCAGGCCTGCCTCTGGATCCAGACTCCAGGGAGGTTCAGAGCAGAGGAGGGTGACTGGTGGGTCTGGGGCTGCTCTGGGCCTCAGTTTCCCCTGGGGGGTGTCCCTAGTGGAGGCGGGCAAGCCCCAAGACAGCCTAGCACCAGGACAGGGGACCAAGTGAGGTTTTGGGCTCCGAGGTGCACCTACCAGCCAGGGGGACCTGGTCCTCCTCGCCACCCTCCCGCAGCCTCTTCCGCCTCCAGCACAGCCCTGGGTGCTCGGGTGGGCCAGTGCTGCCCGCACAGGGGCGCTGCTTCTGCGGGAAAGTGTCAGCATCCGGCTGCCACCTGATGGCCCTCTGCCTGGAGCAGCCCCATCCAGGGTCGCCTCCTCTGCCTGGGTCTCTCTGGGCCCAGCCCTGGGGCGAGGCTCCTGCCTTCTCCTTCCGATTCCTCCCCCCAGTCCAGGCCTGGAGCTGCAGGAAAAGGTGGGCCCCCTGCTCTCGCCGCTGATGCGCCCGCAGCCCAGGCCTCCGCCTGGCATCATGTTTGCTCAAGTGCAAGGCTTCTCTCCCTGCCGCAGCGGAGTCCACGCCCCACAGGAAGAGGGCCACAGGCAGGCTGCAGACTCCGACTGAACCTCCTGTCCTTTGCTCACCTGGGGACTCACTCATTTGTGCCCAGCCCTCAGGGAGACTTGGGGGGCTGAGAATCAGAAGCTAAGGGCAAAGCTGCAGGTGAAGGGGCGTCGAGCGGTGCTGACCAGGAGGGAAGAGGAGGTGTTTCAGCTGAGAACTGGAGGAGGGAAGGAGGGAGGAGCTGCAGGGACATCTGGGGAAGCCATGGTGCGCAAAGGCCCTGGGGCAGAGCTGGGGAGGCGTGTCCTGTGGTGCTGCTGGAGGGCGGCATGGCCCCTAGGAAGCAGAGCCTAGCGGCAGGTCCTGAGGCCCCTGGGGCCTGTGGGCACCCAGCCCTGAGCCGAGCAGCAGGGCTCCCTGACCCTGGCAGGACTTCCAGAACGACAGTGCAGCCCTCTTCCGGGTTGACCACCTCTGTGTCACAGTGACGGGGAGCCAGTCAGGACTGCAGGGAGGGCGGCCGGGGCGCTGCAGGGCCCTCGGGGTGCGGGAGGACTTGGCTTCCACCTCAGCAGGGCCGTGGCACAAGCACCCTTTGCCTGCGGTGGGAAGGGCAGCCCGGGGTGGGGGTGGGACCCCTGGAACAGGGGTGACGTGCTGGCCCAGGTGTGGGATGACGGGGGCTGGACGGAGCGAGGGCATCTGGGTGGTTCTGAAGAAGGGGGCTCTCGGGATGAGGGACCTGCCCAGCAGCCCCCTCACCCACTGGAGGGGACTGTCCCCCAGGACTGAGCGGAACCCAGGGTGCGCCACCACTGTACCACGCACAGCCTGCATTTGCATTTTGAGACAGGGTCTCAGTAAGTTGCTGAGAGGGGCCTTGAACTTGCCATCCTCCTGCCTCAGCCTCCACAGCCCCTGGGATGACAGGTGTGCACCCCCATGCCCAGATTCCACAGAACTTTCCAGGGGACCTGAGGCGGCTGTGCTCACTCGGCGGGAGGCGGCCGGGCAGGCGGGGAAGTCTCGAGGGTCCCCTGCTCTAGGTGTGGGGCCAGCACTCCCGCGCACCCTCTCCAGGCTGGCTCTACCCACACCCCTGGGCACCTGGAGAGATGCCTCCTCCTGGGTCTCCCTTTGATGCCCCCAGGGAGGCTGCTGTGCAGCCTGTCCCCCTCCTGGCGACTTGGGGCCAGGGGCTATGTCCAGCTCAGTCTCTGGAAGGGCTCCCACTGGCCCGCGGGGGGCTCCTGTACTGCAGGGGAGGGGACACTCCAGCCAGGGGCCCTCCCACGGGCCTGTGTGGGGGGCAGGGGTGACGTCAGCCCCTCCCAACCTTGTAAATGTTTATGGGCTGGGGGCCTGGGCTTGGGGGTTCCCTGGAGCCCCGTGAGCAGCCACCCCCTCCTGCCCCATTCTGGGGGGCCTGGCAGACCTGTTCCAGCACTGGCGACCGGCCCAGAAAGGACTGGGTGGGCAGCAGGCACAGCCTGGGGCTCCGGCCCTTGGTTTGTGCCTCAGTGACAGGGTCCTGGGTCTGGGGTTGGATGGACCTGCAGGAGGGCCAGGCCTGACGGGGTGCTCATCCTGGGACCCGGGCCTAGGCGGTGTCACCTGCTCACTGGATGCCAGCAGGGTGGACAGGAAGGGAAGGCCAGGTGAGGCTTGCGTGAGGAAGGGCGGCGTCCTGCCTACAGGTCCATCAGCAGGAGGCCTCACTGCCCCAGGCCTTGTGGAGGCGAGCTCTGCCCCCTGCTGGCCGTGTGGGGACAGACCAGCGGCTGCAGGGGCTGGGGTGCTTCTGGAGGCCTCTCATCTGCCCAGTGGCTGCTTGGTGGCATGTCGTCCAGGCCAGAGTCAGCAGCCAAGGCTGGGATTCGAACCCAGCCCCTTCCCACGGGCTTCAGCGGGGTGTCACCATCCTCCTCAGCGAGGCCCAGGCACCCAGCCCTGGACACACCCGGGCTGGCACTGGTACCCTGAGGCACCAGACATCTGGACACAAGTCCAGGGAGGGCAAGAGGCAGTGGAGAGGCCAACAGGGCAGGGCTGGAAGAAAGGCCTTGGAGTGGCTGGCCAGGTACAGCCACAGCTGGGGGGACAACGGCCCACGAGGGCTCAGGGGCGGGAGAAGGCAGCAAGGCTGTGGCAGCCCAGCCAGCTCACAGTCCCTGGCCACCAGGGTGCACCCCCCCCCCCCCCCCCCCCGCCCCGGCCTGAGCCTGATTGATGGCGATGCTGCGCGCCGGAGCCTGCCGCTTCCTTCCCAGCCGCCAGGAGCACCACGCGGTTCTGGGGAAGGAGCCGCGGGCCAGGGTCGGGCGTCACCAGCATTCCCGGGCCACCTAAATCACTCAGCCTGACAGCTGGCGGGAAAGGGTTGGCAAGCTGTCCATGCTTTCCCTGTCACGGCCACCCGCCCCTCACCTGGCCAGGCCAATGGGTCCTGTCCCTGGCTGTGCAAGCCTGGGGCTCCAGGTGGCCTGCCAGATAGGGCCCAGGCTCCTGGGCCAGGCTGTCCAAGACTCTCCACTCCAACGCCCAGGGATCTGGAGAGCTGCGTGTGGGGCCCCGTGTTTTCCACTCGCTGTTGGCTTTGGAGAGTCCTGGAGAGGGCTGGCCCGTGGCCTGCAGGGCGCTGGCCAGGGCTGGGGCCGTGGGAGGCCCTGCTCCGCCCTCGGAGGGCTTGCCCAGCGGGAGTCTCATCTCCTGGCCCCTCCCTTCTGAGGGCCAGACTGGTGCCTGGGTCCTGTGGGGTCACACCCATAGCCAGGAGTGGGTGGACTCGGGTGGGGTTTCACCTCCTCCCTCCCTCACCCCAGCGCCAGGATGCAGGCCGAGGCTCCTCACAAGCCCCCAGGACACGCGCTCACACACGTACATGGAATTTATTTCTGGGCACCTCTGGTCCTGCCCGGCATCGGGAGCGGCAGGTCTCACACCTTGGGTTTTGAGAAGAGCTCCCATCCCTCCAGCTGGCCCATCTTGAACAGGGCGGCCACCGTGCCCATGTACACGCAGCTGGCGGCGGCGGTCCCATAGTTGTGAGCTGCAGGGAGAGGTGACATCAGGCACACCCTGCCCTGGCGGCCCCAGACCCCAGCCCCACCTGCCCCAGGGGGTGGATGTGAGCTTCAGGGGGCCCAGGTAGAGCTGGGCTGCTTCAGGGTGCAGCGGCCCAACCCTCCGGCGGGTGCAGGGCCTGGACGCGCTCCAGGGATGCAGGACAGAGGCCCTGGGAAGGGCAGCACCCGGTCGTCCTGCAAGATCCAGAGCAGGGTCCTCATTCTGCTCCGCACCACCTGCGCCAGGGGCCAGAAGGAGGGAGGGACGCCGCGGGGCTCTAGGTCTGGCTCAGGAAAGGCCAGGCAGGGATGCTGCAGGGTGTCTCATGTCTGTCTGTGACAGGGGGGAACAGGAGGTGCCTGCTCAGCCCAAAGCCACTGCGGCCGGATGAGGAAGGCGGAGTGTCTGTCCACCAGGACCTGTGGGGGACTCGGGGAGGCTAGTGTGGGGGCTGGCACACAAGCCCCCAAGGGCTTCTTTTTTGTATGGGGGGATTGAGCCCAGGAGAGTGGGGCTTAACCATGAAGCCACACCCCAGCCATTTTTGTCTTTTTTATTTTGAGACAGGGTCTCTCTGAGTTGTTTAGGGCCTCGCTAATTTGCTGAAGCTGGCCTTGAACTTGGGCTCCTCCTGCCTCAGCCTCCTAAGGTGCTGGGAAAACAGGCGTGGCCACCACACCTGGTGTCGTCCTGACACAAACACAGTGACCAGTGGGCCCTTCCACTGAGCTCTTACAACATGCCAGGCAAGAGTAGGTACCAGGCGCGTGGCCTCCTTCCCTCCTCCCATGGCCCTGAGGCAGGGACACCAACCAGGGCAGGGGCTGTGGGGAGGCCACTATGCCAGGTGGCTCCGCTGCCCTGGAGCCCGGCCTCCTCCCCCAGGGCTGTCACCTCTGCTGGCCACAGGAAGGCCCTCCTGACTCTAGTTCCTGCATCCGCGCAGTGGGGGCGGGGGGCACTGCAGGGCCATCTCCTCTAAGTTGCTCACAGGTCAATGGTGGAGACGGCCAGTGACCCATGTCCTCTGACAAGACATGGCAGGCAGGACATGGAGTGGGGACAGTAGGGGTGACTGTACACAGGAGGACTGGAACAGAGAGCGGAGACCTACAAGAACACCTGGAGGGGTGACATTCCAGGCAGGGCACAGCCGTGCAGAGGCCCTGGGGCAGGCCCGAGCCTGGTGTGCGGGGGCACAGGGAGGGTCTGTGTGGCTGGAGCAGAGGGTGGAGGGAGGCAGGGCGGGCGGTGGTGCAGGGCCCTGTGGCTTGCCAGCAGCGTCTGTTACTGTGTCCACTGGCCGGGGCTGGAAAGCAGGGGTGCGGTCGCCGTGCCTGCCCTGTGCCCAGGCAGGGCTTGCACACCTGGCTCCCTGGCCCCGCCAGGGCAGGGTCCTGTGGGGGTGGCAGGCAGAGGGCACTCACTGCGCGCTCCCAGGGTCAGGCCTCCCGCACAGCCGCCGATGAAGTAGTTGAGGGGGTCGTCAGGCTTCTCTCGGACCTGGGCGCTGACGCAGGAGGTGATGCCGAACACGGCCCCGATGGCGGCTGGAGGGGCAGAGGGCAGTGCTGAGTCAGAGGCCCAGGGGGGCAGTGGTGGGGGCCTCCTGGAAGGTCCAGGCCAGCTGGCCACTTCCCACCTGAGCTTCCCGTCCCCGCTCTGCAGCTGGCCCCTGGGACCCCCACCACAGCACTCGCCCCTAAGGAGGGGCATCCGGTGTCCCTGCAGTTGGGACTGTGGACACAGGCTGGGAGCCGGGTGGGTGGGGGCTGCAAGAGCGCCGAGACCAGGGCAGGAGGGGCACCTGGGCACCAGCAGACCCCTCGGCTGACCAGGCCCCGCTCACCTGCGGTGAATGTGTACCGTCCAGCCCGTGCCACTCCTTCGAGAACGGAGTCTGGGGGATTGAGTGTGACACTGTAGGCTGACCAAATCAGGCCTGTGGGACAAAGGATGGAGGCCAGTGAGGCCCCGGCCTTGGCGCTGAGGACCAGCCTGTCCCGCCTAAGGCTCCCCGACGTCCTCCTGGCCCCAGACCTCTCCTTTCTCAAAGCCTGACCAGGGCCCACTTAGCTGTGGGGTCCCTGCCACTGTCCTGGTCCTCAGCAGGGCACTAGCCAGCAGATAGGGACCATCCACGTGGTGAACAGGGCCCTCGTCGCGCTGGGCTCCTTCCCTGCCGGGGCCACCAGCTGATGCCACAGCAGCGCCCCCTGCAGGCCCTGGCGCTGGCTCCAGCTCTCGCACCCATCAAAGCCTGGCCTCTCCCGTGGGCGGCTCAGCTCTGAGGCTGCCAAGGTGTCCTCTGGCCAGGCCACCCCTGGGACCCCCCCACTGGCGGTTCAGGCCCAGGCATGTCCCTGTCACCCGGCTGGCGTGATTGCACCCGCCCCCCCCCCCGCTCTGGTCAGCTTTTCCATCTCGCTGTCGCCCCAGCCTCCCGCCCCCGATACTGCCGTACACACAGGGGCCAGGAGCTTCACCCACTGCCCTGCCCACCCTCCGTGGTGGATGGGCGACTACGGCTGGGAGCTCCTGACCACCCAGCAGCCAGCATGGGCTCACCATCTGCTGGCAGAGGCTGCTCAGGACAGACGCCCCCTCCCTGTGGCCCTTCGGACATGGCCCACTGCCCCAGGGACCTCTTGAGGCCTGAATGTCCCAACAAAACAGACTGCACTGGACAGGCCACGGGGCAGCCACCACCCTCACCCTCCCAGATGCTTCAGGGAGGTGAAGTGGCCTCAGAGGGAAAGCAATCCGCCCACCCGAGGCCACCAGCAGTCAGCTGGGAAGCTGGCGTATGTGACCTAAAGCGCCTCCCATGACGGCTGCGGAGCCCGCTGCCCAGAGGAACCTCTCGTCTTCAGGTTGGCCCGAGGGCAACGCTGCTGCCTGCTGCAGTGAGGGTCAATGAGCCCAGGGATGCTGGGAAAAAGCTGGGCCCAGAGTCCTGTGAGGACCTTCTTCCTCCCACCATGATAGGGCAAGTGCTGCTCTCTGCCCCGCGAGCCCACCCTCAGCCACACCGAGGCTTCCACGGCCCCAGCTGGTAACGACTCAATCAGAGGGGGACTCCCAGACGCCCTGGGACAGGACGGCCCTGATCTGGGCTGGCCTGAGGGTCTTACAATCCTGTCACCCTCCCAGCAGGAGAGCACTGATTCTTTGGTGGTTCCCAACCCACTCATGAGAGGCAAACACCTAGAACCCCAGGGGCTTGGGAGGCTGGGGCAGGAGGATTCAGAGTGCAAAGCCTGCTCAGCAACTCAGCAAGGCCCGAAGTCACTCAATGAGACCCTGTTTCTAAATAAAATATGAAAAAGGGCTGGGATGTGGGTCAGTGGTTAAGTGCCCTGGGTTCAACCCCCATATCAAAACCAAAAACCAACCAGAATCCACTCACAGAGTGACCCCAGGGGGAACCTCACTGCGTCCGCCCTCATGCAGGGATCTTGGCCAAGGGACCTTTAGCCCATGGGCCATGTCTGAGAAAGCAGCACGTGCTCACTGTCCTGGGTCCCCTCCGAAACCCCTGACCAGGGAGTGGATGCCCCAGGACTCTCTGATTAACCTTAGAGCCAAGCCTGCTCCACCCAGCCCCCCCCAGTGATCACCCATTATGGTGACCTGCCACCCCCTTCCTGGAGCCCCCGCAGGCACACGAGGATCTCTGCTGGCCAGGGCTGCCCACAGCGCGCTGCTGGCCCCACTCCAGTGCCCGCAGTCAGAAGCATTTACTGTGCCCACAGGGGCCCCACTCATCCACCTACTTAGAGCTGCTCTTGCCACAAGGTGCCAGTGGGTCACCCATTCGTCACAAAGTACTGGATCCCCAGAGTCCCTCTTTGGTTCACTTTGGCACTTACTGTGCCCCAAAGATGGCCCATGTGTGCGCCTATCCCCCCATTCAGTACTAGGTGCCTACGCGTGCCAGATTCTGCAGCACCGGCACCCTGCCATCCAGGGACTCCCATCTCAGGAGAGCCACACATGATGCAAGTGGCTTCCCTGAGTGAGGGTGGCAGGAGAGGCAGGGGATGGCACTGCAAGGGGAGGAGTGCTCACAGAGACAATGACCACCCAAATGACACCTCAGTGACTCCCCACAGAGCCTGTCTGACACAGGTTCCCTCCTGCAGCCCCCTCCAAGGGGGACTCTACCCAGCAACTAGCATTCAAGCTTGCCCCACAGACCTGCCCTTCAAGCCCTTTCTCCTGAAGACCCCCGCAACCACCCGGTGGGGACACCCCTTGCCGCAGAGACCCCTGGGGGCAGGTCAGCAGACCGGGCCTTCCAGCCTGGCTCCCAAACGCTCAGGAGCAGTCAACGCACCTCTGACCTTCAGTTCCCACCGTGGAGAAACCGAGACAGTCATGTCAGTCTTACTAAGCCTGCAGGAAGCGGTGGCACCCATGGGGTCTACCCAAGCCAGCAGCCTCCCAGAGGAGACTCCATTTGGGCCAGGCCTGGCCCACGGTGGTGGCATGCCCGCAGGGGGCAGGGAACGAAAGGAGACGCGCACGTGAAACCTCAGCCCGGAAGGGGTGGCCTCTGGGTCCCCTCGGCCCCAAGGAAGCTCCTGACCCCCCTCACCCAGGACCCCTCCAGTGGCCCCAATGAAAGCCCCAGACGGACCTGACCGCCCACCACCCCTCCTTGACCCTGGCACCCCGAGGCCTCCCGAGCTGTTCCGCTGGCACTCGCACCGCCCGCACCCTCCAGCCGTCCGCGCCGCAGGCCGGGGCCGCGAGCCCGCGGGCCTCCCTCCGCGCCCCCCCGGGGTCGGAGATCGCTCCATCGATCCCTGCGGACCGGGACGGCCAGGACGACGCGGGTCACCTGGGCCACGACCTCCAGGGGACCCCCGACCCTGCCAGATCCCCGGACGCGCCGCCGCGAGATGCCGGCGCGCGGGACCCTCAGGAGGCGCCGCGGCCCCGTGACCTCCGCCGCCGGGTCGGCCGGCGCTCACCCGCTGCGCCGCCGACACTGGTGCTGGCGTAGGCTTTGCGGTGGCACTCGGTGCCGTCGGGGCTCTCCGAGTACTGACGGAGAAGCCTCGGCGCCATGGCCGCGAAACCCCGGACCCGCACCGCGGATCCCGCCGGCTCCGCGCTCCCAAGGGCAGCCGCCGCGAACTCTCGCGAGATTTCCCGGGGAGGCGCGCGCAACCTCCCTGACCGAGGGGCCGGCAACAAGCGCGCAACTTTATTGAGCTCTGCGGACAAGACCACGGGTCGCGCGCATGCGCCATGGGGCGCGCTTGCTGTAAGGAAGCACGTGTACCCCAGAGTCGATTGACAGGGAAAACCGGCCCGCCGCGGTCAGTGAAGACTGTTTTCACTAGTCCCAGCTCAGGGAGTCCAGGGTTAAGGATGGTTGACTACTGGAGGTGGGGTCTGTTCTACAGGGGAGACTGAATGGTGCTAGGTCCACCACCACGCACGGATCCAAACTGGAGTGCGGAACCACCTGCCTCTAAACTCTGGGGCGTGGCCTGGATAGAGGTGAAGTTTAATGGAAACGTGACGCCCAAACCCTATAGGGTTAAGTATGTGCTAGATTTGACCAAGTGGCCAGAAACGGAAGAAGAACCCCAAGAGATCTGACCAATCAAGAGCGGCTGTTTCCCGCTGGGGTTGTGGCTCTGTGGTGGAGCGCTTGCCTAGCACTTGTGAGGCCCCGGGTTCGATCCTCAGTACCGCATGAAAATAAAGGAATTGTGTCCATCTGTAACTTTAATTTAGAAAATAAAAAAAAATAGGCTGTTTCTGATAGGCGGATGCTAATTTGGATTAAACAGAGGGGAGAAAGGAGGGGAGGGGCGTGGGGGGTAGGAAGGACATTACTACCCTATGTGCATGTATGATTACACTACGGGTGTAACCGCAGCATGTACAACCAGAAGAATGAGAAGTTGTACTCCATTTATGTATGTGTCAAAATGCATTCTACTGTCACTTATAACTAATTAGAACAAATAAAAAATGAAAAAAGAAAAATACAGTTGGTATAAAATAAAAATAAAATAAAATAAAAAAGGACGGCTGTAGGTTTGTCCAAAGGGCGCGTGTGCTCTTGGACCGCCCCAGACCGAGACGTGGCCAATACGGGATCCGAGAGGAGAGCGGCTTGTTCCGGTGGGCGTGGTCATACTTGCCGAGACCACTATTGGCCCCGAGTTCCGGACCACTCCTGGTGTTGCCTTCTAAGTAGGGCGGGGGCTCGTCTGGAAAATGTGACCAATCCTGTGAGCGGAAGGAGTTGCCGGCGGACGAGGCATACACAGGGGCGTATTCTGTTAAGGGCGGACTTTCAAAATGTTGGAACTTGTAAGGGCGTTGGGTTTTCAGGAGGGCACAACCCGGCTCCGGAGGCGGGGCCTAGCAAAG
Source organism: Glaucomys volans (assembly GCA_020662805.1). Lineage (NCBI taxonomy): Eukaryota > Metazoa > Chordata > Mammalia > Rodentia > Sciuridae > Glaucomys > Glaucomys volans. The sequence goes on along the minus strand of JAJEJO010000928.1, from coordinate 398,119 downwards.
GGCTCCTGCCAATCGAACCAAAGTCCCGAGGGGCGTGGCCCACGTGGGGGCGGGGCCCGTCGCTTCCGGGCCGCCCGGGGGCGTGGCCGGCCGGGACCTCGGCGGGGGCCATGTCCGCGCCGCCGGCGCTGCAGATTCGCGAGGCGAATGCACACCTGGCTGCGGTTCACCGGCGCGCAGCGGAGCTGGAGGCGCGGCTGAACGCCGCGGAGCGCACCGTGAGCGCCCAGGCAGAGCGCCTGGCCCTCCAAGACCAGCAGTTGCGCGCCGCCCTGGACGAGCTGAGCCACGCCAAAGACCGGTGAGACTGGGGGCGGGCCAGGTGACTTCCCAGAGGAGGTGGGCGGAGGCGGAGCCGAGACTGGATTAGGAAGAAGGGTAGGAACCCAGTGAATTCACCTGGGGACTGGACCGCTGGAGGGACGGGCAGGAAAAATAAACTGGAATTAGTCATCAGGATGTAAAGTGGAGATACGAGTGTAAATTTGTAACTTCAAATGGCTTGTTTTCCCAAAAGGCAAAATCAGCGGGTACTGACTGGCACAGGGGGCACTACTCCCTGGTGTAGGCACTGGGGGAGCCATGGCAGGTTCTTGAGCAGAGGAAGATAGGATCATCATCAGCATTTTTGAAGACTTCCTTTTGGCAGCTAAAGATTGAAAGGGATGAGACAGGCGCCAGGGAGGAGGGAGGACCTGGGATCCAGATGGGAAACAAGGAATTCAGAGCTAATTGGATTCATCCGTTTCTTTACTGAGTACCTGCTATGTGCCAGGTGCTCTGCTGGGTGCTGGAGCACATTGGTAAGACACACACACACCACTAGGTGGTTACACCATTGGATGATCAAGGTTTGTGATGGGGTGCAGATCATACACTCTCAGGGGCCCAGGGGGAGGCTTCCTGGAGGAGGAGCATTCAAACAATTAGAAATGGGAAGATATTGGGGATCAGGAGCTGCAGGAAGATGGGGAGTGGTGAGCCGTCTTAGCTTGGGTGCCCTAACGAAGTACCGTGGCTGGCAGCTCAGAAAACAGATTTATTTCTCACAGTTCTGGAGGCTAGAAGTGTGCGGTCAGGGTACCTGTGTGGTTTGGTTCTGGTGAGAGTGCTCTTCCTGGCTTGTGGACTGTTACCTCTTGCTTGTCCTTGGTGGCAGAGAGACAGAGCACGCTTTCTGGTGCCTCTTATAAGGACATTAATTCTATGGTGGGGATCCCACCTCAGACCCCATTTAACCCTAATTACCTCCCAAAGGCTCCATCTCAAAACACCGTCCCCTGGGTGGGGGCTTAGGTCTTTTGCACCATCCCCTGGGTGGAGACGCAGAGTCTGTAACAGGAAGGGGCCTGGAGGCCGTGGTGGGGAACTTGAACTCCAGCTGGACAGCCATGGGGAGCTGTGGGAGGGCTGGAGCAGGGGAGGAACGGCCCCTCTGCTCTCCCACCATCATAACTGCCTCGCTTTCCCTTCCTGCAGTGAGATTGCCGCTCTCCAGGAGCAGCTGCTGACCTCTGAGGCCGCTGTCCACAGCCTGCAGGCTGCTGTGCGCCAGAGGGATGAACTCATCCGGCAGCTGCAGCCCCGGGCCAAGCTGCTGCAGGACATTTGTCGCCAGCGGCTCCCCTTGGTCACACTGCTGGCTGACCTGGCTGAGGCCGAGCGTCTGGGGCCTTTGCCAGCCAGTGACCCAGTCCATCTGCTCCCCGGTGGGCCTTGTACACCCCTTGCCAATAGCACTGGTGAGAAGGCGGACCAGGACCACCTCCAGCCTACGATGTTTGGGACCACAGTGTGAGCCTCAGAGCAGATTCCAGAATGAATGCAGAAAGCCCCGCTGGGGATTGCCACTGCCATGGGTGTCCTCAGGGGTCACCAGTATCAAAGGGACCTGGGCAGAGCCATGACCCTTTCCAAGAATCAGAACAATCTAAAAAGGCTAAGTTTCCAATTGGGTGCACAGGCCAAATGCAGATGTTTAATCTGACAAGTTAAAACAAACAGCAAAACTTTGAATCTTCTCATTCTTGTTGAAGAACTGCCGATGCTTACATGAAGAGCTAGCTATCTGTCTTCAGACTTGGCCAGCCTCGTCTGGCTCCAAGTCCAGGGTGCCCTTTTAACCAGAGTGAGTTCCAGTTGGTGCCCTCACCTCTTAGGCTGCTGATCTGGCCCTGGAAGCGTCTGAGACCTCTGTCTGGTGGAGACACATGGCATCAAGTTCCACGAGACTTGTTTGCGTCCCATGTTTTCCTTTGCCCTGGTGCTTGTTCCTCCTGAAATATCCCTTAAGCTGTTTCTTAGCTTTTTATCTTGGGCCAGAGCCAGGGGCCTCCAGCCTCACTCATGCCATCAGCACTGATTGTGTGAAGACACATTTTTAGTCCCAGATCTCTGTCCTTCCTCCACCTTTACTCCCAAAGGAAAAGCAGGCAGGGGAGATGAGCCGAGGTGCTTCCATCAGGGCGTGCTGCCACGGACCTGTGCACGGGCTCTTCCCTCTGCTGGTGACCCTTCCCCCAGGTTGCCACGATTGGCTCCTTGTCACTCAGGTCTTTGCTCAGATGTCACCTCCGCAAGGCCTTCTGTGGCCATCTTACTTGAAGTCCTCCCTCCTCTCACCCGCTCTGCCCACCCGCCATTACTCCACATCATTTTCCTGTTGGAGCTTCATACTGTCTCACCAGCAGGCAGAATGCTGGCCCCTTGACAGCAGTTTTGGACTCCTGGTTGTCACTAGTGCCCCTGCAGGGACAGGGATGGCCCTGTGAGCCCTGAAGGGAGCCCTTCCCCTGGGCCGGCCAAGCTCCTGTGGCAGCAGCTGTCTCCTTTCATGATTTTTAACTCCTTGTTTCTACACTGTCCTTGCTGCCCAAGGCCCCGGGATGTCACTTTCCTCAGGACAGGGAGAGGAGGCTGTCTCCCATGCCCAGCCGGTGGGCTGCCTTTCCTGGCTCCACTCTCAGGGAACCATCAAGCCAGCAAGTGCCGAGGAACGGTCTATTTCAGCTGGGAAGGTCGGTGGCCATTCACAGCCCTGGGGATGGTGCCGTCTTCCTGCCTGGCAACCAACAGTGACCCTCAGTGCAGTGACAATGGCCCCATTTTCCCCTCTGGATGAACAAGGAGCTGCTGTTTGTACAGAGGGAAGGCAGGCCGGGGCCTGTCTGCTCAAGAATAAACTGTCTGCTTTCACTGCTGGTCCTCTTCTTGGCATGGGCTGGGGAGGTGGCCTTCCATGCTGTGCGTGGCCCTGGGTGGGGTGCTGCTGGCCTTGGGGACAGTTCAGTCCAGCGAGGTGCAGTCATCTGCCCCCTGCACAGACACTGGACTTGTCCCAGGTGGCCTCTAGTTCTGCAGGGCCCAGCAGCTTCCCATGCTGGGCGGCCGCTGCCATTCTTCCTTTATTTCTGTGGTGCTGGGAGGGCGCCCAGGACCCCACACACTAGGCAGGCACTCCAGCACTGAGCATTTTTAGAAGAGTAAAAATCTAGTCCAGTGGGTGTAGTCCTGCACATACCTAGCTTGTGGGGGGCCCTGCATTCCATCCCCAATGCAAAAAAAAGTTATAAAAATTGTTTTCATTTTTATAGAAAAGATTGATACATGTAACACTTGTTTAAAAAAATTCTTTTCTGCCTATGTGAATTTTGGCCTCCAAGGGACACATCCATCAGGAGTGTGTGCTGTGAGATGGCACTCGCTTCTTGTCAACACTGAATTGTGGTACAGGGTGACCCGTGACCTGGGCTGCTGCCTGACCATAGGGTCACTTCCAACAGTGCAGCATGAAGTTGGCATGTGAGTGTGGCCTCGTTTTGAAGATCCTCTGCCTATGCCCTGGTCTGCGCAGGAGGCAGGTCCCCGTGTGTTGAGTCCTGAGAAGTTCAGCCCCCTCGGCTGGTACTCATCTCCCACAGAAGGCCTTCTGAGAGGTCCCAGTTCCCCTGGGTGTGGCAGGGTCAGGGTCGATTCTCCGTTTTGTCTCACTGTATCTGTGGCTCACCAGCTTGTCACAAGTGAACCTGGCAAGTGATGTTTGTGGACCAAAAAGCAACCCACAAAAAGATCTGTAATGACAAAAATACTGTGACAGGTTCCTAAAGTCTACCAGAAACAGCTTTGTCACAATGGGGTGACATCTCTAAGATTTGCTGGGTCTCAGCTCAGCCTTCACTAAGGAGCTCCCGTTGGACATGGGCCTGGGCAGGTCTTGGGGCCCCAGGACCTTGAGTCCTTTTGAACTTTAATCTCTGAGCAATTTCACCAGCCCTGGCTTTGCTTTGGCTGAGCTGCCCCACAGAGCCCAGAGAGGGAAAGGTACCCGCCCTGCTTCACAGCGATCAGGCCTTCTCTCTCTCCAGGACTGTCTGTTCCCCTGGGCTGTGGCCTGCCCCTTTTCCCTGTGGCCAGGAAAGGAGGCCCTGCCTGTCTGGGCCTGACTCTAGCCCAGGCCTGGCCCCCCACGGGGCTGAGTCAGCCCCGCTCTCAGCTTCAGCACACAGAGAGTTAACGGCTGGGCCCTTCCCAGTCTCTAGAGCCACCTCCCTTAGCAACGGTCTTGCCAGGCGGGACGCAGAACTAACACTGGGCAAAGCCAGAGGACTTGGGGACTGACGCAGGCCAGCCGAGTGGGAAGTCCCAGCTGCCCAGAGACCCGACAGCATGGACGCCGCGGATGCCACTGTGGAGAGGCTGCGGGCACAGTGCCTCTCTCGAGGGGTCTCAGGCATTCAGAGCTTGGCCAGGTGATGGGGTCCTCTGTGAACCTTCCAGACTCCAGCCCTGGGGACGGCTGCCATCCAACCACATCCCCTGCCCCTCAGGTTTTTCCGACACCTGGACCAGGATGGAAGCCGAGCCCTGGATGCCAGGGAGCTCCGGCGGGGCCTGGCGGTACTGGGGATGGCGTTGGATGAGGCCGAGGCAGAGGGCGTGTGTAAGCGCTGGGACCGAGATGGCAGTGGGACGCTGGACCTGGAGGAGTTTCTGCGGGCACTGAGGGTGAGGCCCACTTCTGGGTGTCCAAGGACACCAAGTCGGTGGGGCTGACTCCCCCTAAGGGTTGTTATCAGGAGGAAGCTGTCAGGGTGACATCCTGTCTTGACAGTCTTCGGGGGAGGGGCTGGGGACACCCCACCCTGTGCTTCCAGTCACCTCCTCCACCTCCCCCAGCCCCCCATGTCCCCGGCCAGGGAGGCAGTCATTGTGGCTGCCTTTGCCAAGCTGGACCGCAGTGGGGATGGCGTGGTGACCGTGGACGACCTCCGTGGGGTGTACAGTGGCCGGGCCCACCCCAAGGTGCGAAGCGGGGAGTGGACGGAAGACGATGTGCTCCGCCGCTTCCTGGACAACTTTGACTCCTCCCAGAAGGACGGGCAGGTGAGTCTGCGCAGGACTCCCTCCTCCTGAGGCCGAGCCCAGCCCTGGCCCCCAGTCACGGCCTGTCTGCCCACAGGTCACGCTGGCAGAATTCCAGGACTACTACAGTGGTCTCAGCGCCTCCGTGGACACAGACGAGGAGTTTGTGGCCATGATGACCAGCGCCTGGCAGCTGTGAGCAGTGCACCTGGCCGAGGACCCCCTCCCACCTGCCTGACGGCCCCACCAGGGACACGGGGCAGGGGAACATGGGAGACCTGAGGCAGGACCAGGCCTCCTGCTGGCTCGGGACCCCAGGGGGAGCATCCTCCCGACCACACTGCTGAGCAAGGCCCCAGTCACTGCAGATGCCCCCACTTCCTCCCCTGCGGATCCTGCAGAAAGCCAGGTGATCCCTGGGTGGAAGGCAGACAGCAGGTCTGAGTGCATGGAGGCCCCGCGTGGAGGCGGCGTCCTGGGAGGCAGTTTGGACACTGCCTAGGTGTAGAGTGGCAGCCAGGCTGCTCGGGCACCTGCCCTGTGCGGCAGAGGCTGTTCCTGGCTGGGCTGTCTATCTTCCTGAGGCCCCTGGGGCAGGCAGGAGGCCGGGGGTTTAGTTAAAAGTTTTAATGTAGTTCCCAAATACATTTCATATGACAATCTTACATAAATGTTCCAAAACACATGGGCTTGTCTGGTTTTCCTTGTCACTAGTTGGCTAAGGCGTAAAGCAGAGAAGTGTGACCAGATCTCCTGGGCAGGCCTGTCTCCCCTGGCTCAGGCTCGCAGGGGGCTGGGCAGCCAGGCCCACAGAGCCACCCTCGCCCTGGGGCTTCTGGCTGCCCCTGGAGGTGCGGGTGGCACAGCTGCAAACTGAGGCCTCTTCTTCACCCCGGGGCGGGGCAGGGAGATGTCCTCTGAAGTCCTGGGGAGGCCATGTGCACAAGGCCCCACCTCCTCTATGGGCTGCCCCAGGGGCGGTGCCCAGTCACCCACTCCTGTGTGCTGTGTGCGTGGGGACAGCTTGTTGTCTGGGACCTGGTCCCTGTGGCTGCTAGGGCCCCCATTGCCTCTCACAGAGGTCCCAGCCCCAGTCTTGAGGGTATGATGTCCAGGGCCGTGAGGAATGGCCAACAGCAGGAAGCAGGCTGGCGCCTGGGTGGCCGAGGACAGATGGATCACATGATGTGGACAGGGAAGAGTACTGGGGATCCCTTCCCCCGCCCCCCCAGGCTCTGTGACCTTTTCCTAGACAGGCATCTCCAGACTCAGGCCGGATGGGAGCTGACACCCTCACTGCCCCATGACTCGGCTTGCAGGAACCCGGGGTGGGCATGGGTGGGGCCCACGGTCCTGGACCAGAGGCCCGCACCACAAGGAGAACGAGCCCTCGAGGAGCTGTGCCTGCTCAGCGCAGAGCATCCCAGTCCCAGAAACTGAAACGAAGCCTTTGGAAATTAAAAACAAATAAGGTCTGTAAAATATAAACCCATCAAATCAGAACGTGGGAGACAAAGACAGCCACCCGGAGCACTCAGGCCAGTGCAGGCTCCGGAGCGGACCCCAAGCCTGGCCGCTGCTCCCGGGCAGGTGCCACCCATGCAGGAGGGAGGGTGCGGTGGCAGGGAGGCCAGAGGCCCTGGCTGCACCCAGAGGCTGCGACACGCAGGGTGAAGAAAGAAGGTCTCCCAGTCCCAGTGAGAAGCTGTGACAAGTCTTAATGTGCCATTTCAGAGGGGGGCGGGGAGAAACGTCCGTTTTTGCTCATCAATATGATGAGGTCTCATGTCCCAAACCACATCCAGGCAGCTCCCAAGTCTGCTTTCCAACGGATGCGGATCCAGACTGTGGTCAACCCAGAGGGTGTGGTTCCGCCCGTGTGGGTGCCGCTGCCTGCGGGGAGGGGGCGGGCGGCAGACAGACGACAAAGCAGCAGCCTCCTGTGCGCCGGCTGCTATGTGCTCCCGGGCGTCTGCCCGTCCCCTTCCTCACCTGCGCCTGCGGGAAGAGCAGCGTCACCTTGGGGCCAGTTCTGGCCCAGCCCACAGGAGCCGGGAGGTCAGCTCTGGGCCCCTCCTGGGCAGGCAGTGCCTGGCTCACCGGCCCCGGCAGCCCCCGAGGGAGCAAGCACATCGTCATCGCTGTCATCTTCCTCATGGGATGGGGGGGCCCCAGGCTCAGGGGCGGGCGTCTTGGCCTCCTGTTCCTGCTCCACGCGGCTGCGAAGGGCCAGGATGCGGTGGTGCAGGGCCGCGTACAGCTGGCCTGTGTCCTTGGAGCTAGCCTGGGGGAGGCAGGGAGCTGTGAGGGCCTGGGACCCATCCTGCTGGAGATGGGGATGTGAGGCGTCCCACTCGCAAGTGGCTCTGGCCTGCCAACCAGTCATGTCCACATGAAGGGACACCATCCCCACCCCGAGGTGGCTGGGAGGATGCAGGAGGTCAGGGCTGGCTTGAGGCCGGGACACAGAGGTCAGGATTAGGTGACGTGTGTTGTGTGTCATCCCTTCACACGACACAGGATGGGGGTGACCAAAGCATGGGGCTGTTTGTCCTAAGCACACCTTTGACTGTGGCCAGCCCCTAAGTGGGAGGCAGGGGAAGGAGGCTTCCAGGTGAGCAGGACCAGAGCCCACCCCATCTCCACAGCCAGAGCATGGGTCTGCATGACACCCAGGAGCCCACCTTCCAGAGCCAGGCCAGTGGTGCCCAGCATGCCGAGGAGCCCTCATCTGGGAGGTGGGCTGTGGGGCGCAGCCTGCCTGCAGTGGCTCACCGAGATTAGGAAGACCTTCACACCCTGGTCCTCGGTGTCCATGGCCGTGATGCGGATGCTCTTCTCGCTGGCCTTGTCCATCTGCATCTGGGCCCACAGCTTGGTGTTGAGGATCAGCCGCAGGCTGCCCTGGGTTCGCATCACTGTAACCAACACGGCACTCAGCCTGGCCGGCCTCCCACCAGAAGCCGCAGCCAGCCATTCTCCCACCCAGCTCCTGCAGGACCCTGGTGGACTGGTGGCCACACCCAGCCTTGCCAGAGTTCTGCTTGGCCACATGGGCAAGCGCCAGGATAGCCATTCCATCAGGGGAAGTGGGGTCAGAGGGAGCCCGAGACCCAGCGCAGGCGGCGAAAACTGCACATCTGCACCTTCTGCCTGGGACCAGGCCGAGAAGGGAGCCGGGCCCTCCTGACTGTCCCTACTCTTGGACCAAGTCCTGGCCCCTGTCCTCAAGTTTTCTTAGGAACAAGAGAAAGTAAGATTACTGCTTAGAGTTTCCGCCAAAAGGAAGCCAGGACTGAGGGCAGCATGCTGTGGAGGGAAAGGGGACAGGCCTTGCCTCTTTGGATGCCAGCCACAGTGCCAGGGCCCAGGCACCTGGCCTGAACCCATGCAGAGACATGGCTGAGTCCTGTCTTCCTGCCAGCCCAGTTCTGCCCACGTACCTGGGCCAGGTGTCCGCCTCAGACATGGGGCGTTGGGGAAGGGACAGGGCGCCTAGGATGGCACTTGGTGAGGGGGGAGGGCTCCACTGTGGTGGGCCAGCCGCAGGGGCTGATGACAGCTGGGGCGCCGCCACCATGCACCGTGCACACTCTGTGCACACATTTCAATGCTTCCGTGGGAAAGAAGCAACAGTAAATCGAAGCTGGGTGTGGCATGGGGGCTCCGCCTGCCATTAGTGACTCAGGAGGCTGAGGCAGGAGGACTGCCGTTTCCAAGTCAGCCCCGGGAACTCTGCTTTACTGCTGAGCCACACCCCCAGCCCTTTTTAAAATTTCATTTTGAGAGAGAGACAGCCTCACTAAATTGCCCAGACTGACCCTGAACTTGCAACTCTCCTGCCCCAGCCTCCTGCATAGCTGGGATGTCAGGGATGACCCCTGTGTCCAGCTGATCATCTTCATTTTAAAGGGAAATTTAATGCTTACAGGAAGATGCTCACAAATAGCAAGTAAACGAGCAGGATATAAAATTGCCCAATTTCCTTCAAAACGGGCTACAAAACAGGAGGAATCAATGTTATGAACAGAGTTCTCTCTTTCTAAAGAAATTACGATGAATGCTGTATTTCTTCTTTTTCCTTTCCACCATAAAACTGGTGCTTTCTCAGTGAAAACAAGTTTGAAACTTGCTAAGTCCTTCAACACAAGGGAAAGTCCTGGAAGCGCTGGCAGCTGGAGTCGCCCAGCTGGCAGGCTGAGTGCCAGGATGCCCCCTGGTCCTAGGCCAGCTCAGGTTTCCACACCACTCTTCTGGAAAGGTACCTCGTGTCTGATCTTGGAAGAATCCCAAGCCCTCTCCATGGGGACCCCGCCACTCCACCTTGAGGAGGCCTGGAAGCCCCTCCCTTGGCAGCTCACCAAGTCGGGACTGCAGTGTCCCGTCATCCGTCGATGCCATGTCGTTGAGTCTGAGCAGTCCCCGGCCTCGCTCCACCCATGACTGTGAGGCCTTGTCAAAGACAAACAGCTTACACTGCATCTGGAAACACACGGCCCTCGGGTGAGCAGGGCCCGGCAGGCTACTGCCATGGACAACTGTCTCTAAGTTACCTGGACTACCAGGGCCGGCAAACTGTGGCAACAGGGCCATGGAAGGTCCTTGCCCAGACGTTTTTATCCTGCCCTTAAACTGGGACAAGTCAAACAGTATTAAAGAGTTCCTCCAGGTGTCAGGCACGTCTCCACCTGACCCAACAGGTCCACGCCCAGGTGTCCACCATGTCCACGGGAAAGCTCCCCAGCACCAACTGGAGATGGAGCCCTGGGTGTGGTCCCAGCACACAGGGAGCCTTTTACAGCTGTGCGAAGGGACCAGGCTCTGCCCCTCTGTGGCATGGATGAGCCCAGAACACGCCCAGGGAGGGGAGCCAGACACAACAGGCCAGAGCCCATGATTCCACCGACAGGAAATGTCCAGAAAGGGCCAATCCAGAGACAGGAAGTGGACGTGTGCTTGTTGGGGGTTGGGGAGGGCAAGGGGTCCCTGCTCGTGGAAACGGGCTTCTTTTCAGGAGACGAAAATGGTCTTCCTTAGATGGCTGTGATGGTTGGACAGTTCTGCGAGTGTGCTGAAGGCCCCTCAACCGTGTGCGGTAAAGGGCGGCTTCTGTAGACCCGCATCATCCCTCCAGTTTCACGTGTGTGAACAAGGGAGAAGCACGTGACAGAAAGCTCACTAGCCCTTGAAGCTGCAGACCCTGCCCTCTGCAAGTGTCCTCCATCGTGAACAGACTGAGGGGTACAAAGGCGGTGCTCACAGAAGCCTGTGGCACTCCGTGCAGTTGGTGACACACACAGGGAGGGAGGGCAGAGGGCCTGCCTCAGAAGGGACACCCAGGCCGTGGCCACACCCGACCTCTTCCGCACCATGACCACACGGAGTGCCAGTGTGACAAGTGACTCAGCTGTTCAGTCCGGGGGGTGGGGAGAGGAGGTGCCAGGGGTCTCATTCCCTGAGCCACCTCGAAGAACCTCTGACTGACACTGGTCAGCATGAGAAGGGCCTGGCAGGCACTGTATCCCCGACAAGCCTCCTGAGAGGGCCCCGCCCACGCACATGCCCCCCAGGTAGCTGCGGCCCTCACCTGTAGCACGTTGCTCTCTGCCTCCTCCCCAGTGATGACTTCGACCTTCTCCAACAAACACTTCCGCGCCGTGGCCTTGGTGTAGGCGGCTGCTGACTCGGCCAGGGACTCTGCAATGTTATTAGCTAAGCAAGATTGACTATTTTTTGGGTGAGGGGCGAGGGGATACTTCCCAGTGGATCAAGAGTCCTGGTCTGTCCTGGGGAGGCCAGCCACCTTAGCAGGCCAGACGTGATGTCTGGAGGGGCCTTGCAGAGAGGCCATCTGGGCCACCACATTCAGCTTTCCCATTCAGCAGAGGATAGGACGGTGAGGCTCCTGAGAGAATGTGGAGAGCCTTCCCGTCTGCTGCCTCAGCACCGGCCACCCGGCGCACCCTGGGCCACACGTCCATGACACACACAGCCTGCGGTCACACCCACTGCTCTCATACGTTCGTGACTGGCTCTCAAGTCGTCTCCACTGCTGGGGAGTCCGGCCCTGCACTCCTCCTGGGAGGGATCCTGTGCCACTGGCCACCCCAAGCTGACCTGCAGGACTAGGACGCACCTTTCTCAGGGGTGGCCTCCTGGGAAGATGACTCAGATCCAGACTCAGCAGCTGCGTTCTCCCTACTGGCATCTGAGCTGACCTCGTTTAACTTGGGGGGACTCTGCAGGGAGACAGAAGCACACCAGGAGGATGACTGCGTGGCGCTGGGTGGACCCTGCAGAATAGAAAGCCCCTGAGTGGGGAGAGCAGCGCCAGACCCTTTTCAGCTGGGCCCCTGACTCCACATGACGCTTCCAGCACCACATGGGGCCAAACCCAAGTGGGCTGCCCTGCACATCACTTGTGAACACCTAAGAGCTGCCCCAGAGCCCTGGGAGCGCAGCCTCTCCCAGCATCCCCAGGAGGCCTGTGCCACCAGCAGACTGCCAACAGCTGTGCCGGTCATCTTCGCCGGCACACCGAGCCGCGAGGCACTGCAGCAAACAGACTGTGGTGTGGGAAAAGAGCATATGGACGGGGAGCCAGGAAGTGCGTCAACTCACTGCACCCCAGAAAGAGCTGGGAAGAATGAGGGGCCAGGACAGAGCCTTCCCCACAATCACAACCGGAGCTGTGGCCGTTCAGTTGGAAAGAAAAAGGAACCGTGTGAGGAAGGAGGGACGGCACTCTACAGCCCTCTCCTACTCCAGAGCCGGCTGGGCTCTCTGAGAACAGAAAATGGCCTTTTCATGTACCCAAGGGCCCTGGCCATGCATGATGTGTGCATGGCTGCCTGGGCGGACCCTGCCCCGCACGCAGAGCTGGCTCTGCTTCAGCAGGGAGCAAGAGACCTGCCCCCACTGGCTACAGACTTGTGGTCTGGGCAGGGCTTAGGGCCAGCAGCAAGTGGCTAAGAACCTCAGTCTGCCCTGCTGCAATTCATTCCAGCGGGTGGAGCATGCACCCTGGCGCGAGGGAAGCCCACCTCAGGACCAAGTCATCCTCAGGCAGCAGGAAGGAAACACAGCAAGAGCAAAGGCTGCCACCGCAGTCAGGGGCCCCGTCCATCTTCAGGCTGAGTTGGAGCCTGACCTTCTTTCTCTTATTTACAACTGAAAGTCCTGATTTTATAGGATACGTGGCAGCCAGATGCCACACGCCTCCTCAATCAGGGGTTGGTGCTAAAAGCTTTTGGGCTCCAAGAAAAACTCCCAAGAAGGGCTGCTCACCAAAACACGCTCGCTCATGTTCTGGCCAAAGACGAATTTGTTGCTGGAGGCGTCGGCACTGTTGGTTGAGTTCTCTAAACTGGAGAGGAGATGCAGTGAGTAGGCAGTGAGGTAAGCACACACGTGCTGAACACACGTACATACGCACGCGCACACATGGACAAGAGTGAAACATTGGCAGCAAGCAGTCTGGACCCCTTTCCCTCTGCGGATGGACCGGTAGCTGGTGGGATCCAATCTCTGGGCCACACACACTGTGCCAGGCAGAAATGACAGCCTTAGCTTGCTTGGTGGAGGGCCCAATGGCACAGGGAGGCCACATTCGTTAGCTCTGCAGCCTATCTCCCAGGCAGGGAGAACCTTCCTTCTGAAGCTCCATGGGGAGCAGCACCCTAGGCACCAACCAGGGCAAGTCAGAGGCTTCCCCCCACATAGCCAGACTTAGGGACATGGGGGGCCCTCATGGCTACAGGAGTTGACCAAGTTGCCACTGGCCCTATCAGCTCTGCTCCAGTGATTTGGTCAATGTGAGACGGCCACTCTGAGGCTGGGCTTATCCTCCATAGCCCCTGATGACCGACACTGAACTCTGGTCCTACCTGAGGTCTGTCACTCTCTGGGATAACCCGGCCCCATGGCTTCACCCAGAATGGTTACGTAAGAGAGGGCCTGGAGTACTTGACTCTGATGGCTTCAGCTTCCTTCTGCTCTGCACCCCGAGGACAGACTGGGCTGGCTCCTGGTTCAGCCACCAAGGTCCCCAGGCCCAAGCTGCAAGGAGCCTGACTGGCCCCACTGTGGCTGAGGCTCTTCCAGCACTGACGCTGGCCCGGGGGTGAGGACCCACCTGGAGCTGATATACTGGAGAAAGTAGTTGGTCGCCGTTGGCGCGTCTGAGCTGGGATGTCCGGCACTCTCCATGCCAGGCACATCAGTGTTCTCATCCATCAGCTGGAAACAGAAACACTTCATCACGACAGCAGGTCTGGAACCCTAGAGCAGCCTGCCTGCAGGCACAGCCCTGCAGCTCCAGGCACGGTTCCGAGGCACACGCTCGTGCACCAGAGCGCGGGGCTGTACCCAACTTCACATTTTGCTTTAGTGGTTAAGATACAAAACAGGCCACAGAGCCTAAAGGAAACTTTTCTACCTCGTCACAAACACCTGCCCTGAAACTAGTGTGGGCAGCACTTCTGTCCACACCACAGAGCCCTGGCTTGCAAATGGGTCTTTAAGGGGCTGGTTACAGCCAAAAAAAGCACCATCTCTGGAGACTCTTTCAGGGTTGCCCTCCGTGGAGATGCTGAGATCTGACTGTAAGGCTCCAAGGCCCTGGGCCTCTGTAAGACCCTGACCCCGCCCACTTCAAAGCAGCTATCCCCAAACTCGAGGGACAGAGAACTGGGCCTGAGTCAGGTGACCAAGTTCACGCAGTGCTGAGTGACCTTGTGCAGGTGAATTTCAAGTCCCTCCCCGCTCTCTAGAGGGAGCAGGCAAGAGGGACTCATCGTTTTGTCTAAAAGCTGCAGCGACGTCAACGACGTCAACGCCTGTTCCGTGTCTCTGGGGACTGGTGCTTCTGACGACAGTGAGTGAACAAGCGGACGGCAGAAGTGCCATCCAGCACCTTCACAGCAGAGATTTCCCACTGGGCATTATGGACACTGGCCTGGGTGTCCTGGGCACTACAGTTCACAGTGCAGAGCAGTGTCCTTGGCCTCCACCCATTCTGTGCCAGGACACCCTCAGCTGCGACACCACACTGCCCCAGAGGTGGCTACTGATGCCATCTCTCGGGCTTCTAAAGAAGTTTTTGCCAGATGAGCTGCTGAAAGAGCCAGGGCAGAGCGTTCTGGGCCAGCTGCTAGGAAGGGCAGAGCTCTGGGCTTCCCAACGCTCCAGCCCCTGGGGCCCAGAGATGTCCCCTGACACTGCCAGAGCTTCCCACTCAACTCAAGCCTCCGAGATGACTGGCACCCTGCGGGCAGACAGGGACAAATACCTGCTCTCACCCATCCTGCCATTTTTTTTTGGCACTGGGGACGGAGCCCAGGTGTGCTCTACCATTGAGCTGCATCTCCAGCCCTCTTTATTTTGAGATAGGTTACCGAGGCTGGCCTTGAGCTTGGGATCCTCCTGCCTCAGCCTCCCAAGTCACTGGGATCCTGTGTGTAGCACCAGGCCCAGATCCCAAGCTGTTTCTGAGAAAATAAGGTGGCCGTGCCCAGGGGCGTGTGCCTGCTGTCTCAGCTCCTTCCAGGCTGGATGGCCAGGAGTTCAGGGCCAGCCTGGACAATACCATGCAAACCTGTCACGACTACAACAAAAGCAAGGTGGTGATGGTTGTTATGGCTGGTGCAGAGTGCCCCCGAAGGTGGTGCTGGAGCCCTGATGCAGCTTCATGTTCTGAGGTGGGGTTTTTGGAAGTGACGGGATCAGGAGGCTCAACCTCACAGTGGAGTAATCCACTGAGCGGGTGGGACCCAGCTGAAGGAAGTTGAAGGAAAAAGTAGGTGTGCCTGGGAGGGTATTTCTTGTCTCCAGCCCCTTTCTGTCTCTGCTCCTGGCTGCTCGGAGCTGACCAGCTGCCCTCTGCCATGCCCCGCCTCCAAGATGCGCTGCCTCGCCCAGACCTAAAGCGAGAGCGCAGGCTGGACGTGGACGGACACCTCTCAGGCTGGGAGCCATCAAGAACCTTTCCTTCTGAATTGCTGGCAGGTATTCTGTTACAAGAGTGAAAAGATGACAGGGTTCTTACAGGGTGGGGACAATTCTGGCCCACAGAGAACAGCTGGGGACATCTGTGTTACAACTGCCGCGTTCCTGCCCTGGAGTGGGAGGGTGCGGGGATACTGCTCAGCACCCAAACGCTGCCGTGCTGAGTGGGGAAAGCCTGAAGCAGCTCTCCGGCAATGTGCGGTGCACTGGGCTACCCCACCAGCCCTTCTTTGTTGGTACATGGGAGTTCTCAGGACAGGCATGTCCCATATTTACAAAGGGAGCACTGGGCAGCTACAGGCCACGGCAGCTGAGGGTCCTGTGGCCCTGTGCAGGCAGGGCGCTGGGAGGTGCTGGGAGGACAGGAAGGCTGCAAACTGGCAGACAACTGCCTAGTCACAAGACGTCCCTGGGCAACACTCTCCCCATCACCTGCTTCTTAAAGGAAAATCTACTGGTTTCCTGTTGAACATGGAGTCATTATGACAAGAAGAAAAGAAGTAAGTCAACTGAGTGGTTCAACACCACATTCCACCCCTGATCACACACCTTGACTCTGTCCCTCAGGTTCTGCCCAAATACAAATGCCTGCTGGGCGACCTGGTCTTTCTTCTCACAGTTTTCCTCCTCGGAAGTATTGCTGGACTCATTTTTCTGGGGTTCTTTCTCCTGTTAAAACAGAACATGAAAGTCAGAAAAAGGTGACACATGAGCCAGATAAGCAGGACCAGAACCCTGCTTTGTCACTCCACGTGGCTCCTCTGGGCCCCGGGGACTTGCCAGCAGCAGCACGAGTTCTCCCTGGGTGAAGCCGTGGGTGATGGACAGGGACCCACTCCACGTGCTGCAGGTTCCCTTCAAGGCACGGGGCTCTGCTGGAGACAGAGCTTTGTGAGGGACCCGCCTGGAGACCAGCGGCTGCCAGCCTCTTCCCAGGCCTTGGCGGAGGTGGTTCCTAGGTGGTGAGATGGGGTGGCCAGGACAGGAGGTTTCTGCCCACCTTTGGGGGCTTGGAACCAACAGTGGCCTGGGTTATTTGATAGGAATAGGCCCCTTTGTAGGGCCAGGGTGGCCAAAATGATACCAGGGCTTCTGGGGATGGCCACAGGCCTTTACTGTTGTCTTATCAGACTAGGTTTTGGTTTTGAAAAGCCACTGAGTAGTGGTGGCCTTTCTGTCCAGGTAGATGTGATGCAGAAAGTGAATACCACACCCAACATGCCCAAAAGGTGCTTCTAAGACCCTGTTCTCAGAAATACTTGGAGGAGGGCTCTGGCAGAGACAGATGGAGCAAGGCACTTACAGCAGCACCATCGACACTGGCAGAGAGCTGGACACAACCAGAGAGTCATCGTTAGCTGAAGGGCTACATAATTTAGGATTTAAAATACAATCGGGGGTGGGGGGGCACCTCACAGTGAAGCAGCTGCTGCTACCAGGAGAGGCAGGGTGCCCTCAGCATCAGAAAGCAAAACAAGCTGTGAGATAGGGAAGTATAAATTCATTTTGATCAAAAGCGACCTGAGGGTGGAGTGGTTCAGAGGTTAGTGCTTGTTTAGCATATGGAAGGCCCTGGGTCCTGGGTTCCATCCTAGCAATCCCCGCCCCGCCCCCCAAAAAGAAAGAAAAGCAAATACGATCTCAAGTGTGTGTTTAAACTGCTAAGGAAAAAACCAGGACAGAGTACGAGGACTGCTGACCAACTGTTCACAGGAGGGTGCTCTCCACTTTCACTCCATAGATTTTCATATTGTTTAAACATTTTCAACTTTTAGGTGTGACTTTTTTAAGTAAGATTTTAATAACATCAATGATTTGGGGTAGTGGAATACAGACTTGTTAGTAGTTTATGTTTTTCTTACATCACACAATAAAAGTTGTCCAAATTGAAAACAAATCGAAGAAAAGCTTAGGACTGAAGCTTTGAGGATGTGCCTGGTGGACAAGACCCTGCGAGGCAGGGCTCTCCCAGGGACACTGAAGGGCCAGGGAGCAGCCGAGTGAGGCGCGAAGGCCGAGCGGAGGTTGTAGACGCTGCTCAGTGCTTCCAGCTGCCGGGGAAGCCGGGGTTGCCGCCAGCCCGGCCACTGGGATGCTGATCACACTTTCTGATGCCCTGTCTAGAGTTCACTGTGTGCCTACTGTTCTCCCTATAATCCCGCTACCGCAGCACTGCAGTAAAGTGAATGTGGCCTTTTGAAGTTAGCACACCCGGCGTTCAGTGACCAGGAGTCCTCAGAAGCAGGCTGACTCCCAGCCCACGGGCAGTCAGGTCCCCCTGCAGTGGCTTGCGGGGACACAGTGCCAGCAGAACCAGGGTGCTGGCTCTTGGCTTTGGTGCACTGTCTGCCTCTTCTCCACCTAGGGGGTGCTGTTCCCAGGAGGGGAGAGCACAGGAGGTCACCCTGAACTCAGGGGGACATAGCAATGGCAGTGCTATGGACAAGAATGTTTCTATTCTTAATTCATCAACAGTCATTTATGAGTTATAATGTGTTGTTTTGACTGTTGAAATCCATATAAAGTGGCACTAAATAATCCTAAATTGTTTTTTCTGAATTTGTTCTAGCTTTTCTAATCAGACAAATAAACACAATGTTTTCCATGCTACATTTTAATGTAAATAATTTAAGGCTTTAAAAAATATTTACTTTCCTCTTGAATCATTACTACTATAAATAAAAGCAAAAATAGATTATGGCTAGTATTTAAATGATAATACTATTTCTCCTTTTGTTATTTACTGTAAGCTGCAACCAATAAATGCATCGTGGATGGTTAAAAAAAAAAAAAAGAATGCTTCTGCCGAGAGTGTTTCTGACCTGGAGGGCTCTTTTCTCTTTTCAGAGGTTGAGACTGAACTGATTTGCCAGGCCAGGCCTGTGCTCAGCCCTGAGAGCTCAGGGGCTTCCTCCACGTGAGCCAGGGGTTTCCTGATGGCAACCTTGGTGTGAAAAGCCTCGGGCAGCTCTGCCTCCCGGGCACCTTCACCTTGAAGTCCCCAAGTGTCATCTGAGCCTTAAGTCTTCATCTTACAGGCCCCCATGGGCAGCATGTCAGCGTGTGCCTGGTTTCTGGGGTGACAGGAAAGACAAAGGTCTGCCTGGTGAGCTCTGAGTCCCTGCAGGTGGGGCAGTGCCAGCAGCAGGGGCCTCCACCTTCTGCGTCCCAGTGTTAGCCACACGCACAACTGTTGGTGGCGTCGTGGGGCCTGTGAGGCTCCACCCACACCCACAGGGAGCACTGGCTGTGTGGCAGAAAGGGGGTCAGGAGGAATGGGAGCCAGGAAGAGAATCATCCTCAGCCATGGGGAACGTGAAGCCCAACACAGGAAGATGGAGAAGAACGACCTCAGCAGCTGACAGGAGAGCAACTCAGGTAGATCCTCTGGGTCGGATGGAGTGAAACCCTCCAGCGGTGTGAGCTGTGCTGGCTGGTGCCACCAGCACAGCCGTGTACTGGCTGCTGGGAGGCTAGTGGCAGCTGGGACAGGCTGGGTCTCTTCCAGGAACTCCTCCGGCTCAGACCTGTGCTCCTGACCCACTGCCCTCAAGACCTCAGTGATTCCTATTTCCACATTTCCAACGGAGAGACTGTGGTTTGAATGTGGGGGCTGGGGATTCTAGAATAGAACCGGAGACACTCGTGCTCCCACTGGAGTGGAGAGCTCAAACCCCAGCTAGAGGTCTGCTGACATGGCTGTGCACTGCAGGAGACACACGTGGGTCCGGCCAGGTTTTCGGAGATGCCACGTGGTGCATTACTGCAATGACGCAAAGCCATTTGCCAACCTTGGGAGCAGCTGGTCACCTAATGTCCCTTACTTCAGCTGCTGTGAAATACACTGCCCTGGGCCTCTACAGTCCTGCAATCCTGGGGCACTTTTTATTTTCCTTAGATGACCTGTTTCCAGGAAGAAACATGGCCAATGTGTGGGGAGCCATCCTCATCTAGCAGAAGCAGACGAGGTTGAGCTGTGGGACACAGAGGCCCGAGCCCTAGAACTGGCAGCCACGGAGGACTGTCCCGGATTGCCAGGGAGTGTGTGGCGCTGTGTGGGAGTGGTTCCCTGTCTGGTTCTGTGATAGGTTCCCTAACTCCACCCCATCCTGTTCATCACAGAAGCCCCTCCTGGTCTGGACCCCTTTCCCTGTGTGGTTATAAAGGAGAGGTGGGCTAGTCCATGTTGTTAGTGGCCAGAGCTGGTATGGACCCATCCGTTATGCTCCCTCTCGTTTAAAAAGAGTATTGGCGCTTGTGTGTTTATTGATTAGGTAAGTTTATGGGTAACTGATTGATTTATAGCCAACATCACCCTCAGCAGTTAACCCTTTCCTCATCCACACGGGTCATGGCGAGAAACCCCCACACAAGGGGTCCTCAGCAGGCTGGTGCCTGTGGTTGGACTTTCAGCCTCTGAGACTGTGAGCCAGATAAACCTCTTTCCTTTACATACTTCCCAGCCTAGGTATTTTGCTGTAACAACAGAACACGGACGAAAACAGGTAGGTACAGTGATTCTGCCACCGAGCACAACCAGAAACAGGCCCCAGTCAAACAGCTGAAACTCAGCAAGACCTGAGGAGCCTCCCGCTGAGCCAGTCCCCAAACCCACTGACCTCAAGTGCATGTGCCTCATCAGCAGATTCAGAGGGACTTCTCCGTGAAGGGTTTTCTGGCGATAATGACGTTGCTGCCCCTGTGCAGTCTGTGGGGATGCCGACTCCATTGGTGTCGCTGCTTGGGACTGTGGGAAGGAAGGAGAGTGGGGGGTGTTGGGCATCTAGCCAGCCCCTCTGCCCTCCTCTCCTGTAGCTGCACCCTGTCTGTGAACCCCCTTGGACGGTCACGTGTAACGTCTCCTCAGTAGGAAAGGGCCTAGCATCTCTACTGAAAGCCTCGTGCCTTTAGATAAAAGAGCAAACAGTGAAAACCTCAGCTGTGAGGAGGTCTTAATCTTTATTCAAAAAAAGAACTGTGTGAATTTTCGGTGAGTTTAGAAGCATTATTGCTGTTTAACCAAAACAAACAAAAACCAAGAAAACATACTGGGGAATGGTTCTTTCCTTTTTGGGAGCGGGGGCAGGGGAGGAATTGAACCCAGGGGCACTTGACCACTGAGCCACATCCCCAGCCCTATTTTGTATTTTATTTAGAGACAGGGTCTCACGAGTTGCTTAGCGCCTTGCTTTTGCTGAGGCTGGCTTTGAACTTGCGATCCTCCTGCCTCTGCCTCCCGAGGTGCTGGGATCACAGGCGTGTCCCTGGCCCGGTGAACAATTCTTTATGAAACTAATTTTATGCATTTGTTTTCTCTTAAAATAGTGGAGAGTCTACCGGGGTGTGGCTCAGTGGTGAGTGCTTGCCTAGCTTGCTTGAGGAACCTGGGTTCCAACCCTAGCACCACAAAAAACAGCAGCTGGGCAGGGGCGCCCACCTGTAATCCCAGCGGCTCAGGAGGCTGAGGCAGGAGGATCGAAAGTTCCAGGCCAGCCTCAGCAACTTAGCAAGACTCTGTTTCAAAATCAAAAATAAAATAAAAGAGCTGGGGATTTGGCTCAGTGATTGAGCGCCCTGTGTTCAATCCCTGGTACCAAAACAAACAACAAACCCCCACAAACCATCCCCCACGAACAACACCATCCCCCACAGAAACACTCTGGAGAGCACATGACTCAAACATCAAAATCTGGCTTTGACAGTTAAACATCAGATTAGAATCATTTCCCTTGTAATTAAAAACCCTCTGGAAATATTACCCAGTCCCCCATGTTGGAGGCTGAGTTTCTGATGAAGAGGTCTCAATTATAGGGAAAAATCAAGAAGAAAAGTTCATAAATAAGAAAGTTAAGGATCGAATGGAAACCGGGGAACTGCTCCAGTGTGATGTGCTAGAGGCGCGGCTGAGAGGGGGTGTGACGCGGGCGGGAAGATGAAAGCGCTGGCCCCGTGGGCACCACCCACAGGCTTCTGAGGACCCGTGTGGCTGGTGGCTAAGTTCTGTTTGCAGACATGCGGGGACAAATCTACCCGTTCACAGGACCAGGTTGGCTATCATGGGGACAGTGAGTGGGTCACTGCCCAGAGCCTCAGGGAGCACAGGACTGGTTTAAAGGACCATTTGCCCTTCCCTCTGTTTCTGAGTGCACCCAGTGGCTCCCTGGGTTGTGCTGGTGCCCGGGCTGCAGCTCTTACTGGTGTGCGACAGTGCTTTTGGCTGTGGGGCTTGCAATACGGCCGGGCGGAGCACGCTGCGCTGCTGTTCCTTGGGCTTCTGGCTTGGCAAACCTGCAATGGAAGGTTGGCTTTCCTAGGGCCCTGGATGCCCAGCAGAACGCAGCACCCCCAGTGTCCTAGGTGCTTCAGAGAAAACTAACCCCCAGTGACCCACTCATGTCCCTTGCTGGCTGGACTAGGCAGACAAGCAGCTTTTAGAAAATCCTCTTTTCTTTACAGCTAGACATGCAGATTCTGGCTATTTTTATGAAATTCCCACATCACCAGTCACGACTGTAAATGAACCCAGCTAGTACACTCATCAAGGAACTGCTATTTTCCTAGTATTGAACTCAAGGGTGAAGAGAAGCCACACGCATGCCTGTAATCCCAGCAGCTTGGGAGGCTGAGGCAGGAGGATCAAAGAGTTCAAGGCCAGGTGCAGCAACTTAGCATAAGCCCTAAGCAATGTAGCGAGACCCTGTCTCATAATAAAAAGGGCTGGGGCCCCGGGTTCAGTTCCCAGTACCAAAGAAAAAAAAAAAAAAAAGGAGCGAAGTGCAGATGACAAGGGGGAGGGCACGGCCTTCACAGCAACTCCCCAGATTTTGGACTCTGCTTGGGGTCACACAAAGGCACCCTGTGCACCTACATGTTAATAACCACATGGAGAAGATCCCTCTGCCAAATACAGGCAAGGACCTGAGGGGAGGTGTCCTGTTCTTGTGGGCTTCCCTTTAAGTCCCTCGCTCGCTCATTTGGGCCCTGCTCATGAGCACTGCAGCGGAGCCAGCCACTCTGGTCATTAGGTGAGCCCTGGCACGAGGGAACACCGTGCTGCTGCCGGGCACAGCCTGGCCCACCGTCCGCTCCCTGCGTAGGCAGGTTCTCCGTACACAGCTTTCCAGGGCTCACAGGGCAGGTCACACCCAGAAAGGCTGTGCAGAGCCTGAAAAGGTGTTGGAAAGTCATTCCCATCTCCTCCCTGGACAGGGGCCACCTACCTGCGCTGGGCGCCTGGCCGTGGATCAGTGTCGGCGGCTTCAGCCGGAACCCGCTGCTCTTTTCCTCTACAAGCACAAGACAGAACATGAAAAGCAGACCTGCCGCGGGCAGAGCAGCCAAGCCCAGAGGGCACAGGGCAGGAGGGCTGCAGGTCTGCCCTTGGGGACAGCGGACCTGGGAAACTCCGGGGAAATGTTTTCAAATCCACACAGAAAGGCAGAAACTCCTGCCAGCTGGCAGGGCAGCTGGGTGGCCCAGGCTGTAGGAAGCACTGGTTCTAAGGAAAAGTGTTGACAACAGGGGACAGGAGGATGATCAGCAGGGGTGATGAAGTGCCCTAGGATCAGAGTCCTACCTCCAGAGCAGGGTGTGAGGCAGACAGCTTGGGGCTCACACCCCAGGGGAAACAGGGAGCCACAAGGCAAAGGTCCCAGGACTGGTCTGCTTCTTCCTAGACGCCCTGTCCATCAGAGAACGTGACCAAGGCCAGGGAAAGACCAAAGAGGCAGACGGCAGGTCTGCTCTGCCCCCAGATACGCCCCCGGAGCTTCGCCTTGGTGCTGGACAAGAGCAGCCTTGGCCACCTGCGAGAACAGCAAGTGCCAAGGGCTCCAGGAAGGGCTGGAAAGCCTGGTGTTGGCTCAGTTATTGACCACAGATCCCTTAACTGGCAAGTCTTGGTGACCTTGCCCACGGCAGGTGGGGGAGGGCAATCTAATCTGATCCATGACAGGAAGGATGATCACAAAGGCCAGGGTCTCCTCCTGGGGAAAACAAGGGACAATGGTATAACAGGCCCCTGGAGGCAGCCTTGCTTTTGTGCTAAGGGTCAGTCCTGATCAAGGTGCAGGGCACGAGACCAACTTGTAAAAAAATCAACTGTGTTTCTATAAACTAGGGTGAACACTCGGAATATGAAATTAAGAAAACAATTCCATTTTCAACAGCACTAAGAGGAATAAAATACTTGGGAATAAATTTAACAAAAGAAATTAAAGACTCATATAAAGGGAAAGATAACCCCAAAGGCCACACAGTGTAAGACTCCATTGATAAGAAATGTCCAGGTAAATCCAGAGACAGGAAGTGGACCCGTGGTTTCTGGGGCTGGGAGAGGATGGGATGACTGCTCATGGGGATGGGGCTTCTCTTTGGGGTGATGGAAAATTTCTAAAATTAATGATGATGGTATCAGCACAACTCTGGGTGTTTATTAAGAATCATTTGATTGTACACTAAAACAACAAAATCCTAAGAATCTTGCCAGGTCTAACTCTCAGACATCAAACAAAATCAAGTCAGAATTCAGAACGAGGAGGAAGGCTGTGCCCGCTGACAAGGCACTGCTGAGCCCACTGCTGTCCTGGGCAGCAGCAGGATGAGAACAACCTGGAGAACCTGAGTGCCAAGGGTCTCGGCAGTGTCTCTGGTGTGACCGAGTAGCCACACCACCAGGGAAGAAGTCCACCAGAAAGTCCATTGCAGAAGGCAAATGCTGGGCTACTTTCCTTCCAAAGAAGATGATGACTAGCAATTTAGTCACATTTTTCAAGTTGAGGTCAAATGCACAATTCAAGGAATTTTTCAAAAGCCCTGAGAGCTGGTTTAGAACACCTATGTTTTGGCTACCGAATGCTCCTCAGCACCCTGTGGTGTGGAGCCCATGCCAGGCTGGGCTGGCAGGGGCAGAAGGCTGGACCATCATGGCCACTGAATGGCCTACCACCAGGCCCACCATCTGGCCCACCCTACAGCCACACAGATAATCCATGCTAGGTGGTGCAGTGAACGGTCAGACCGTCCTGCCTTTTCCTCTACAAGCACAGGACAAAATAGGAAACGTAGGCCTGTGTAGGGTGGGGTACTTCGAATGGCAACTGGGCACTCAAGGGACAGACAGAGGGGGCACAAGGTAGCAGGGAAGTGTGCCTGTGGGTGGCCAAGTTCTGGGGGCCCTGCTGTAGGACTCATTCCATGAAACACTCCTGGAAATGTGCTTTTTTTGCAACACAAAGCTGCTGCCTCAAGGTTGACCCAGACAGCCGCCACACCCCCAGGTCCTGCTGGGTATAGGCATTGCGCCCCACAGACTCCATGGAGGAAGAGTCCCAGGGGCAGCCTCTGCATTCCTGGGAGACAAGCCTGAACAAGCAGGCTGCTGTCTGAGGTGCTTTCTGCCCACCTCTGAGGGACCCCAAGTGATGTGTGAAGGAAACAATGCCCACCCGTGACAGGACTCCTGATGTCATCAGGAACACACCCTGAACTAAACCTGGTCTGCACCAGAGGGTGGAGAGGATCCAAGAGCTGGCAGTTTGGTGGGAGCTGTGCACTGTGCAAAGAAGGGGCTGGTGCAGGGCAGGAAGGGCAGACTGCCGAGGGGAAGGAGCAACGAGAAAACAAGCCAGAAACAAGTGGAGCTGGGCTTCTTCCTTTCAGAGAGGTAGAAACACTCACTCTGCTGTACTGGCTGAAGCTCCCATCTGGCCCTGGGTGATGCAAACAGGCAGAGGGAGAGAGCAATCGCGCAGTGGGGTAGATGTGCATGTTCCCAGGTCTGTCTACAAGATGCTCAGGAGCCGATGCTCAGAACCCAGACCATGGTTCAAGAGGCCATTTTCCACTGCAAAAACCAGGGTCCCTTGATAAATGAGGATTGAGTCCAGGTCTGGGACAGGGAAAGTGAAGAACCTGGAGCCTCTTGTTGGGACAGAGAATGAAAGAAGTGTTCAAAAGAACTAAAGGAACCTGGGGGAGAGGGAGGAAGTGCTGTTACACTATGAACAGGGACAAAGACATAGGACAAATCCCCTTGTGTACAAGTATGACATACCAGTAAAAAATGTCAAAGAGGGAAAAACAGGTAAAACAGAATGAAGGGCACCTGACCCAGCAACATAGGAATCTGCAGGACAGGACTCCCACGCAGCTGGATCTGGGGTGATTCTAACATCAAGGTAAAAACTAGCAACAATAGACTTAACCTAGCAACTAAAACAGAAGTCTATATTCCATCTGCCATGATAAACAGGTGGGGAGAAGGGACGGTGTCCCTTTCAGCAGAATGCCATTAACAGGCAGGAGGAGCAGAGGAGACAAGTTCCCATGTGCAGCAGCAGAGTCCTGAATCATGAGCAAGGGGACACCACCAGATGAGGAGCAAGGTGAGGGAAGCAACTTCACATAATTGGTGTAACCTGTGAACTGTTCAAAGCAAATGGTAGAGCAGGCTGATTCCACCTGTCAAGTACCAAGAGCAACCCTGCTAGCAAGAACGGGGTGTCACCCTGGGAGTTCCTACCCAAGACACTCTCTGGGTCTCACCAGGAAATGCTGGGGACCACAAACCCAAGGACTTCTAGACACATGGCCTGTAAACTTCATAGATGGAAATGTGACCTTCTGGTTTTGCAGATGGAAAGTGAGATACGTGGGGTGAAACATGGACATGATCCCTTGCTATAAAGGACACAGTGGACGAATGAAGGACACAGAAGGGAGTCTCTAGGTGAAAGTGTTACAGAAATACTCTACGACTCTCCTGTAAGTAGTGAAGTTTTAAAAATTCAAGTTAAAAAAGGAGAAAAACAGGAAAGGGCAGGAAATTTACTCTGCAGGTGGCCTGACATGCCTCCCATGTGCTTAGGCGTTAGGGTGTCAGAAACTATAAACCAAAGCTGTGTCCAAGCCGTGACACACAGCCGTGGGCCTGAGCCATCTTGGCTTCCTGGGCCACCAACTTCCAATGCTGGTGGACAAAGGAGAGAGGGGAGGGAGGCCACTACAGGCTCAGAGACAGATCACGAGGCCAACTTGTACCTTTGCTCACAGTGCAAAAGGATCAAGTTCTGCGGCTCCCATGACGGATGATGGAGACCACAACCAGGAGCCGGTGGACGTCGCCCCGTGGTTAGAACACCAGCTGCCAAGTGACACCCAGGTACAACCTACTGGCTGGCTCTGAGGACCCTGAAGCACCAAGCTCCTCCTTGAATTGAGGTCAGGGGGTCACTTGAGGACAGTTGGCTTCTAGAGTCAAAACGAATTCCAGTGTTTGAAATGATGCTACCCAATCAATCCTCCAAGTTATAAAACTCACATCACCTCTTCCCTTGCCAGCATGAGACTTATCTCAAAATGCTTTTGAAGTCGGCAGTGGAGTTATATAAGGCAGGTTGGGTTACAGAGTGTGGGTTGTTGAACTTGCTTGTTAAATATTTTATGGGGAATTCCAGCCATGTGGGAGAAATTTTCAGGAAATTCTGGAGTTGGTTCTCTAAGCAAAAGACCAAAAAAGGAAGGTGCCTGTACTCTTCAGAAGGGATCACACAGTTTTCCTTCGCTTTAAGGATGTGATGATACAAGCTCATCTGAACCGATCTAGGCAATATTAATGTGAAAATTGAATATACAGAAAAGGATCTGGAAAAAAAAATCACACAGCTTCATAGTAGCTATTTTGGAGTAGGACAGTGAGTTGAGGGGCAAGGAAATTTTTCTTCCATTGCTTTTTTAAGAATATGAATATACTGTGTGAAAATATGAAAACAGAATAAATACATCTGTGTGTGTGTGTGTGCGCACGCGCACGTGCGCGGGGGATTGAACCCAGTGTGCTCTTTCTGAGTTCTATCCCTTGCCATTTTTATTTTGAGACAGAGTCTTGCTGAGAATCTCACTAACATTGCTGAGGCTGACCTGGAACTTGTGATCCTCCTGCCCCAGCCTCCCAAGTTGCTGAAATGACAGGTTTGTGCCACCGTGCCAGCTCTTCATATATTTTTTTAAAGAGTGTCAAACTCCTCATAACCAGGTCTTGCTGGGAGAAACAGCAACTGAAGAGTTTACTGAGGCCTTGTCTCCTAATGGATTCCAAATCTACCAGCTGAGGACTAGGGGGAAATGTCAACACGTTTAGGAACTGGAAAAGAATCCTGACTTCGAATACCCATTCCTGTTGAAGGTTTCATTTGACAACAGCCACTGCTGCGCATCCCAGGAAACCCCCAGGGACTGCTGGAGGGGCAAAGGGACTCGAGGGCTCACCTGGGTCTGAGTCAGAATTGCCTGCAGAGGATTCGCAGAAGGTTGATGGCATAAAAACATTGTGTTTTGACACTGTCGGCAAGGAGATGCAGGCGGGGGGAACAAGAGGGAACAGAGCATGAGTAGGAGGGGCGCACAGGGGTTCTCCCGCGTGCAGGAACGCGCAGACACACACTCGCACTTCCTCAAGGAGAGCAGAGACCGTCTTTACAGAAAGAATGGGGCCCTGCAGCCCAACAGCCTCGAATGGGCTCACGCTGGCTGCCCATCCTGCCTTGTGCTCCAGCCCTACCTGGGCACCCTGGGCCCTGGTGGGGGCAGCCAGCCAGGACGCAGACTGCAGCAGCCAGGTCTCACCAAAGGCTGCCTCAGCCTGTTTCTCAACAGTCAGTGCCCTCTACACTGCCGGCTTAAGACTTTTCTTTACAAGAGCAACTGCTTCCCAGGGTGTGGGTCAGCCCACGGGGTCCACCAACAGAGTGGAACTCCCCGAGGAACAGCAGTGTGGGCAGTGTGACGGGCTGCAGCGAAGTGGAACTGGAGGGAAGCGCAAAACAATGCTTTCCAAACACCAGCACCACTTCTGCCCTGACTCCTTGGGTGACTGGAGGCACAGCACCTACTTGGTGCCAGGGTGGGAAAACGAGCGGTGGCCCCCTGCCCCTTGGGGCTATGGCCTCGTCTCTTCTCGAGGCACTCTTGGCCACAGAAGTGTGGTTCAGCAGTGAGTGGGAAGGGAAGCCTCCTCCTCCTACAGGAACACCTGCCCAGGTATGCAGAAAACTTTAAACAAAGATGCAAACCAACCAGGCAGCTCCTGAATATCTGGGGACAAATGACAGCATGTCCATCCGGGCCCTCACGAAGCTCAGAAGGGATGTGTCAATATCCCAAATCAACATTAAGGGCAGAGGGCTCGACAGCCACGGTGCCAACTGATGCTTGGAAGGACCCTGGACACTGCCTCTGCCCTGGGCTCTGCAACATGTGCGTTTCTTTGTGAGCAGAAGCCACTGTCCGAGTGATATTTCCCTTGGAGCGATGGTGACAGCCATGAAGTTCACAACCACAAAATGTTTTCCCATGAACTTCTCAAGAGTGCATTTCACGTTGTGTAACCAGAAGACCTCTCTAAATATCCCTGTGCCTCCACACTGGCGAGACAGACAGACCAGTGTGACAATGAGACAGTACCAGTGTGGACCAAGTCACAACAGGAAGAGGAATGGCTTGGGGAGGTCAGCAGTTACCCTTGAACTTGGAGGCACAGGGCAGGCTTTCTGAGCCTCCTGAGTAGCCCTGACCGCTCTCTGTCCCAGAAACCTGCCTCTCTGCCACACCTGCCTCTGTACCCAAGGGGCCTGCTGCCGTTTGGGCATGTGCTCCATATCCCAGCCTGGCCCTCCCTCCAAGGCCCCACCAAATTCCCTTCCCCTGGGAATCCATGGCAGCGTGCCCAGGGCTCTGCTGGGGCTTCCTGGTTTGTGTGCGAGTGTGTGTGCGCACACACTCATGTGTGTCTGGGTTGCTACACTGGGTAGCTGGTGCCACCACAGCTGAAGGTCGGGAGGCCACCTTCAGTTCAAGCGTCACAGCAGCTTCAGGAAGGATCCTAATGAATGGTCAGAGCGCCCAGCAGGGCTCTCAACGCTCAGCCCTTCCTGCTTCAGAGGGCCCATTTCTTTACCATCTTTCTTTACCACAGAGGTCCTCTGCCTGCTAAGTCACACCACGCTGTGAAGCGTCACTGACTCCACATGGGGGACACTTGGTGCTATACTCAGGCAAGTTCTGACCTCACTCCTGACAGAGACCACATCTCAGACTGATTCTAACTGGATCTGGGCAGGGGTCAGAGGGTGGATGTGAGGAGTCAGAGGGGAACAATTAAGTGACAGAATGATCAATGCTTTTGTGTTTACCTGATTGTGAAGGTGGGAACTGGGTTAAAGAGGACGTTCTTTCTCGTTTGACGGGAGGGCAGTAGTTTCCATCTTCTCGGTCAGAATCTACAGAAAATAATGAGGAAGAGGAGGAGGGACATCAGGCTGCTTCTGTGTTTACCACCAAAGATGGCCAAACGTTTCCGAGACTTCCTTACCCTCTCCGGCTTCAGGACTGGAGCCTCCAGCTGACCTCTGAAACAAGAGCACACGGCAGGCTGGTGAGAGGGTGGTGGGCTCCACAGGACCCAGCCCCCCAGGTCTGGAGCCATGGGTGCCAAATGCACAACGGGGGCTAACTCCTGGCGCGGTCACCGCTCCCTGCACAGAACTCCAGCCCACTCAGAGGCGACTTCTGACAGCTTTCTGTGGTGGCTTCCCAACCCCAGAATCCTCTTCGTAGCTCCAAGGCTCCCAGCACGGGACCAGGTTCTCTGCGTCTCCACAGGTCACAGCTGAGTGGCGTGCCAACCCCAGACTCAAACAACACAACCTTACCAGGCCACGATTCATGCTGCCAAGAGTTGAAAAGCAACCCTCTCCATCGCAAGGGTGGCAGGGTTGCTTGAAATGGTCACTTAACATTGGATCACTTGGTGTCCACTCCTCACCCTGGAACAGTCTACGGTGCAGACTCCTGTTCCAAGTTGGGCTATGACTGCCAGAGCAGGTGAAGTCTGGACACGAGGTCCCAGTCCACTGCAGCATTCAGAACAGAACCGTCCAACCCTGCACACAGCTCTAGGGACCACACAATCACCACAAGCTAAGAGAAGGGGCCTAAGAATCGCTCCTTTTACGAGCAATTTCTAGAATGTGAACAACCAGCAATTAAGATTTTGAATGAGCCTCTCCAAATCCCTCACGCAAGTCCCTCCTCAGGGATGTGCTGTCCTCCTGACCTCAGCAGTCACCAGCAGACTGAGAAGCGAACACCACTCCTCCTGGGTACTGCCCTTAAGAGCCAGAAGACCAATCTCCTAGTTCTGAAGAATCACCTCAGGAGTCAGGGTGAGCCACAGGAGGACCTCAAAGGGCCGTTAGGTATTAAAGGAGACAATGCACATGAAAGTTCTCTGCAAACTCAGAGTGGCGTGTAAAAGAAGTGACTGGAATAAATAAAACCAAAGATGCTGGGTACCCGGAGAGACCCTCCCAAGGGGAGAGGTGCTGGCACTTTTTTCCATAAAGGGCCAGTCAGGGCTTTGTCATTGTCTTGGCAGGCCCTTTGGCATTCTTTGCTTTTGCCTTTATAATCCTTTAAAAATGTAAACAACGTCTCAGCTCCCCAGCTGCACAAAAACAGGCTGTGGGCTGGAATCTGCAGCAGCAAGAACCCAGAGAGGGTATGGGGTTTCCTCAAAGTCACACAGCTAATTCATGAGAGTCAGAAAAGGACTGTGACCTGGACTTTCTCCTTTGCAGTGGGAGCCAACAGTTTAGGCATGCCAGGAAAGCAAGCCTGCTTGAGGTCTGTTAGGAGAGCTCTCTGGAAATTGTCCTAGGGGACTGTGTGAGGTGAGGGGAAGTTGTCACTAACCCCACATGTGTACCTGGGCAACTGAGAGGCTCAGAGGTCACTGCCACCCAAGTACTGGGGAAATAAAATCCTGGGGTGCAGGGGGCAGGGCTTCCAAGCTCAGGGGACAGGCTGCCAGGGAGAGTCAGGTTTTCTGAACTAAGTCCTGGGTCCAACCACAAGATGAGGGACCTGGTTGGGGACCCTTGGAGGGGTTAAAAGGGTCCTGACCCAGAACTTAGTGTGGGGGAGCTGAGATGCATTCCTGAAGTGCTTTGAGGCCAGAGGTCAGAGCCTGAGTCCTGTCTACTCACACACACCATACCACTGGCTTGTCACCAGGCCCACTCTCTTAGGATCATCTTTTTCTAGAGCGACATCAAGTGGATGCAGGCCCCAGGTACCACTCATCCTACCAGCAAAGAAGAGGAAGAGGCAGCGACTACCTGCCCTGGCTGCTGCAACCATGAGTGGGACACACAACCCAGGTCTGGAGAGCAGGTCACCCGAGCTGGGGCTCCAGCCAGCTGAGAAAGGACAAGGACACATTTCACTGCCCTGTGAGCCTGGTGCCTACTGCTGGCCTCCCAACACTCAATGCAGGTCCCTGTGCAGTCGGATATTCTTGGATGTGGCGCTGACGCCTCCCTTGTCCTCCCAGGTATTCCTAACAGTGGACCCACCCCATCTCACCCTGTGGCTCCAGGCTCTTCTTTCCTCCAATAATTTAACAAGCATTTGGATTGTGCGGAAACCCTCTGTGGTCACCTCCTTGATCTTGGGGAACCTTCCCTTTCCTGAATGGACTGGAAGTGGCCCTCCCTTGGGGCTTCATGCCTCTGCAGACAACCTGCTCCCTCATCCAGGGATGTCCTGCTTTCCTTTGTCACACAGTCTTGTTCCTTATGCTTTCCCTGTGTGCTTTCAAATTCACCGAGAGCCCATGCACTAGACTGCAAGTACTAGGAGGGAACTGGTCCTAGTTCAGCAAAGGGACAGTGTCCCGGATACTCTGTAGGCCATGGAGATACAGCGAAGGCTTGTTTCTTGGCCTTATTGTATTGGTGTCTGGGCCAGGGACCTGGGTGTCTTCCTGCTCTCTCAGCTCCCACAAGGATCCCACCACCATCACAAGCAAGGCCTCTGCATCTGACCACCTGTGACCACACGTGATCTCAGCGAGTCTCCATGTGAATTTCCTGGTTTTCCTTTGTTATGGAGTTGTAATTCATTGTGCTGTGGCTGGAGAACGTACTTGGCATGACTTCAATCCTTTTAAACTGGAGAGATGTGGCACCCTGCAGAAGGTCCCTGTGCATAGGGAGGCTGTGCCCTGCGGCTGGCTAGCTGGCTCCCAGGGTTGCTCAGGTTCTCCTCTTACCATCACCTCTCCAGCAGTTCTACTGAAAGCAGGGTGCTCCTCCACACCTCTCAGTGATCGGAGTCTCCTTAAGAATCTGATGGGTGCTACACATCTCCCTCCAGTGTAGAGCAGCCAGGTCGTGAGCTGATGCCTCTCAGGGCCTGTCCACGGCACCGGCAGCCTGCTGCTTGGCAACGGTCCTCCCCTCCAGCACACACCCAAGGCCACTCAGCCAGAGCGAGAGAGCATGTCCACCTGGTCGCACCTCCATGGCTCTTACTTGCAGCTAGCAGCCAGCTTCCCACCTGCCCCTGCAGATGGCCCACTCTGCATATGGTGGCCACGTCCACCTGATCCTGTTCTGACTGTTGAGAGCACTTGGTGGCTTCCTGCAGCACGGGGTCCTCTCATTCTGCACCATTTCTGCTTGCCACCCCGGCTCCTTCCTGTTTTCTGAAATAGGGACTCTGTGCTCCTCCCACAGTGTGGGGCACCATCCCCCTGCAGGGCTGAGATGCTGTCCCTCAGGGCCCACTACTGTGACAGCCACCTCGAGGGCACACCTGCACTCATTGCCCAGCCCAGCTCTGGTCCCTCTGACCCATCCCTGCCCTGTTTGCCCAGTGTAGTCAGAAGTGACCTCACAGGCCAGTTTGGTGTCCGTCCACCATGACCACACAGCTCAGAGCAGCACCCAGGGCCCTGGGCACGAAGCACATTTGGTGAGGATTTGCAGCACACACGAAGCCCATGTCTTCTGCCGTACCTGTTTTGGTGACCCCAAGAAGAAAGGGTACCTGGCCAGCTAAGACTCAGATGCTCCTTGACCCAACCTCAGGAGACCCTCAAATCCAAGCCCCGAGTCTCTTCTAAGAACCTGCTCACAGGAAAGTGGTGGCCTCCTGGTCCTGGGAAGGATGATGCAGGAAGGTCTTCCTCCTGGGAAAACTTCCAGGTGCTGCGGGAACCCCCAGTGGGGAAACTGCAGCCAGAGCCTACTCTTTAAGACTAGAGGAAAGATGTGGGAGAGGGACCCTATGCATCATGTCTGCTGCTTTTAGACATGCCATCTCTGGAGCCTTCCATAGCTGCCCACGGGAGGTGTCACCTGTCCCCAGCTCTCACTGGACCCCCTTGCTCCACACCCTGCCACATGGGAGGGCTTCTCTCTTAGGACAAGGCTGGGTTTGTTGCCCACTGGCTTGTGCCATCTTTCCCAAGGCAGGAAAAAGTTTGGGATGCAGGGACCCCTTCAATCACCTGGCCCCACACAAGGCCTACACCAGCCTCACACTTCCATCTCCTTAGACTCCTGGGTGCCAAGGCAACCTGGGGGCCACTGCTCACCCCAACCAAGGGAGCAAGTTCTCAGAGGTCTGTCTGGGATGATACCAAGGACGCATGCGGGGTTGGGCTCCAGAGGGGTGCAGCCCACAGCCTAGGAGCTACCAAGGAGATGTGTGTAATTTAAGAATGCTTCTTGGGGAGCAGTGAGGACAGAAGCAGGGTGAAAGAACCTCACTTCCTTCTCTACTTCTCCTCAAACTTGACTCTACCACGGACGATGAGGACTCCAGGATGACACCCCAGGAACACTGGGTTGACACTCATTTGGGACACCACAATAGAAACATTCCTCATTAATAACTACACCAGGAAGCACAGGAGAAAGATGACCAAAGACAACCCTTGGACTTATTTCTCAGGCATCAGGGACGCATGAAGCAGGCTGATGAAGAAGATATCCCTATGTGCTTGGCTGAGGACAGGCCAGTGGCCCTGCCAGCTGGGGGAAGAAGCTAAGCTCTGTAAGGTGTGCGAGTCCCTGTCACCAAGTGAAGATGAGGAGATCACACTTAACCTAGAATGGGACTGTGGATGTAGGGGCATCTGTTTTGTATAAAAGATAAACTGATGAACCCCGGAGTCAGCACATTTACTCAGAATCTGTCCCTCCAAAATATGTGGCTCCTATAAGAATGCCTGGTGTGGCCTCAAGAATGAGAAAGGAGCCAGGCTAACCCAGGGAGGCGACAGAGCTGGAGCTGCCTTTAGAAGCCGACTCTCCAGATGAAGACAAATGGGCAGTGAGCAGGAATGGAAGGCACCATCTTCTCAACCCCCTGGGAAAGGCCAGAGAGCAAGGCAAGCCAGGCAACCCTCCTGGTTAACAGCACCTACAATCGGGCCTGACGAAGCCTCGGTCGGTTCCCATCTGCACTGACAGTTAGAAAGCCGGACTGGTTATAGCCGCAGGAAGATGGGTGCCCAGGAGGACAAAGAGAATGCTGGCCACTTCCAAGTTATTTATTCTGTGACAGGCCACCAGCTCAAAAATGCTTCTGCAGAGGCAGATGTTAAAAAAACACTGAAGAAAGCAGAGAGGCCACCTTGAAGGCCTGGATGTTGAGGGGCAATGAGGTTGTGCCCTTGTGGGACCTGGGAGGGGAGAGGAAGCTGCCAGCCAGAGGGCTTGCTCCTGACTGCCTGCCACGTCTCGGTGGTCCTAAAACACATTTGAAGCTTGGCAGTTACTGGCACAGAGCTTTAATCCCACATGATTCCAGCGGGCTCAGAGTAAGCACGGAAAATTGCCTGCTTTCTCCAGAGACCCAGAATTTAATCTGCATGAGGTTTGGTCTGCTTTAGTCTGTCTTCTGAGAGCCAGCAGTCTGATAATATGGAGACTTTTGCTTGTACTGAGTCCTCAATGGCTAGAGCTCTGAGGAGACTGAAAGATGATAAGGGCCTTTTATAAGTAAGCCACTATTTATTATAAAGAACTCTCAGTTTTACATTCCCCTAGGGGTCATGGAACAGAGAACAGACCAGACGTGATGGATGAGACCTGCTGGGTAACAGTGGGTGGTTTCCAGCTTCCTGAGCACCCATGTGGGGCAGAGCAAGGTCCAAATTTGTTCTAATACAAAAGAGTTTGCGTTCACCAGAGTTTCCCTCAGTTCAAGAGGAAGACTTGATTTACAGACTAATTGACCTAAAACAGTTTAGTTTTCCTTGAACATGCCCAATCAGCAGAGAAAGCCAATTAAGAGAGCTGCTGGGAACCAGCCTGATTTCTCTGCAGAGCCCAAGACAGCACGCCCTGACTGGTTCGGCGCTATCGCCAAGTGCTGTGCCAGGGCTGCGTCCAAGGCCCCTGAGGTTACCAACTACAGCGTGTGTGTGCTGCGTGGCTGGCCATCAGTGCCTTCAGCCCTGCAGTCCTGGCTCTGTCCCACCACGGCTTAACTCATCCCAGGACTCCCTGCCATGATGCTTCACGTTTTCTTGGCCAGTATGGGAACTGCTTGCGTTCCTCAGGGTAAGAGTCTCTGACCTAGAGACCATAAGAATCAATAAGCTGGGTTTCACAGACACGGGCCACCGCCTGAGTTGGTCACGTCTTGGAGGCCCACTATGATGGGAAGTGAGAGCCCACCAAGATACCAGGGGTCTCTGTCAGATGTCAAGGGACCCCTGTGCTCTTGAAGAGCAGCTGCCATCACAAAAGGTCTGGGACAGCCCTATTAGCTACTCTCACTCTGAAACTTGCCACTTCTCAAGTTCTGACCCATCTGTTCTCAGAAGTGGTGCCCTTCAGAACCAAACAAGACCAAAGGCACAGTACTCACACTATCCAACTCAGAAGCTTCCAACAGCTGCTCTGCCAGCCCTGGAGGACTCCTGTGTGAGGGCTGTGCTCCCAGGGCGCTGCGGGGTGCTCTCTCGCAGCTTCTGAGGTCTTGTTACCCAGGCCCACCTCTACACTGTGAAGGGCAGCTGCTTCCCCCAGACCCTGTCTCCTGGCACATGGCAGACTCTGGTTTCTTTTTCCATTACACACCAACTCCTCCAAAATGTTAAAAGAGCACTCTGACCTTGCCACTTTCTTCTGCATGTCCTAGGGCTTGGTGGCTATGACTGAAATTTCATGGTTTCCTTAAAAACAGGAACTGATGGTGGAAGGAATCACTCGGGGGTGGGGGAGGTCTGTGGGACGGAGCTACCCTGGAAGACAGTCTGGTGTTTAGAGCAAGCAGCAGGGCCAGGTCCTCTGTTCCCTTGTTATGTCATGAGAGCAGGGGTCTTCTGTCATTAGACACCCAAGAGATAGAGTTTCAATGCTAAATGTAGGACCACGTTTACCTTTCCCAATGTATTAAACTTCAAAAACCCAAGATGCTTCTTGCTCTCAAGCTTTTATGATTGTTTCCACCTTTATCTTCAAAATCCTTCACAACACAAAGAGGAAGAACACCGACATTGGAAGGAGGGTTTTTCTTCTTCCTGCTTTGAATGTGGACGAGCAGTTCACTGCCCGGCCACAGTCCAAACAGAACCAGTCCTGCAAAATGACTGGGGCTAGATGACTCCTCTCCTTACCGATCAAGGGAAGCCCAGAGCTCCTTAGAATTCTAAGACATTGAACTTAAATGCCCAAGTTCAGGAACAGGAGAAAGAGCAGTGGAAGAGGGGGAAGGGGTGGAATTTGATTTGGAAGGGTCTCCCCTATTACTCAGTTCCTCTTTTGACCACTGTGTCTCTTTCAGGAAGCAGGATTAGTCTCCTGCTATGGGTACAGATGTCCCCAAATGAAAAACACTAAGCATGAAAGAGGAGTTAATCTTCCTGACTTTCATTGGCAATGACTGAAGGCAGTTGTTATCATTGGCTGCTTGTGCTGATCTAGGGTCTGGATGAGAAGGACCCCAGGGAAGGGGCTGGTCTGGATGACTCCCCGGGGCAGTG
The DNA here is from genome assembly GCA_020662805.1 of Glaucomys volans. Taxonomy (NCBI): domain Eukaryota; kingdom Metazoa; phylum Chordata; class Mammalia; order Rodentia; family Sciuridae; genus Glaucomys; species Glaucomys volans. Next base: position 360,912 of record JAJEJO010000928.1, on the reverse strand, counting down.
TGGTGCTGGGTGGTTGGACTTACCCCGGCCAGTTCTCGTGGAAAAGGAAGCTGGGCTTCAGGAGCGGGAAGCGGAGGAGTGCTGGCTGAAGTGCTAGCAGGGGCAGGAGGTTCTAAGGCATGCTCACCAGCTGATTCGGGGTGACCCATGCCATGGTGGGGGGCCTCAGGCTCCCCCTGAGGTTCCTCTCCTGAATCCGACAAGTCTTTTTGCTCTGCAGAGGACTGGGAGCAAAAAAGACAATTTTCCTTCAATGTAAAATAAAGGCTGTGCCATGGGGCAGGGGTGGGCAGGGTGGGGGTGGTAGGGCTAGAGATGGCCCCACTTTCAGGGAGGAGGGGCCAAGAAGGCAAGCACAGGTGACTGCTTTGCTCAGTTTGTCCCAACAGGGACAAAGCAAAGTGAACTGTCTGACTTTATAAGGAGCTCAGAGGTGTCCAGGAAACTGTAGGGTGGCCTAGTACAGCTAACTGTACTTATGGGCTTTGAGGGAGGAACAGCCCTCTTGACCACAAAGAGAATGATTATGCTAAAGGCTCTTTAACTCGCCGACGCCGGCAGCACTCCTCCTCGGCCATGCTGACCACGCAGCTGGTGCCAGGCCACTTCTGTACACAAGGAGGTGAGGAGGTGGACCCGGGAACACGGGGTTAGGTGTGAAACGGGAGCCCAAGTCACAGGCTTCTGCATCTCTCTGTTCCTCTGGCTCACACCTGAGGTGGAGGAAGTGCCTCTTGCCTCAGTGAAGGTGCAGGGCACCAGAGGCACTGGGGGCTGGCGCATCCACAGCACCCAGGGTCATCCGGACAAAGGCTTATTGGAAAATAGCCGAGTTTACAGAAAGCTGGTTCTGGAGGTCTTTGCTCCCAAGGTACCACCCCCAGCATTCTCCGAAGTGCACCCTGGTTTTCCAGTCAGGCTTCCATGGGCTGAGAACTGTGGCCACAACTCCATGACTCTTGAGAAGTGGGATATAAACCTGCTGCCCCAAACCTCCCACGTGGCACTGTCCAACAGTGTGGAGCTGCCTCTCTTAACCAGTGACCTCAATGACTAGAGGTTACCCTGTCTCCCTGTAGACGTGGCTCTGTTTTCTAGGCATGAAGTGACTGACCTTCTCAGAAAGGGCTTGGGCACTACTTTCTTTCTTTCATTTACTTTTAGTGGCGGGGGGGGGGGGGATTAAACTCAGGGGCACTTGACCACTGAGTTGCATCCCCAGCCCTATTTTGTATTTTATTTAGAGGCAGAGTCTCACTGAGTTGCTTAGTGCCTCACTTTTGCTGAGGCTGGCTTTGAACTTGCAATCCTCCTGCCTCAGCCTCCTGAGTTGCTGGGATTACAGGAGGGGGGGGGTCACTATTTTTTGAGATGAGATCTTGCTCTGTTGCCCAGGCTGGCCCCAAACACCTGCACTCAATTGATCCTTCTACCTCAGCCTCCCAAGTAGCTGGGACTATGAGTGGGTCACCATGCTGGGCCTGGTGCTACTTTTAAACATGTGAACTACATGAAGAGGAGTTAAGAACTTCCCAAAATACTTTGGAATCCCAAAACATGTTAATGCATCCTTCTATCTCAAAAGTCACCAAAGGGACACTGTGTCTCTCTTCAGGGATATCCAGTGACAGAGGCCTTCCCAGGGCAAGGTGGTCAATCAGGCCACCAACATCTACTGCTACTTTATAGACAGAGATTTAACAACTCACCAGGGAAAAATTAAACCCAGAGCTCTGTGAGAAACTCCTATCTCTAGTCAGAACCACTTCAATGTCTTAAACCCCTGCTTCTGGGATGTAAGCCTTCAAAATGCCCTCAGGAAGATGCAAGAGGCAAGCGGAAAGAACCAAAATGATACCAAACTTCACTGTCTACCAAACAATTCTTCAAAGGCTTAAAATAAATCCCTCTATTAGATTTAGAGAATTTCTTGGGAGAATTAATGAACATCATTCCAGCACCTTCTACTTGGGTCCTAGTGTTTTTCCTGGGCAAGGACAATGTACACTCGAGAGCCCAGGTAGGGCTGTAGTTCCCAACATGTGTGCAAACATCAGACATCAAGACTGCCAGCCGAAAACATGCCAAGTGTGTGCAAAACACCAGGGGGACCGAAGGGCCTCTGCAGGCTAACCAATGCTCTGAAGGGAGGTTGACTGAGACAGCGCTTGGGCACTACCAACAGGAGGACATTTAAACACTCTTCCTGCCAAAAAGAAGGACCTGTCTCCATTCAAGGCAGTTCAGAAAAAAAGTGTCAATTTTGCCCCAGAACACCAATGCCTGGGAACCCCACATTTCACGGAGGGAGCTGCCCTGGTACCCTAGGCACAGGGAAGAAGTCAATACAGTTCCTGGGCTGCCAACTGGCTACGGAGGCTTTTGAAGTGCTGGCACTAGAATTAAAAACTATCCACCATTTTTCTTAACACAAAATAAGAGGGTCAGGCCACTTGTCCCAAGGCTAAGTGACACCCAAGTACTCCACAGCAAAGGCAATCAGCACATCGACTGGACCCACAGAACACGCTGAGGGGCTCTGCCACTGAAGCTAAGCTGCCGCATTGCTTCTCTCTTCCATTTCAAATCCTGTATCTCAATCTTGATTCAGCAACAGCACCGGGGCATGGGGATGCCCTCCTCTGGGGGAATGGGTTCTTGTACATAAATATCCCTGGGGGGTTGAGATGATTTACTGAAAGACAGGTCAGCTGCTTCCACAGTTGACAATGGAACTTCTTGATCTTTGGGGAGCAAACAGTGGTTAGGGAAAAAAAAAAAAGCTGCTACAAGAGACAGCCAGGGATAGTTTGAAATACGAACTGTACGAAGACTATTGCTGCATCCATGATCATATTCTTGGGAGTGACACATGGTCTCATGTCTACAGAGGAGAACGGCCCCATTCCTAGAGACACCTGTGGAAGACTTTTAGGGGAAATGGCATGGGGCACAGTTTACAGCTGAGCGCTTCAGCAACAATGAGAGAAACACCAGCAGCGGATCAAGGTGATGGATGCCCTACCTTCAGCACCAGCTTTCCTGAGACTTTCAAAATAAAATTCAAATTGTAAAAATGAAATGTTGAAGCAAAAAGGGAGAAAACAGAGTCTGCTCAGAACACTCCAGCAGTCCCAATGGCTGTCTCCTGACTGGGTTTCAGCAGGAAGGGGAGGAGCTGCTGGTCTCTGACACAGGAAGGAACCCAGAAGCCAGCTCAGACTCTTATTCTTAGAAGATATGAAAGAATTGTGGCTGCTCCTTGCAGACCTGCTTGCCGTGTCCCTTGCACTAGGAAGCCAAGGAGAAACCAGGTCAGGCATCTGCCCTGCGTGTTCTGCCTAACTCTTGACAGGCCCTCAGGTCGCAGAGAAGGGGGAGGGGGCGGAGACTGCCTCTATTTGGAACCCGCTGCGGGACTGCGGGCCCTGCCAATGGCTCCCGGCTTCCACCCTTCAACACAGATGTCATGCCCTTCAGTGATCCTGCCACAAAGTGTCACAGAAGTGGGGCACTGAACTCCCAAGAGCTGGAGGACAGTTATTTTTAGCAGCCCATTTGGAATTGGCTCTGAGTCAATATTTTGATAAGAGCACTTGCACGTCTCTTAAGTGACGGGAAGCCGTCCTAGCTAACCTTCCAGCTCAGGTTCAAGGCCCACCTTGAAGGTGATTTGCGCAGATCTCTGGAAGATCATCCATATAAGTCAGTCTTCACTGAACTCCCTTAGCTGTGAAAACAGTACCAAGACAGGAACTAGTGATTTAAAAGCATTTTAAATCCATCTGAACGAATGACATTTTAGTGTCTCAGTTGAGCTGGTTGTCTTAAAGTCTTCAGGTTAAGAGAATTATTAAGTCCTATTATTTGTTGGCAAACTTTTTTCTGCAGAGGTTAAAAAGATATTAAATATCTAGAGATACTAGATAAAGATACTAAATATCTCTCTTTTCGTTTGGAGCTGGGGATGGAACCTGGGCCATTGCACATTCCGAGCACGCACAGCAGCACTGAGCTGCACGCCTAAGCTCAAGGACTCTGCAGCACACCGTGCAGCTGTGCGCCATGGAGGACTGCCAAGGGCATGGTGTGGCTGTGCTCAATACGCTGCTCACAAAAACAGAAGCTGGTGGAGGGCCTTAGTGTGCTGACCCCTGTTGGGGTCAAATCATTATGGGTACTGATCATTATGAAATCCCAAATCTACGGAAGTCCTGATTTTACTGGGCACTGGAGAGAAAGGACCTGAACTTCTAAAACAGATCGAACACAACACATTTGGTTCCTAAGGACTTTGTTGAACATTCTGTGTCTGAGAACTTCAGCCCCTTCATATCAACTGGCCCAACAAAGAACATGTCAGGGTCTGGGGAGAGGGGAGCACAGCGTCTGCAAACACTGCCTGATCACCAAAATCAACTGGTACCCCGACTCTCTCTGGCAATATTAGCCATGAGAAAGTTTAACTCAAGAAGAGACTAACATTACAAGCTTAACAGACATAGCCCAAGCAAACACAGATATTGTGGGGGTGGCGGAACAGGACAGTCACCTCCCACCCCCCCACTACATAAACACACTCTCCCCCCAGCCCACTTCCTGGCAGAGCCTTGAACATTACCGAGGAAAACCAGGCCACGTGCTGAGAAGTGTTGGCTTCTCTTCTCTGACCAAGGGAAGCAGCTGGATTGCCAGGAGCTCCAAGTCACCAGACCAGCAGTAGCTCCTGATCTGGGAGCCAGTCACCCTGCAAAAGGTCTGGGAATCCACTGGAGCACCAAGTGGATGAGATTCTCAGACACTGTCATTCTCAACAAGATGCACACACACTTCAAAACATGCCAAACTCAGTGCAGCACTGAGTAACAATGCTGCAACAGACATCAGGTTACAACCAGGCAGTCAGGGGCCTCAGTGGTGAGGGACCACAAGAATTTGAGATGACAAGGGGGACACCTCACTCCAGCAGGCAGTCACTGCCACACAGCACCAGCTGACATTTCGGGGGGGGGGGGGGGGGGGGGGGGATAACCAGGGATTGAACTCAGGGGCCCGCCACCACTGAGCCACATCCCCAGTCCTATTTTACATTTTATTTAGAGAGAGGGTCTCACTGAGTTGCTTAGGGCCTCACTGTTGCAGAGGCTGGCTTCGAACTCAGCAATCCTCCTGCCTCAGCCTCCCACGTCGCTGGGATTACAGGCGTGCGCCACCCTGCCGAGCACCAGCTGACTTTTTGACATAGGTCCAATCTTCCATACTGATTTGTCAGGGAAGGACTTCAAGGTAGAGAGCAACACTTGTGGTTGCAGTTTTATGATGGACCCACCAGGCACCAATCAGACCTGATATCAGGCGAGGTACTTTTAGCACTCCAGAGACACAACCCAAATTGAAAACCACCCCACAAAGACTGGGATCAACAGACAATGCAAGCAAACTCACAGTCATTCCAAATGTATCTATGCCAAGTTGGCTGGGGTTATATAACTCCTCTAAATTCTTTGTTTTCACGGTGCTGGAGCCTGAACCCAGGTCCTCACACATGCTGAACACATGCTCTACCAATGAGTGACGTCCCAGTCACCTGCTACCATCTCCTCAGATCCATCTCCCCCTTCATCCCATCCTCCTTCCCTCCTCCCCTCTTCCCTCCCTTCCTTCCTTTCACCCTTTCCCTCCTGCTTCTCTGCTGCTGCTTTCTGAACGTACAGTGATGTTTCTACAACAAACCAGTAGGCGTTACAAAGGCCGTTGCTAACACCACTTTAGAAAGGCCACTGGTAACTCAAAGCCACCTTCCGGCTCAAGGGAAGGCTGAAAGGTCCGTGCTTCTGTCTTCCTCAGTGGGTGGCAGCAGCTGTGCCCATGCAACCTGGACAATACGCACTTTGGCAGAGACCAAATTAGAGAAACGGTGTGAAGAGAGAACATACCAGCCCCTTACCTTTTGTCCTTTATCCTTCTGAAACACAAAGACGGGCGGAGCAATGGCAGGCTTTTCTGCAAAAAGAAAAATTGGTTTTTTTCCCCCCAACACTATATTCACACAGTAAACAAAGCTATACTTTTTTGTAATAAGCCTAAAACTATATATATATGCGCATACATATAAACCTATATATGAAACCCCACTAACACCAACTGCTCTAGAACAGCTTCTTCACCAGGACACTTGGGCGTGGGGGTGTGTTCTGCTGGTGAATGAAATCCAAATCTTATGATCTGTGTCCCTTTCTATGTGCATATATCGTAATAAACAAAATGTTTTCATGACTCCCTGAGGACAGGCATGCACATGACAATGGTAGGGCACCAGGCAGTCACTCTCCTGCCCCATCAAGGGCACCTAGCGGGAAGGCCACTCAGGGTGCAAGTTCTTTACAGAGCACCTCCTGAATTCCAAAGGCTGGAGGCCAATTGAATTCCTACTTTGTGGTTTTAATCTGCAACCCAGAAGGCGACCAGCCTGCCGCCTCTGGCACAAGGCTGCTGCTCTCTGGAGAGCTTGTGTGGCCCAGCACAACACTGGGCTGGGATTTCCACCTGTGAACTCATTAAAAAGGAAGGCCATGTGGGGTTGCCAAACAGCTGTTGTTGAAGGAGGAAACACTGTGGGATGTTCTGCTACCTGATGGGACAAGAGCAATGCAGCGTGTGGTTCCCACCACTTGCCACCTATCAAGGCCTACAGTCCTTGCCACTTGACCCTGACATAGGCAGCAGCTTGGGAAGCCCCTGCTGTCCACTCAGGGACATGCTCACAAGGACTGCTTTGAACCTGCGTGCACTCCCAATTGCTTTGCAGGGTGCAGCAAGAGGAGTTGTTAATCTGGTGACCACATGCTGCATGCTGTGCCCTGTTGCCTCTACAGCAAGCAGAATTTGGGCAAGGTCCTGCTCCCCTGGGACCCCACTGTGGGAAGTCAGATGTCAATCCTGGAAGTGTGCACAGGCACCCTGTTACCATGTTGAGTGGAGGTCCCAAGAAGTGCTGATGGATAGTGGCAGCTCAGAGGTACAGCTCTTAGGGTGACAGGAGTAGGGAGGGGGTAGTGTGGCTCTGCTCTGGGCATAAGGAGGTGCTATAAAGGGCCTGGGGAAGCACTGTTGGGATAGAGAGAGAGGTCTGGAAAGGGGGACGTGAGCAGCAAATGCAACTGCTGAGGAGAAACAAAGGCCTGGGAGCAGGTTTGAGGAGAAAAGGGGGTGAGCTGGCAGGTGACGGGAGTGCAAAGGGCCCTCCAACCAAGATTTTACACTTCCCTAAGATGCCATCTCCCTGGACAACCTGAAAGAACAAAGAAATGTGTCTCTGCCAGACAATGAAAGATGCCAAATGAGGGCTGGGGTTATGGCTCAGTGGTAGAACGCTTGCCTAGCACATGTGAGGCCCTGGGCTCCATCCTCAGTACCACGTTAAAAAAAGTATTAGGAAAAAAAAAAACTTAAAAAAAGAAAAAAGATTCCAAATGAATGCTAGAAGGACTCGGGAAGGGCAGCAGTCGATCCGTACTATGTCTGTTGCCAGGGAGCCTGGAGACCTTCTGGGGCTTCCCCTCTACCCCACAGGATCAGAACCAGGTCAGGAGGTCAGGAGGTCAGGACCCCACCCCCACCTCTGCATCTGACTCCTAGGCTCTGAGATGCACAGGGAAGAACCAGGGTTTTGGCCCGCACAGCATCCCCTCCACTTCATCTTCTTTAGGGAAGAACCCCTGCCCCACCCCAGCTTCAGCCCAGGCTCTAGACCTGACAAAGACAGCACAGCCCGCGCTGGCCCAGCGGACACCGGCACATGAATACAGCCAGGGCTCTGTCGGAGCTCCTGGGGAAGAGGTGCTCTTTTTCTGCTGCGGAGGGGCTGCTAAGCTGCTACATGGGTCTGGGCTGCCACAGGTACACAAGGCCAACCTGAAGGGAAGCAGAGATGGGACCGAATGGGAAGGCTAAATCCCAGCAACACTGGTGGAGGCCTGCCCTGCAGCTTCCCAGTGCTAGCCCTGCCCCAGACTTTCAGTCGAGCCAATCAACGTTGGCTTCCGCTGAAGCTGCTTTGCGCTGTCCCTGGTCACTGAAGCTGCAATCTGACAGGGCTGCTGCAGACTCGAACACAGAGCACTCGTGCACCCTGTGGAAGAAACCCTGGACAAGTTTCAGCCAAGCGGAAATGCTTTTTCTCCTTTGTACCAAGTTTTGCCACCTGACCCATTATATAGTTAAAATGGTTGCTGGTCTGTCCCCCTCTGCAATATGAGCTAGGAGGACAGAGACTATGCAAGAGTAAGGCAGGCTGAGAAACTAAATGCTGGGCAAAAACACACAGTACCAGGCTAGGAAGGAAGAGCTGGAATGCTCAGAGAATTCTTTGGGCAGAGTGACGAAGACTGTGTCAGCTGATCTGCAGGCACACAGGAAGCTACAGTCATGTGGGCAACGACAGGAGGCCTGGGCTGCTGCAGTGCAAGGGCCCTGCCCAGAGCTACCTGGGCCATGTGGCAGGGTCAGTGGGGGTGAGCGGGGCAAGGACTCGCCTGCCAGAGGGACACTCTGCACTCCATCTCACAGGATGCTCAGCCTGGGAGAGGGGGAGGCAACAGAAGAGGTGTGAGGGTGGGGTTCTGAAAACAGTCAATCAGGTGATCCAATCAGATCCCCCCCATTAACACTGGCTTCTGCCCCAGCACCCATTACTGACAATGCACAGACCTTCTTTTTTATCTGCTTCTACTCTCACTCGTCTCTGGCTTACACAGAGCAGCAGAACCATTGCTGTGAAATGCACACTTAAAACTGCAATGCCCTGCCACTAACAGGGTCTGAGCTCCTTCAGACAGGCATGCCCTGCCACTCCCCCCCCCACCTTCCACATGACTATGGTTGTGGCACTGAAGAGTCTGAATGTCCCACACCATGGTGAGCTTCTGCACTTTTGTATGGTTTCATCCCTCTGTCAGGAATACACAATTGCCTTCTTTTCTGTGGCCAACACTGATTCCTGAACAGACATTGGCCTCCAGTCTGAACCACACACCTGCCCCACTGTGTGCCTTCCTGAGCACACCCCTGGCTTATATCAGGCCACAGGTTACTCCGAGCTACCTGCCAAGGAGGATAAGAGACCAGTTTCTGAAAAGCTGTCTCCCATCATATGAACCAATGTACACCACCTAAAAATCATCGTCTCCAGGCACATACCCAACACCAGCTGCTGTGTAATCACATAAATATTTATTAAGCCCTTATTCTGTGCACGGCACCCCGGGGAAAATGGAGAATAGGAAGCAGAGGGTGAGATGTGATTAAAAAGGAAGGGGCGTGACTGCACCTGAGCTCTGAGCTGGGTCAATCTGCTTGCTGGCACCTACCCCTGGGAAGGAAGCACTACGACAGTGGCCTCTCTGCTATCTCCCCTCTGTGCCCCAGTGCCTCACATTCAACAGGCACTCGACGGGCGCTGCAGACTGAATGGAATACCACCCTCCACAGACTGGACCCTGGTGAGGCATGATGAGGGTCCTCCAGAAGGACAGAAACAACGGGTTACATTAACAGTAGAGGACAGTTGCCCACCTGGCTGCTGCCACCCCTGTAGACAGTAGGTTTGGTGTTCAAGACCAACCCAACTGTTTGCTATACAACTAAACTGTAGACATGAACCTCAGTCACTGTTACCCCAGACACCAAGCATCACAGTCAACACGCTACACTTCTACTCAGTTTGCAGGGGCAAGTCCCATTCCGAGGACTGCCCACACTGAGCATGGGAACAGACTCTCTGGCCAGGCCGAAAGCAGCACTTGTGCTCCCTACAGCCCATGCCTGAGGACAACCAGACAGGGGCAGGAGGCAGGAGGCAGGAGGCTTCCATAACTTGCTCTAACTCCTAGCCAGCTTTTCCTTCATGGTGACGGGAAAACCAGCACTAGAGATGCCAGAGACCCAGGCCACCACAAACACCTCACGTATTCAAACATCAATCACATGCAGAATGTTCTACTCAGGTTCTGTGAGTCAAGTATTTTAAGCTTTTTTTTTTTTTTTTTTTTTTGGTACTACGAAATGCTGCTGATCAAATTCGTTTATGAAAAAGCAACAGAAGGCCTGGAGATTGACTCAAGATATCAGCATTTTAAAAGATGGGAAGACCAACAGAAAGGAACCCCTGTGTTTCTGTTCTTTGGGGGGATGGGGTACTAGAGATTGAACCCCAAGGCATTTTACCACCGAGCTACACCCCAGGCCTTTTTGTTTTGAGATAGGGTCTCCCTAAGCTGCTTAGCGTCTAAGTTGCTGAGGCTGACCTTTGACTTGTCATCCTCCTGCCTCAGCCTCCCGAGTTTCTGGGAGTCATCACAGGTATGAGTCACTCTGCCTGGCAGGATCCACTTTGGACCAAATCCTCCCCAAGGATCTGATCACGGACCATCTGTGATGAGGCCTGAGCACAACACACTCCAAGCCAACACTGTTGTATGCAGTGTGGTGGGGTTCTGAGTCTTTCACATCGAACAATACCCCGGCTCTGGGTGGGTGGGCTCTACCATCTGGTATGTGAGACGCTTCCTTCCACCACTGGCTTCCTCTCTGATCTCACCAACGCTTTCCAGGGTGCTACAAGTCAAGGCTCAGAAGGTGCCAACTTGACTCAATCTCCACCCCACCACCCTCATTCCACTGAAAGGAGAGAGTACGAAGCTAGCCTACACCCCAAATAGTACTGGGGTAGAAGACTGCTTTCCAGGCCTCTAGAGTGCAGTGCAGGCCTCTTAGAATTCTATCTTTAGACTTCTTCCCACCTCTGCCACGTTATGCACAGCAAAGATATCTTCCAAAGGGGTTTCTTAAGACTCCAGATGTTTCATGCATGTGGCGAGAATTCGCTGAGGACTTCACCACGTGCCAGGTTTTATCTGTATCACCTCACTGAGACTTCAAAAACCCTTCTTCTCTGACAGGAAAGGGAAAGATGAGTGCTTGTCCAAGGTCAGGTCTATAAACCAGGTGGGCCCCACTCTGAAGCCCAGGTTCCTCAGCACGGCATGGCACCAAGACATACCACCATCCAGGTACCACAGGTGCAGAAGGGGATAAGACCCAACCCAATTGCTTCCTCCCACCTTTCCTGTGCGGGAGGCCTTACAGCTGTGCAAATACTCTTTTCTTTTGAGGAGTGACATCAGGAATAAAAGCAGCTGTCAGCTAACATTCTAGATAAACACCTATGGAAGAGCACAAACTAAACTAGGGGGCGGGTGATGGTTCTAGGGTCAGAGTGAGGCTGGTTCTACCTGTCACATGACTGCCCACCTCTGAGAACACTGTGCAATTATGCCAAGGGCAGATCCTGTGGAGACTGAAATTCTTTAAGACTGTCAAGAAAAGAATCGGACACATTCTAAGGTGCACACTCAATGGCACAACAAGTTACATTCTGTCTTGTCTGTCAAGGGTGTAACCATGGAATGCTTTGCATAACACATTCGGAATCTACTATGACAACACGCTCTACCTCCTCCCACGGAAACTTTCTTCTCTGCCTTGGAGGGAATGATGAACACACATGGTACCCACGACAGGCCTGCCCCTCAAAAGTGCACCCCCTGCTTACGGCTATCTCCAGCCTCCGTGATAGAGGGTCTCCCGTGAAAATGACACAAAGGAAACTCCGCAGACCTAGGAAAACAGGCAGACTGCAGACCCTCTGCCTTTTCTGTTTACTCTCCCCTAACTGATGTCTCCTATACCTGCCAGGAAATGGTCCCTGGCTGAACAGTCACTTAGAACCCTAGACCAAAATGTCAATGAGGTCTTTATATAAAATTAGCTTTAATCCTGGGCTGATGTGTCTTAATCTCCTTATCTGTGCGGAAAAAAACGTGGAAAACATTTCACCAACACAACAGCTTATGTGTACCCTGCTTCTGCTTTAATCGGGCAACACCCACCACCTCAACCTCCTAGCCACTGATTTTCTCAGGAGTTATTATAAACAGCTCTGTGCTGCAACGTGAAGACAAACCCGCCCCTGACATCAGCTCTATTCTCCAGCTAATTCTTCAGTGAAGAATGGAACTGACCTCAAACACGCTGTTGCTAGGTGATGCCTCTCCAAGTCTTGGTGCTCAGTGCTCACTGGCCTCGCTTGTGGAGGGCAGGGCAGGCAACTCCCTTCTTTTTATATCCCCCCCACCCCCGCAACTCTCAACTGGTCTCATAGAGGTGCAGGGGGCACAGCATTTAGAGGTGCCAAGCACCTCTTTCTGGTGTGCTCCTCCTTCTGCCGCTATCTTCGCCTACCTATCAGCTTGGAAATCCAAGCTGATCTCCAACAGTCTCGCCTTGTCAGACCCAAAACCTCCAAGGATGGCAGGAGCGAGGAGTTACACTCATGTTCATCCAGTGACCTTTACCAGACCTCAGAGAGGCGCTTCACACATCACATCTAGTCTCACTGAACGTCACCACACTGCATGACGAAAATTGCTAGTTATCACCTCTGGTTTGTGAATCATGAAATAAGCCTGAGAAGCCTGCGAGGCCTTGGACAGATGGGTGCCTTGCTGGAAGTCACACTGTGCAAACGGCAGAGAAAGGACTAGACCCTGATCTGCCTGACTTTCAACCTGGGTGCCTCCCATCTCCTGAGGGGCAAGCCACGTCCTGCCGCCTTTATCTTTGTACTCTTTGGCCCTGCAGCTAAACCCTCCTACCACCTCCATTCCAGCCCCATGTGGCCTGTAAGCCCCCTGTGGACGAACCTGCAGCTGGGCACCTGTGTGCCCTGAGTCCAACAGAAACCCCATAAACTTATCAAACAAAGTCATACAAAGTCAGCAGCTTTGTCTAAAACTGTCAGGAGAAATTTGGTGATGCAGCTCTGATGGTACTTTTCTGTTCTGCCACTAGGTGGCATGTCATGGACACAGCCGAGCTGAAGCAAAAGTGGCTGAAGGTTTGGGGGAAAGTTCCAGCAGCAAAGAACGGAAATCCCCTCTATAAAGGGCTTGGAAGGAAATATTCAAGGACCGCAGAACTTGTACTGAAGTAGCTGACCAAAACTGGGGACACTTGGTTGGGTGTGGTAATCCCAGAGAGGCTGGCTGAGAGGCTAAGGCAGGAGAATTTTAATTTCAAGGCCAATATGGGAAATTTAATGAGACTCTTGGCTCAAAATAAAATATAAAAAGGGCTGGGGATGTAGCTCAGTGGTAGAATGCGTGAGACCCTGGCTTCCATCCGTAGTACTGCAAAAACCAAAAACAAACAAAACAAAGTGACACTGGGAGTGGGGGGGCCACGGTCGCTGTTTAAACCTGCCTCAACCACTTGTGGTGAGGATTCCGGTCAAGTTAAGTGACCTTCCTGTACCATGTCCTCAACTGGAAAACAGAGCTGGGGCTTTGCCCTGGGGAAAGACTAAATACAAATGCATTTACAAGGTCAGGGGCAGAGGCTGGCACATGGTCTGAATCCAGTGTCTGAACTGCATTTAGTATTACTACAAGCACACTCAGAAGATGGAATAAACGTACCATTGACACCTTCAAGGACGGGTCTTGTACTCAAGGTGAGATGCCAGCCCCTCAGGGCACCAGCGATGATAAATGCCTTATGGTTTAGCCCTTTCCAGGGGACCAAATGACTGGGTTCAGGAGCTGCCTGGACACTAAGGACACCTAAACACAAGTGTTCACTCAGAATCCCCAATCTCTTCTGAGTTGGTGGAAACAGAGGCAATCTGAGGAGAGGCCAGCAAGTCAGGACCCAGCTCTGGCAGGGTTTCTTGAGCCAGTGTCTTCTGTTCCAGGCCCCGAGATCAGCACTGGGGACAGGGGTGAAAAGGCAGATAGGCCTCAGCTCTTTACAGGGAGCCAGAAAACAAGTACCCAGCTGCATGCAGAGGCAATTGGGTAATTCTGGATAAGTGACGGAGAAAGCAACAGGAAGTGGGGAGATAAAGGGCTGGAAGCCCTCTCTGAGGGGCCATTTGAGCCTTAGGCATAAGGTCAAGAAGGGACAGCCAAGCCGGGCATGGTGGCGCACGCCTGTAATCCAAGCGACTTGGGAGACTGAGGCAGGAGGATCACAAGTTCAAAGCCAGCCTCAGCAACTTAGCGAGGACCTAAGCAACTCAGTGAGACCCTGTCTCTAAATAAAATACAAAATAGGGCTGGGGATGTGGCTCAGTGGCCGAGTGTCCCTGAGTTCAATCCCTGGTTCCAAAAAAAAAAAAAAAAAAGGAGGGACAGCCAGGTGAAGGGAGGCAGAGGACACTGAGCAGAGGGAATCCCAAGTATAACGGTCTTGAAGACAGAAGGGGCTCATGGAGGCCTGTGTGGGGCAGTTGGCAAAGGCTAGGTAAGGCCCAGAGAACTCAGCCCCACAGGCCGTGGAGAGGACTCTGGATTGTGTAAAGGGAGCCAGTGGAAGGGTCCAAGCAGGGAGCAACATGATCTACTTTATACATTTTAAAAGGCACCCCTGGCAGTGGTCCTTTCTCTCCATTTTTATGTTAGAATAACTAACATAAATACAGATTCAGCATCCCTTATCCCAAGTACTTGGGACCAGAAGAGTTGATTAAAGGCATGTGCCACTGCACCTGACCCAATTTTAAAATAATTTTAAAACCAAGTTTCATGATGTGGACTCTTCTGCTTGTGGTGTCACATCAGTGCTCAGAAAAATTTTAATTTTGGAGCTGTCCAGATTTTGGATTTTCCTGTAAAATGCTGCAGATGATCACACTGGGAATGCTGAGAAGACCGTGTCTCAATGAGATGGAAGCAGATGAGAGGGAACTAGAGAGAAGCCTTTGGAGTCATTGAGCAGTGGAGGTGAGACGGTGGCCCACACTAGTCTGGTGGCCTTACAAGGGAGCAAAGTAGATAGAGTGGATATTGTGGAGACAGACTGTGCTGGTGCCTTAGCTGTGGTTAGGCTGAGATTGGCACAACCAGCCTGTGAGTATTTCCTACTCTCTCAGTGGCACATGCCCTCAGTTAAAGTAACTGTCATTGCTCTGATGAAACGATGACGATGACTCAGACTCAGCCCTGGACTCTTTGTGTCTTTAGTGGTCACCACCATCAATGCTGCAAAACACTTCTTCTCTGAATGGAAGCTGGTTCATTTTCTCACCCTCACCTGCCAAGGGAGCCAATTCTCAAAGGATTGTTTTTCTTTCTACACTCTGCTCTTAGAGATATAATGCAAGAATTATTTTGGACAAACAAACCCCCATGATTCTGTGTGGTAGAACTGCAGGAGCTAAACTCAGCAGACATTTTAAATTCCTGCAAAAGGCAAGGCTTGTCTTCTGAACACGTGCACAGAGTAGTCACTACTGTAACTAAGACTTCCTATTTTTCTTCAAGCACCCTAAATAGTGCTCCAATGCCATGCCCTGCATGGGTCAGTTTCTGGGAGAACAAGCACCCATTAACTTGATGGGACTGATCCACTGAAAAGGGTGAGTAGGGGTTCCTAGACTCATGGGCTGGAGATGGACATGCTGGTCCCAGAGGCCCTTCCTGCTTACATGACCTTGGTCTTCAGTTCTTGTAAACTCAGTATCTCTGACATTCTGTCAGGTCCTCACCTTGGATCTGAGATAGTGCTTAAGGAGAAGGAAAATCCTGTTCCTCCTTAATAGGGAGAGGCAGCTCCTGATGCCTACTTGGCTGCCAAAAGGTCATAACAGAAAAGGAGGTTGGGAGGAGGAGTCCGGTACTCTAGTTAGCAAGTAATTTTATTCCTAGATAGCTTTGTTTAATCCTACAACCCAGCTGTTCTCATCCAGGAGTAACTTTGGCCCCTTGGGGACATGGCCAATGATTGAGGACATTTTTAGTTATGACAATGGTGGGACGGGAGTCTGGTAATGGCATCTATAAACATAGTAGATGGAGAACAGGGAGGCTGATCAACATTCTCGGATGCGCAGAACTGTCCCCTAATACAAAGAATGATCCAACCCCAACGTCAAGTGTGTTGAGGTACAGAAATCTTGCACTGATTGTGTGGGGAAAAAAAATTCAGTTGGATCTCTACCCATACTAGACACTAGAATAAACTCCCAATAAAGCAAATGGTATAAAGCAGGGGGACCCCAGCTTCCAGGATGGACCTCCTCTCTCCCTTCCTACTCAGTGTGTGGATTTAAATGTGTGCAGCATCCTAGGACCTTAGTAGGTAGATGATTATGCAATATAATCTCTTAGATGTCAATGGACTCCCTAGCCCAGTAGTCCTCAGTTGGGGGTGACTTTGTCTATAGACACCTAGCAACATCTGGAGATACTTTTTTCCTTGTCATGCCTGGAGGTGGGGGGAGGGTACTAGCACCATGTGAGTTGAGGCCACTGATGATGCCAAATATCCCACAATGGCTCCCACCAGCCCCATAACGGGAAAACCTGCTCCAACTCAAAAACACCCTGCTTTCCTTCTACCCACACATCCAATTAGAATCAAAGTGAGCAGAGAGACACATATTCCTACATACCAGTGGGTCAATTACCCAACACAGTCTCTCCACAATTCTCAGACTTGCTTATTGTCATTTCCATTTTACAGATGCAGGAACTGAGATCAAATAACTTGCCCAACATTCTGGGACAAGTAAATAGTGGCTGAGGTAAGACTCAAATCAGGGACAATCAATTCAGGTGCTTCCAACTGTGCCACAGCTGGATCCTGCTGGCTAGGTCCGATTTAGAATTCTTCTGAGGCCGGAGACGGGGCAGAAACCCACACTGATCTCACTACAGGTCTTACTCAGGCCCTGTATGCTGAGGCACCGCTTTCACATGCCAGCAGTTCTCAAACTTTTTGGTCTCAGGATCCTTTTCCATGCTTGGAAATGACTTGGAATCCCCAGGTGCTTTTGCCAAGTGAAGAATAAGCTACTATGATACTCACCATATTAGGAAATAAGCCTAAGGAAATTTCAAAACACTAATTAATTAAGAATAATGAACTTGGAAACAACCTATTTTTTATGAAACAACATATTTTTTATGAAAAACTATTTTCATAAACTACAATGAATTAGTGAGAAGAGTAGCACTATTTTACATCATGACAAATCTCAATAATATGTGGTTTAATAGGAGAAAGTAGAATACTCTTACTTGCTTCCGTTTATATTATGTGTTGTAGGCTGGGGATGTGGCTCAGTGGTGGAATATTGGCCTAGCATGCATGAGGTCCTAGGTTCTATCCCACCTCCACACACACACAAAAATGTGCTGCCACGGGGCATGTCATATACACTTGGAAGACTCCCATCCATATAAGAATGAGAGTTTAAAAAGCAAACAATGCCCAGCAACTCAGGAGACTGAGGCAGGAGGATCACAAGTTCAAAGTCAGTCTCAGCAACTTAGTGAGGCGTTAAGCAACTCAGTGAGACCCTGTCTCTAAATAAAATACAAAAAAGGGCTGGGGAT
>JAJEJO010000928.1:228462-343356 GCA_020662805.1 Glaucomys volans | reverse complement strand
GGGAGGTAAGTGGTTAAGTGTCCCTGAATTCAATCCCTGGAAAAAGAAAAAAAAAAAAAAAAAAAAAAAAAAAGGAAAGTCTTTGTATTATTATGAAATAGTTTTGAACTTGCAGTTCTCTTGAGAACATCCTGGAGACTCCCAGGAGTCCCTGGACCACCTTTGAGAATCACTGTTATATGTTACTGAGTACCAGCATTCCAAGGACACTGAATCTGGAATTAATTATAAACCGTCAGGAGTTTTACACTGAGGTTCTGTGTTACAGAGCATTCTGAGGGCAGAGGATGCCAAGTCTGAAAGGCTGCCCAATAGGGTCGAAACTCAAATGCCAACCAAGGTCAGAGAGGCACCAGAAAGGGAGGAAGTGGGCCAGATCCTGAGCAACATGGCGGAGACCACAGTGTCCAGGAGAGTATGACGTCGAGCTCCAGGGCAGCAGCTTCTCCTCAGCTCCAACAAATCATTACTATGCAAGAAACTGGCTAAAGGTTGTTTCTGTTTTCTAGAGAAACCAGAAATCTGAATGTCCACACCCCGCAAATCTCAGAATTTTAAAGTGTTGGCTCCTAATTAAAATCATAATAAAACCTAAATGGGCCAAAATAATCATATCTGCTTGCCCCCCAGGCAAGTTGTAACTTCTGCCTGTGGTTTCCAACTCTGGCTTCCTGTTGTAAAGTATGTGAGCTTTTCAGAACTACAGATGCCCTAGATCTCTGGCAACCATTTCAGATGGAGCAGTCCAGGCAGCGGTTTTTATTCTGTTCATTAAGCTCCTTTAGCAAGGGTGAGGTACAACCAGGGTCCAGATTCACCAGTGCTACCCCACAGCACTGAGTGCCAAGACCACCGAGGATGACACAAACTGGGGACATGAGGGTGGGAGAAGGAGGCAGGGGGGCTTTACACTGACACCCTATGCTATATAGTTCTCTACAGTGCAAAGTCAAACAGACCACACTCCCAGAGCAAGGACCCAAAGGAAGATCACTGAGTAGAGGTGTCAAAAATAATTCCCCTTGCAGCTGGGCGCGGTGGTGCCACACGCTTGGGAACTGAGGCAGGGGGATCACAGGTTCAAAGCCAGCGTCAGCAACTTAGTGAGGTTCTAGGCTCCTCAGTCAGACCCTGTGGCTAAGCACCCCTGGGTTCAATCTCCAATACCAAAAACAACAACAACAAAAAAAACCCTTAAAACAAAGAAAGCCTGCGGCTGCCACCACCACTACTAGATCCAGAGTAGACAATGATGCAAACCCATTTGCCTCATGACTACTTTAAAGTACCATGGAGAGCTGCCGAAACTACAGCAAGTCAACTCTGGCCATCTCTGCCTTTCCCGTAATTTCCTTATTGTGTTCCATTCTCAGATCCCCCTGCAATGCAACTGATCTCACTTCTTCTATCCCCGGCCTATATGGTGTCTAAACTCACCAGGCCAGCATTCAGCCTGTATCTAAAGTGTTCCATTCCCACACCCAAACAACCGTCTCTCCTTCAAGCTCACATGGAATGACACTTGCTGCCTCCACTCACTCTAAGCCCTGCAGAACACACACACCCGGAGCTTCTGCACACCAATTCTGCCTAGCCCTAATTCCAGGCAAATGACCAAGGCTAACAGGACTGCAGGGGTAATTCCAGGTACCTGAGAAGCAGGCTGAAGACTTGGTTGAAAGTTTTATAAACTATAAACTTCTGTCTACATATGGGATATCCCCTGGCAAAACTTAAACTTTCTTCAAAGTATGTAAAGGCTTTGTGGCCTCTAGGCTGTTCTGACTCTCCAGCTACCCCCAGGCCAACTCTGCTAGAGATGAGACAGGAGGCACGGCTGAGTCCACAGGACAAATGCTAGAGTTCACTTGTGTCATAAATCCAGGAAACATTTCAAACACTTGTTTTCCCAGTATTCTAAAAATTAAGTTTAGAGCAGGAGATGACAAGAGTCACATGAACTGAGGATTTTTACTATTTGAGTTCTAATTAAAAAATTCAGTTGCATTTAATCCCCCAACAACAAAGATGCAATCTGAGAAAAGGTAAATCACCCCTGAAAATGTCCAGACTCACATTTGGTCAGACTAGATCAGTGGTTCCCAACTCGGGACAACTCTGAGCCCCAAGCAATACTGGGAGACACTGTGGGCACTGCGACTGGGGACGGGGAGGACATGCCACGAGCAGCTATCTACTGGGTAGAGGCCAGGGGTGCTTGGCATGCACTGGCACCCCCACCACCGTGAAGGGCCTGTGCTCAAGTGTCTACTATGCCGAAGCTGAGAAACCCCAGCCTGGAGGACACACAAGGAGAGGCAGAAGGGACTCAGGAGGACCGAGGGCCTGCTCCTCCTGGGGTCCTACCACGACTCACCTGGGGCCACCCAAGTGGGACGGGCTCACTGGCACTATTCAGACTCATCCCTTGCTGAGCACCTGTGGGGACCACAGTGCACTGTGGTGAAGCAGCCGCCACTTAATGAACGTGTGTCCCCGTGACCTGTGCTCAGCCCCTCAGTGCCTTAGTTCACCCAGTCCTCACAGCAACCCCGAGACAGGGACGATGCTCTTCATACCCAGGTCACTGGGGAGAAAACCAGGCCTCACATGGTTCAAGAGCGTCCACGGGAGTCACAAGACAAGTCCAGTTCTCTCCAGGGCAGAGTCCGTGTCCACAGCCACTGTACACCAGGGAGTCTCAGGCGGCTGTTCTGCACTCAGCTTCCCTGACCCGACAGGAGGCTAGGTGTGGAGGCACTTTTGGTCATCATGACCCCTGAGGTAGGGGCATGTTACCAGCATCTAGAGAATAGGTTCGGGGACACCACAATGCTGCCAAACATATGCCAAAGTACAGGACAGCCCTCTCCCCAACAGAGGTTTATCCAGCCCCAAATGTCAACAGTCCAAAGTTAAGAACCTTGCCTTATACTGTCTCCTAGGTTTCCACTATGCATGTCCGCAGGCCAGCAAGGAATGTGTCATTTTTAATGCTGAAATCTAGATTCCAAAATATTCTATGCTTCAAATGTACTTTGCTCTCCTTGGGAAAAAACTCTGCCTTCAATACCTGACTCAGTCCACAAAAACTCCAAGAAATAGCACGATTAATGAGTTCAGAAGATAACAAACTTCTGGACAGGGGAGAGTATTCATGGACTCAAATGTAAAACACATGTACACTTGTAAGAAAGAAGTATTCCAAGTAGATCTTTAAAGTCACAGACTACAGAGCTACCAAGAAAGGAATGTGAGAACTGCTGTCCTCTTATGAGAAGATCACAATGGCAACAAGGGCCAACAGGATGCAGTGCTGGACATACAACTATTTCCTTGCACGCAGCACAACTAACCTGATCTGCTGAAACCAGTGCTTCTCAACTCCTTATCAGAATCACCTGTGCTGCCCTCTCACTGTCCAGATGCTCCAGACATCTGGACATTCCCTCACAGGATCAGAATCTATAAGGTGTAGGGACTGGGCATCTGTACTTTCAAGAAAAGCTCCCCAGGTGATTCAGACTGACTCACAGATGGGATAAGTCCAGAGAGAGAATGGATGTGAGAATGAAACCAACTTAGGTTTCCAGCATGGAAAGGCAGAAGCCAAGAGGATGTTAGGAGCTTAAACAGCACAGGGGAGAGTATGGCTATACGGTAGTCCCTGCAGCTTCAAAAGACACTGACAAGGAAGTCCTACTTTACCAAGTGGATAAGACATCAAACATCCTAGGCAGCTGTACATGCTAAAAAGAGAAATGGAGTCTTCAAGAAATATTACCCAGATTGGTTAAAGGATGGCAGGGATATCTGAAACTAGTGTCAAGGCAAAATGGTGTGGCATTTATTGGAAAAAATTTTAGTATAAATTATTCCACTCCTCTATTTTACTTTTATCCATTTAATATGCAATTTAGAATGGATAACTTATGTGTACTATGCAACACACACAGTAACCCCTGGAAAACAGCAAACCATAATTTTCTTTGTGCTCAAAGGCACCTCTCACAATGAGGATTCTCAGTAATGAACTCATCAACTCATTAATTCACCAAACATCTTTTGGACACCTACTGTGTGCCACGCACTGCTCTAGATGCCGGAGCTCCACCAAGTGATCATGACAAACATTCCAGCAATTCTGGAGCTCATACTCCAGTGGAGGGGCAGTCAAACAACCAGGTAAAATCTTGCACACTAGGTGGGGATAAGTGCTGTAGAATAAAATAAAGCAGATTAAAGGGGATAGGAAATGTGGGCACAATTTAAAGTAGGTGGCCAGAGAAGTTCTTAATAATAAAGTAACACAAATAAAAATCTGGAGGTGAAGGAGCAAGCCGTGGGGGTTTATGGGGGAGTGCTGCAAGCAGAGGAACCATTAGGAATAAAGGCTAAAAGCATGAAGTGCATGGCCCATTCAAGAACACTGAGAAAACCTGGGCAATTAGAGCAGAGCAAGTCAGGGAAAGAGTGGTAGAGAGAAGGGCAGGGAGGTATTAGGGGCTACTCTGGCTTCTGGGTTAAGAGGGTGCCAATTGGGTAAGGGTGGAGGCAAAGGAAGCCCAAGTACAAGCAGTGGTAGTGAGAAGTCATCACTCTCTGGAAATATCTTCAAGGTATAACTGACAGGATATGCTGTTGACTTATAAGAATCAGGGGTAACTTCAAAGTTTTGGATCTGAGCAATTCAAAGAATGGACCTGACAGTATAAGGGGAGAATGATAGTTGGATGGGCAGGCTTGGGCAAGGAGACTAGATTTTGTTTTGGACATGATGTCAGATGTGCCTATTAGACATCCAAATGGAGATGTCAAATAAGTTGGACATATGGCTCTTGAGTTCAAGAAACTATATGGGCTAGAAGTAAATCTACAGAGTATGTCATGTTGATTCCCATTTATTTATCAGGGCCCATTTCTGCCTTTCAAATGGATCGCATGAGTTGGAGTGCCTCCCCTATATGGGCTCCTTCGTCTGGTAAGGGATGAAGTGAAAAATGGCCAAGGTGGGGGCTCTAAAGTCAGACCACTTTGGTTCACATTCCTGCTCCTTCCGGTGTGACCTGCCTTGGGTAAGCAACTTAACCAACTTTAACTCAGTTTCCTCCCCAAAAGAATGGGACCTCAAGTACCTACTTCATGGAGCTTTCATGAGGCGTACTAGGGAGATAACAGTACCTGGTACCATTCCAAACGTGCCCCGAGGCTGGTCACTTAGAGCATTCATGCACCAGTGCGGGTCAGTATGGGAACCTCAGGCCACGCTCGAATAGCACGGAGCATCGCATGGGGGACTCAGAGCCAGACAGGTAGAGCTTGCCTGCAGTTGTGCACCGAGAAAAGGAGACAGCTAAAAATAGAACCTCGGAAGTCCTCAAGCGAGAGCAACACGATCGTGGATGTAGGCAGACATCAGCCTGATCGAGTGCTTCCTCTTGGGGATTTGGAGGTGTAACCTTGTCGAAAAGGCTCAGAAGGGATGTCAGCACTCCACAGGAGGGAACCACAAGGTCTCTCTGGAAGTGCAGCCAAAAAAATAAAAAATAAAGGGGGAGGGGCAAAAAGCAGCCCGATCCTGTGGCCGGGCCTAACTGGGGACACGCGGCGCCCCGAGGGACCTGCGGGAACTGGCGGGAACGCGGGTGCGGAGCTCGCGGCGGGGCAGGGAGCACCGCCCCGGCTCCCTGCGTGCTCGGCGTGGCGGCCACGGGCCGGGGAAGCGGGACGCCGGGTGCCGGGCGAGGGGGCGGGGAGGGAGCGTGGCGCGCTCGGGCCACCGCCAGGCCCGAGGTCTATTTACATCCGCGGCCGCGGCCCGGGCCGCGCCTCCCGCCCCTTCCGGCCCCGGGCCCGGCTGCGGGGCGGAAGCGCCTCAGGGCCGCGGTCCCGACGGCCTCCCGGCGGCTCTGGCCACACGGCGGCAGGGGCCGCGGCTGCCGCGAGTGATGGGCCGGGCGGGTGAGCCCGGCCTGAGGAGACGGAGTAGGAGGCGGCTGCGGAGTCCCCGAGACGCCAGGGCAGAGCGAACCGGACGCCAACACTCCGGGACGCACAGCCCCCGGGCCTGTGGCCCCGCAGCCTCCCTCCGCCCGCTCCCCGGCAGCCAGCTGGCCCCCGACGGCGCCTCCCCTACCTTCGTTCGCCAGGTCCGCCATTTTACTTCCTTAAGCCCTCCCACAAGGCCCCGCGCCGGCCCGGGCTCGCCTGTTTTCTGCCGGAGACTCCTGCGCGTGCGCATTTAACAAGCCGACTCCAAGCGAGGCGGGCAGCTCGCGCCTGCGCACTGAGCTGCGCGCCGAGTCGAGCGCCTACTCGCGCTCCAAGCACGCGCCTGCGCACTAACGGTCCCCCGCCTCTTCCCGCCGACGGAGGGGGCGTGGCCACAGGAGCGCGCACGCGCGGGGGCAGCGCGGGCTCTGCGGGCCGGCGGTGGTCGAGTTTCAGGAGAGCTTGCCGTCTGGGGCGCCGCGGCCGCGGTCTTCCTCCAGGTACAGCCTCGGCCCGCGGAGCCCACGGTCTCACGCCTCCTTTCCCTGATAGGAGCCAGGACGTTCGGTGGCGCGGGAGGGAGGCGGACGCCGTGGTTGGGGAGCACCGACCTGGGCGCGGAGCCCCGCGGTCAAGCGCGGGAAGGGCGCGCCGGCCTGGGCCGCAGGTGCCGCCTGGGGTGGGGCACGGGAGCCCCGGGGGTGGCGCTCCGGGACGGCTCGGCGTGGGGTCGGCCTCCGCGAAGGCCGGTGCCTCTCCACGCATGGGCCGCCCCGTCGCTCGAGGACTCGGTTGGCGCTGTCGGGACGCAGGTCCCTTCTTTTGGCAGAGCCGGGGACGGAGCCAGGGCGCTGCGCCCGCTGGGCAAGAGCTCCAGCTCCCCGACCCGGGGTGACGCGTGCCCACCCCGAGCTCGTGCGACGGGGACGCCGGGGTCGCTCCAGCACTCCCGCTGCCGGTCCCCGCAGGTCTGCGGGCTCCTCCAGCGCAGCCCGGGTCCACTGCCCTCCGGGCGGCGGTCGCCGAGGCCGGACCGCCCCATGTCCCTGCTGGGGACTGAGCTGCCTGCTCGGTCCTCCTTCCTTTGGTTCTAGTGAAGCCCACGGCGCCGGCCGAGGGATCTTCTAAAGAAATAACGAAAACGTAAAATGTCAGTATCCAGGGCGTCCCTTCAAGGCTTTCCAAGGGCACGAAGCCCCTGCTCCCCGCGCCGCAGCCACGCCAAACTCAAAGCAGCCTCCCCTCTGCACGTGCTCAGCTCGCTGCTGACGTTCCGGGTCTCATCCCGCGGGAGCGCCAGGCTCTCCTAGTCTGATCTGATCGAGGCGGGGGGTCCTACAGCCTGTGGGTGGGCCCCGTCCGGCCTTCCAGCTAGGAATGGAGTATTAACTGGTCAGGGAAGAATAATACGTCAGCGGAATGAAATTTAAATTTCAGTGTGCACAGTGAAGCTGTGTTGAAATTAGCCACACTTATTTATATATTATCTGTGGCTGCTTTTGAGTTTCAATAGCAGAGATGAGTCCTTGTGCCTTTTTTTGTTTTGTTTTTGTACGGGGGTTGTACCCAGGGTTGCTTTACCACTGAGCCACTTCTCCAGCCCTTTTAATTTGCAGATGGTCCTCATAGGTTGCTAAGACTGGTGTCAAATCGCAGTCTTCCTGCCTCAGCTTCCTGATTCGCTGGGATTAAAGGTGTGTGCCATTGCCTTTCGCCACACTTTTTATTTAGGACTTGACAGAAAAGTGGCTAATCTGTCATCCAGGGCACATTGCTTTGTGTATCTGTGAGGCCTCACACCTGCCTATGCCCTGGTCTTCTCCAACTGTGCCTCCATTGCTTATGCACCAATTAGGGACTGGTTAGCTGCTGCTGACACAGGGGGACGATGTGTGTGTGTGTGGTTTAAGTTTTTAACTGATATTTTTCATCACTTTCTTAAGTCTTGACAGCTGTCAATAAAATAAATTGAGCCCTGGTGTGTAGTGTTTGCTGGTTTTCTTGGTGTATAACTTCAGCCACGTCCTGTTTACTGATGTGATGTCACCATCCACTGAGTTGGGAGGAGGTATGTAATAGCACACTGGATTTTTTTTTTTTTTTTTTTTTTTTTTGTGACCCTGCTGCTTCCTCATTGAGTCCCCAGGCCACCAGCATTAGCATCACCTGAAAGCTTATTAGAAATACAGAATCTCAGGCCCTACCCCAAACCCGAATCAGAATCTACATTTTAACAAGATACCCAGGAGCACTGTCCAGAGCTGCTCACAGAATTCCACGGGGATTCTTTTTATTCTTGCTTGGTGGGAGGGGAGGCAGTACCTTTAACAGTTCCCTCCAACACATTTTCTAAGACACCTAGACTCTGCTACCCTGGATTTTGCCGACAAGCTACAAGCACAAGCCACAGCCTTAAGTTGGAAATTGCCCAGGAAGAGCTTGAATATCAGTGCTGAACAGGACCTGAGGTCATCAAGTCTCTGGGTCCCTGGCAGCTGTAGAACTCAGGTCTTGTTTCTACCTAGTTGGTTTCATGACATCCACTTTCCCCCCAGCTTTCCCTGGTGGGTCTTCAGTCTGCATATTTGGGAAGCCTTCAGTATTTTTTCTTTTGGTCTTAATTTATATTACGTAGATACTTTGTATCACCTTTTAAAATAGAAAACCACTAAGCCCTGAATAGGAGATTGTTATAAAAATAAACATGAAGACAAAGCAATGCTACTAAAGTCTAGGTAGGTGCCCTGGCCTGCCGAGGTGGTAAGCCCAAAGCCTGCTTTTGTTTGATGTAAATAGAGATTAACCAAGTATTATAGGGTATTAGAGCCACATCGTCACCCAGCAGAAACTCCTTGACATGACAGGAGTGAAAGGACTGACAGTGTGATGACTGTAATCCGTTTAATGGAGTATCATTTAATGTCATATCTGCATGTCACCTAAAGTCTTGTCATGCACCACATTCACCCCACACTTTGGGAAAGTCCCAGCAACATGTCATCCCTTGCTAAATATAATCTAATGGTGGCTTTCAAAGGATGCCGAGATGCAAAGCCCGTCAGCCAGGCAGGAGCTGACTTCCACTGAGTTCACAGTGCCCGGCAGGGCTCACGGCTGCCAACTTCATGCCACAGGCCTTCCCTTTTACCTGGTCTCTCAGATGAGTCAGCATTCATTTAAGCAAATGTTTGTTGGTTGCCAACTAGTGGTTTTAAAATACGACCCAAGCTCTTTGTCCCTACTCCCATCCAGAAGTAAAATCTCTTCCCTTCCCTTGCATGTAGGCGGGCTCACCAATCACCAGTGTGGGGGAAATGACACTAACTTGTGAGGCTAGGCCATTAATAATGGGCTGGGCACAACTTCCCCTGGCTTTGGGGGACAGTTTTTAAAGCTCCCAGACATTGTGTAAGCCATCAGCTACCTGGAGGCTGCCATGTTGGAAGGAAGCTAGAGCCACAAGAAACCGGAGAGATTGCCCAGCCTTGTTCTTCCTGCTTTCAGGAACCCAAGAAAGATAAATGACAGTTGCTATAAGCAACTGGGTTGGGGGGGCAGGTATTTGTCACCCAGCAGTGTGTATCTACTGCATCGGCTACGCATCAGGCATTGTACATGTTGGGTTCCCAGGATGAATAAAAGACCAGGAACTTTGCATCCTTTTGTGGAGATATTGACAATAGGTAAGCAAAGATCAAGTGCTACAAAGAAAATAAAGCATTGTATTGTGATAGAGGGGCACTTTGGAACCACTGGTCAGGGAGGTCCCCTCTGAGGAGGTGACATTTTGGTAGAAAGTCAGCTGGAGGGCTGGGGACATAGCTCAGTTGGTAGAGTGCTTGCTTTGCAAGCACAAGGCCCTGGGTTCAAGCCCAGCACCGCAAAAAAAAAAAAAAGAAAATCAGCTGGAGAAGCATTCTAGACAGCAGTGTGTGCAAAGGTCCTGAGGCAGCAGTCAGCTAGACATGGTAGAGAGGAGCTCTGTCAGCAGAGGGAGTTGTGGAGGTAGAGGAGATGAGGTCATGGAAGGAGAGTGCAGAGCCTCACAGGCAATTGTTAGGACTTGGTTCTGATTTTGAGTTGGAAGCAGGAAATGAGGGATTCAAATGATTGCTCCAAACCGTACTGGCCTCGCTGCTACCTGTGGCCATTTTGGCCCCCTGGACCCTGTACACCCAGCCGACTCCCTCCTCCACAGCCACCAAGGACAGTGCTTTCTGCAGCTTGGGCTCCAGAAAATGAGTCTTTGTGACTCATCTCTTGTCTTCCCGTGGTGGGCAGTCTGGTAAGGGTCTGCTGTGTCCAGCGTGCACAGGCTGAGAACTCAGAGAGCCCTTGGGACAGGCAAGCAAGGAAAAGGAGTGAACCCCCACGCCATCCCCAGGGAGCTCGGGAACGCAGCATGAGGGACAGTCCTGGAGGCAAGCCCTGGTGCCCAGAGCAGAGCAGAGTGGCCGAGGAGGGCGTCAGGAGCAGACGTGTGGAAGAGATGCTCAGAGGCTTGATCTGGGAGACCAGAAGGAGGTCATTCCTACAGACACTGTAATGGAACTGCACGTGTGTATTTCAGCACACGCGGTGTCATTGCTCACACTGATGAGATGGCCATTACCCAGAAGCCAAGGGAGTGAGGACGAGGAAAGGAGGGAACCCTCGCACACTGTTGGTGGGAATATAGGCGAGCATGGCCAACAGGGAGAATGGCACCAAGTTTCCTCTGAGAACTAAGGTGGGCGGTGCACGCCTGTCACCCCAGCTACTTGGGAGGCCGAGGCAGGAGGATTGTCAGTCTGAGGCCAGCTTGAGCAACTTGGCAAGGACTGGGTGCAGCTGGTGCTTGCCTGTCAGGTCCAAGGCCCTGGGTCCAATACTGAGGGCTTAAAAAAAAAAAAAAAAAAAAGTCCAGGTAGAAGTCCCAGCACTGGGCAGTATCCCGAGGAAATGAGGACACCAGGGGGACATCTCTACTCATGCTCCTTGCAGCATCCTCCCAGGCAAAGTGGAGACAGGAAGATGTGGGCAGTGCACAATGGAAAGCTGGTGGGCTGGACTCACGGTGGGGCTCACACCTAGAATGTTCCAGGCTCTGGCTTCCATCCCTATCACGGCAATATATAAATTTAAATAATTCCTATAAGTTGTGACAGTGTAGATGAAACTGGTGACACCATGCTGAGTGTGTCACCAGAAAGAAGCCACACACACAGAAAAACCACTGCATGACCTGGGCGTGGGAACTGAAGCGCCGAGCGCCCTGCAGCAGAGGGGACAGGGCTGTTGGAGTGGCACCAGGTTAATCAGAGTGCCCTGCACGCTTGAGAACTGCGGGGAGAGCAGAGCGCGAATGTTCTCACCACACCTGCGTGAAGAAAAAAGGGTGTTTGCGGCGATGGATGTGTTCATCGACTTGATTTAACCATATTGCAACGTGCTTGCAGATCCAAACATTGCAGGCCTTAAACACGCACAATTTTGTCAATTACACAAAGCTGGGTTATTTTGGGTTTTACTTTGTTTTTTTAGTAAAACTGATTTAAACAGTGACTGGGTGGCACTGAACTGCATGCCGCCCTGCATTAAGGCCAAGGTCAGCCCAGGGTACATTCCCCAGAAAGCCACAAGCCAACCTCGAGTGTGCGTTGTGCTAAAGGCTTCCTGGGAGCCAGGACAGCTGAGTCCTACCCAGGAAACAAACCCGAAACTCGAGCCGACACCGCACGATGTGCTGGGCTGCGGTGTGGACAGCCGCCCCCTGCTCCCAGGGAGCCGCTGGTTGCTGGGGTGTGAACCTAAGCCGGATAATCCCGCTGGAATGTGCGGTTCCAATTAGAAGTGCGGCAGCTGGTTCCCTGCAGGCCCCCCGCCCCCCTGGGGCGGAGCTTCCTGGCTTCCGGTCCTCAGCTGCCTGCACAGAGCCCGGTGGGAAACAATTAGGAAGCGGGAAGGCAGGGGAAGGCCAAGGCCATTACCTGAAGGAAGGCCTGCTGTTTTCTCCATCCCAGGTATTACGCCCGATGTCCGCCCGTTCGCATGTTGAAATCCTCATCCCCAAGGTGATGGGATTGGGAGGGGGGTCTTTGGGAAGGGATCAGGTCGTGAGGAATGGGATTTGTGACTTGAGAGAGGCCCGAGAGACCCCTCGCCTTTCCTCTCACCACGTGAGGATGCAGCAGCTGGGAAGGCACCACGGGTCGCAGAGCCTAGAGCTGGGCGCAGTGGCGGTGCCTGTTGTCCCAGCTGCTCAGGAGGCTGAGGCATGAGGATGGTTGAGCCTGGGAGCTGGAGAGCAGCCTGGGAATGCTACATCTCAAAAAACCAACTCAAAGCAACAGCCACAAGGCCTCACCCAGCTCCCGAGACCTGACCTCTTACACGGTGTGGAGACAGAGACCGGAAACCGGAAGCCAGGACCGGCCTCGGACCAGCTGCTCAGGAGGCCCGGCCTTACCCAGCCCGTCCAGCTTGTGCTCTATCTGTGCTCAGAATTTAGTCTGAGACCTCACCATACATTTAGATATCATTTCTCCACCTTCGATCTGAATTAGATCCACATTTTTTTTTCTTGACCATGACACTTACAACAAATTGTGGTTATTTTGTAGAATACAGAACTTTGGGTTCATTTTCTTATAATTAAGTTCAGGTCACAAATTTGAGCAAGGATTTCTCAAGAGGTGATCTGTGCCCTTGCCAGTGCCTCTTGGAAGGCGGCATGAGGGTCAGTCTGTTACTTAAGACCAATTTAGGTCGCCGGCCTCAGATGGTGTCTGCCAACTGGCTGTTTTAGTTGTATTGAGCATCTCCGGAGGATGCTTTGAGTTTGTGTAAACAAATGGGGGATATTTCTAGAGGAGAGGAAGGAATCAAGCTCACTCCTGGTGTTGCTTGTGGTCTTTCCTATCATGCTGTGCTGCAGTTAAGTCAACCAATCATCCCTGCTTCTAGACTAAACCCCAGGTTGCTGTGTCCCAGGCGGCCGTGGGTGGGAGTGAGGAAGAAGTCCGGCTGCACAGTGACCAGTAGGCGGCAGCAGAGGATAGGGTGAATTGAAACTGGGCACCCGGCTCAGGCTCTGCCTCTGCAGGCTGGCAAAGGCAGCTTCCAGGAGCTGGGTGGAGTATGTGGACATGGGAAGACCCCTGGCTCTGAGGATGGCGCTCCCAGCCTGACAGTGCTGCCAGGGGCTGGGGATGGGCCACCTCCAAACCCAGGCTCTCAAACCCTGGACGCTTTGGGAGGCTGAGACTTCCTTCTGAATTTGGCTGAAAAATTCATGGTTACTAGGGGCCATCAGTTTGGACACGGGTTGCAACCCTTGCAAACCATCTCTGGCAAGTGTCAGCAAAGGGGAATTTGCTGGAAGGCTGTGAGGGTGCTCGTGAGGTGAAAAGGGTGGGTGAAACCACCAGGCGGGTCCAGAGGGCCTTTGGAGCCAAGAGCACTTCATGTCACAGCCCAAACCACATCTGCCCTGGTGTTGGGCAGCCTCCCACCTCTGTAACCAGCACCTGAGGTGTCCAGTAAGGAGGAACGCTTCCTCTGGCTAGCCCCCAGTTGCAGAGGTGTCAGTCTGTGGGTGGCCCTATTGCTTCAGGAGCATGTGGCCAAGGTCAGGAGAGAGCAGGGTCCCACGGTCCCCTTCCAGGGTAAGCCCCGGTGACCTAAAGCCTCCTGCCAGGCCCCACTTAGACTCCACCACCTCCCTCCTCCCTCTTCCCCAGCTGGGCACCAAACCCTTTACACACACGCAGGCCTTGGGGCATTCCAGACCCCAACTATGACAACACTAAAATGTCACAAAGCCATACTTATCTTCCATGGATTTTTGTCCCGGTTCATTAAAACCAAATAAAATACTAAGCTGGTTATAACCTGCCAACTACCCACTGGGCTGATGGGCACTGGCCTGGAGACCTCTGGCTCGGCTCCCCATGGCCATGATTCCCACTGGACCCCCTCCCTCTGCACTCCTGCCAGGACAGCTCAAGCCCAGCTGGTGCCGTTGGCACCCCTGCAGGAGCTGGACCCCGGGAGGCCTGAGGCTGCACTCCTGTCTGGGCTCAGGGGCAGGCGCCGCTGCACAATGGAGCGGTCGAGAGCCCGTGGAGGTGCACTTCCATTGTGGGAGCTGGAGAGGTCACCAGGGGTGGGGAGAGAGGGCCCAGAGCAGCAGTCAGCAGTGGGCGGGCCCCTGCCAGAGCAGCCCCCTTAGCACACCTGCAGGTGGAGGGTGTGGTTCTTGCCACCTGTTTGCCAAGGCAGGGCCACCGGGGGCTTGCCCCTTTGCCCCGCCCTAGCAGCAACTTACTGAGGTCTGTCTGAAGGCCATCGGGCTATCATGGCCACTCCCACATCACCATCCTTCTCGCAGGACTCAGAGGAGGAAGCCCAGAGCCAGCAAGGCCTGAGACTGAGCCGGGAGCAGTGGGGGTGAGGATTCCTGCAGGGGGCGCAGGGCCAGGCGCGGGGGAGTCCTGGGTTCCCCAGGACTGGCCTCACAATTGGGAGGGCCTTGGTGCATGATTAAACTTGGGCTCCTTGTTCAAAAAGGGAGAATTTCAATACCATGATGGCTGAGCACAGGCCCTGAAGTTCCCTGCCCAGGGGACTGATGGCTATTTTAATGTCACCCTTCCTGGGACAGAGGGCTTGGGCTGGGCCAGCATCCTCTCAGCCATGGCCCGTACCCAAGAGGCTGGTGCCCACAATACGACTCTGCCCCATGTTGCTCCCGCCTCTGTCGGGCTCTGTGGACTGCCCTGTTTTTGGAAACGCACACCCATGGGGTCTCCAGGGATCCTGAAGCTGGCCGGGGTGGCCCTGAGAGCCGCCATGGCTTCCCCAGCAGCTGCGGTGTTCATCACCCTGCACGGCCGGAGGCACAAGTTCACAGGCGTGGACAGCTGGCCTACCCTCACTGGCTCCAGCTGCCTCACCCGGGAGGCCAGGGGCTCTGGCTCGCCGAGGATGAAGGCCTGAGGAGGGAGGCAGCAGGCAGCAGTGGCCGCGCAAGCCCGCGTCCTGAGGCAGCTCAGTGTCCCCTGCCACCTGCGGCAGGAGCAGGGTAGAGGGGCTCATGGCTTCATCGTCCCTCCCTGCTCCTGCTGTGGACCCTGCAAAGGACAAGGCGGAGCCTAAGGCAGAAACCCAGTCTGTATTGGTTTCCACGAGGGGAAGAACCGCGGGGTCAGCACAGCCCATTACCGAGCTTCAGTCTCCTGGAGGAGGAGACAGGCACTTACACATTCTTCCTGTCCCGTTTCGTCCGAGGCTGGACCGTGAGGCCAGACAACTCTGACTGCGGAGGTCTTGCTCCCCTTCCCGCCCCTCCACTCCCCCAGCACCCCGCTCCTGCTAGCCACGGAGAGAGGTTTCAAAGGCCACGTGAGTTTACATTAGTACCTTCTGCGTGAATGAGAACAAAATATTTGGGACTGAATATACAGCAATACACATTCATAAGAAACCTTCTAAGAACAATTAATTAGAGCACAAAACTATTGATATAAACATTTTTCCAAAAAGAGAAACTATTGCATTTCATTGGCCTGTGCTTCCTAGACAGAGGCTCGGTCTGCAGCTGGTTTTGGAGGAACCGGCGCTCTGCCGAGGAAGCGCGCTGGCCACGGGTTTCCAGGCACACAGATCCCGGGGTCTCAAGTTCAGGGCTGTACAAGTCCTTGGTTTTCCTCTGTCCCCAGGGAAGAGCTCTGACTTCAAAGAGGTCAAGATGACCTGCCTGGGGTTGGGCTGCTCCGGAACTGCCGAGGGAGGTTCTGAACTCAGCACAGGGCGGCCTGGGAGGCAGCTGCGGGGGCAACTGCTGCGGCCCCCTTGACGAACTTGCTCAGAGCCAGCGGTTTGGCTTAGTGTTGCTTGAACTTGGACAGAACCCGAATCCGTGCTGTGGGATCAGACTTCTTTTGGATTGTGTAGAGCACGGGTGGGCTGGCTTCCGGGGCTGCAGGTCTGATCTGTCCAGGGACATGGCAACTGACAGCCAAGGCTGGAGAGGCCCCTGGCGTCAAGACACGGGACTCCTGGGGCTGGCTGCCTCCTGCCTCAGCAGCACAGCATGGCCAGGGCAGGCGGCCCAGGATGGCCTGTCCACACAACGCCACCAGGTGCATGCTGAGGGGTCCCTGGCACGGAGAGGCACCTGGGGAGGGCCCCTGCTTCTGTTCCGAGGGGCCCATGAGCCTGGAGCTCTGTGCCTGTCCCTCCCGGGCTCTGCGGGTTTCTTCCTTTTTAAATCGTGGTCAAAACTGGCACTAGTTGAATGGAGGGAGGAAACCGTGTGGGGACCAACAAGCAGCGGGCCCTCCCGGCCTGAGACGTGCGGGAGGCGGCTGCCAGGCAGAAGGCAGCGCGGCGGCCGGGAGCGCTGAGGGAGCTGCGGCAGCTTCAGCAGTCTGGCCCTCGGTGGGGGCGCCACCTGGGCCTGGGTCGGAGTAAACGTCATCTAAGAGGCACTAATGGTGCGGCCAAGGACGCCATTTCGGAGTGGCCGGTGGCGTCCCCGGGACCTGGAGGAGGCGCCTGTGGAAGGCACTAGATGCCCTGCAGGGGGTGGTTCGAGTCGCTGCGCTCGCGCTTCACCAGGGGCTCGCCCAGGCTGCGGGCGTCGGCCTCAGCGCCCCGCTCATCGCCGATGTCATCTGTGGAGCCAGTGTGGGAGGAGGGGCCACGGGAGGGAGAGACAGAGGCGTGTGCTCACAGAGGGACACGCAGCACCTGGGAACTGCCACCGGCATGAGCTCCATGTGGGCATCAGGTGGGCCCGCCCTCCCATGACCTCCCTGAACCAGTGCTGACTGGCCTGGGTCGCACCGCCTGCAGGGCTGGGCCTCCAGAGTCCCTGGGCAAGGAACGGGTTCAGGGCTTCTCTGTCCCAGTGGCCATGGAGCAGGCCTTGGGCCACCCTGGCGGGCTGTGCCTCGCTCCGCAGGCCCAGTGTAGAAGGCTCCCTGGGGAGCAGGCTCCCCTGAACCCAGCTGCTCTGAGGGCACACAGGGACTTGCGCCCACTTCCCGGTGCCACCAGCTGTCTGCATACCCGCTCCCGGAGTCCTCCACCTGAGGGGAAGCCCAAGCACACCCACCTTTGTCCAGCAGCGTCAGTGACAGGGAGGCGAGGTCGTTGAACTGTAAGAGAAGCCTGGGGTCAGGTTCAGGAGCGCCAGGCAGGGCTCCCTAGGCAGGGCTCTGCACAGCCCAGGCCGCTCCCACGCCCACCGTCTGGGCTCTGACGCTCCCAGTCAGCACCGGGAGCTGCTGTGGGTGGAGGCCCCGGCTGCGAAGGCCACCAGGGACGGGGGCTGGCCCTGGGAGCGCTGGGTCCTGGCCACGCCACCGCATGGTGGGCCTCGAAGACCTTGTGCTCAGTGAGAACCAGGCGCAAAGGACACAGCGTGAGTCCAGTGACAAGAGACATCCAGAACGGGCGAGTCCAGAGACAGGAGGTGGACTGGGTACCAGGGGCTGGGGGATCCCTGGTGCCAGGGTGGTTCTTGGGTTCTGCAGTTAAAGCCTGGAGAAGGTGGCACACTGAAGTAACTAAATGCCACTGAACTGTGCACTTCAAATGGCACATCTGTGGCCACGCCTGTCGTCCCAGCTGCTTGGGAGCTGAGGCCAGAGGATCACAGGTTCCAGGCCAGCCTGGGTGACTTAGGGAGAGACCCTGTCCAGACAGAGAGGGCTGGGGACACGGCTCTGTGGTGAGCACTCCTGGCTCCAGGCCCAGACCAAACAGAACAGCACAAAGGGAGCTCTGGCCTTGCGTGTCTTCCACCCCAACTTGGCAAAAGCAAAGTCCTGCCAGGTCCCCGTGGTCGGGCGCTGCACCCCAGCCTCACCTCTCCCATGACAGCGATGGGCGTCTCCCCAGTGGCCTCGGCGACTCGGTGCTCCACCAGGTAGAACATGTACTCGTCGTAGAGCAGCCGGATGAGGTGGAAGGAGCCGAAGCTGGCGGCACTGCGCAGGGTCAGGTCGCGGATCACCATGGAGCTGGGCACAGGGGACAGAGGCCGCAGACTCTAGGGGGGCCCAGGCATTGGCCGGCTTCTCCAGGGACCCCAGAAATTCTCGTGGCCCCGGGACATGTTGGCCTGCAGGGGTCTGCCCACTGAGACCACCTGCGTCTGTGTGACAGGTGATTGGGATGGGCTGCCCGCTGGCCCCCAATACACCAGGGAACAGGATGGGGACAGGACAGTGAGCGGTAAGGGCCAGAGGCCACTTGAAAGCAACGTGCTTGCCTCCAGCACAGGCGGTGACCTGGGCTCCGCTGCTTCACGGCAGCCTTGGGCGGAAGGGGCGCCTCCTGGGTACGCTGGCTTACTCTCTGGCCCATCTACTCCACCACCATTTAGGAGCTGGGGTGCAGCAGGGAACAGCAGCCATGCCCTGCTCCCAGGAGACAGGTGCGCTCAGGAGGGGACAAGACAAGCCAGCAGATAGCACGGTGACCAGTGAGGCGAGCACCGTGCGAACCAGTGGGGCACATGGGGTGGAGGGTGTCAGGACATGGTGTTTTATTTAGCGCCATCTGTGAGCTTCCTTGGCCATCTGGGCTGGGGGAGGGCAAGCGGACTGACCCGGTGGCACCAGGGAGGGCAGGGCAGGGGGAACCAGGAACAGGGAGGAGCTGGGCAGCCAGCTCAGGGGTCAGCGAGGCTTTGGGGTGTTGGGTTTTGTTGGCCACTCCCCCGCTGAGCCGCAGCCCAGCCCTCTTTGTGTTTGTGAGGCAGCGCCTGGTTGAGTTGCGCTTTCTGCCCTCCTGTCTGAGGCTTCCCACCTGAGGCCTCCCGCCTGAGGCCTGAGTGGCTGGATTACGGAGTGCACCACCAGCACCGCGGGCAGCAAGCTTCTTCTGCTGAGCCAGATGGCCCAGCCACTTCCCTGTGGGCCACTAACCAACCTGGGGAACCGTGGATGAATGGGTGTGGCACAGCCAGGTGGGCAGGATCGGGCTGTACCTGCCCACGCAGGGCCTCAGGGCCCAGGACACCTGCCCTGCTCCTGGGGAGCAGGAACTGACCTTCCCACACACTCACCCCTCAGGGAGACCCGGGCTCCCTCGGAGCTCCGGGACTCGGGTTGGAACACCGGCCCTTCCTCCGGCTGCTCCTCCCGCCTGGCCCGCGCAGTGCCGACTGTCGCCAGGAGGCAGCGCCCCTCGGCAGCTCTGCAGTGCGGCTTGCTGCCTGCCAGGCTCCATGCTGCTCCCGAAGCTCGGACAGCCCGACTCCTTGCACGTTCTTTTCTCTTTGGAAGCTTTTACGATGGTCGTGGGTCCTGAAGTGTCAGTGAGGGTCTGTCGGGGAGCAAGGGCTGCCTTGCTGTGCTGGGAACTGGGCAATCCTTTCCATGTGGAGACTTGTGCCCTTAGGTTCTGAGACACAGGTGTCCCTTGGTGTCCCTTGGTACCCTTGGGGAATTGCTCGCAGGCCCAGAGGGTGCCAGCACTGCACAGAACCTCCGCAGGTCCTCCCACAGACTGCGCCTTCTCTAGATGACCCACAGGGCCGTCCACGCCAACGTGGTGACAGTTGTCACGCTGCACTGCCAGGGAGAACCATGGGAAGAAGGGCCACCTGGTCTGCGTGAGCAGCTTCTCTTCTGAGCCTTCCCACCTGGGGGTGCGACCCGCGGCCTTGGCCTTGGCTTCGACCCCGTACCTAGGGAGCCGGCTGAGGTTTCTTGACTGATTTTAGTGTTTTCTTTTCCTCCATTTTCTCTCTCTTTTCAAAAATTCCTCTTGGCTGGGTATTGAGCCTCCTGGATTGGGCCTTTGAGTGAATCTGCTCTTCCTTTCGTGATTTTCGTTCACTGCTCTGCCTCGCCTTTGCTCCCTGCGATGGCAGTTTCCCGGGCCGGCAGGGCCGGGCCAGAGTCGGGCTGCTGTGGAGGCGCCAGCGTGGCGAGGGCCCCGAGGCGGGCAGCCTGTCGGGAGCTCTCCTCTCCGCCAGCCTCCTGAGCAGGAGTGGGCCTGCCCCTCACTTGTGGGCTGCCCTGCCCAGGCCTGGCTTCTCCAAGCTCAGCAGCGAGCGGGTGCCGCCCCGCCCGGGAGCCCCCCAGGGAGCCGGCCTTACCTGTAGAAGGACCACTTGAGCAGGAACTGCCGGGCAGCCCGGGGGAAGCTGGGGCTGCCGGCGTGCTGCTTGAGCACCTGGGTCACCACGTTGTCCAGCCAGCTGGCCCACTGGTCCAGCGAGCTCTGCTGCTGCAGGGTCAGCTTGAAGTCCTGCTCCAGACGCTGCACCACGCTCTCCTCGCACTGGCACACCCACGAGGCCTGCTCCTGGACACGGTGCGGGGACAGTGGACCTGGCACCGCAGCCCCAGACCCAGGCCCGGCTCGGCGGGGCCTCGGCTGAGCCAAGCCTCTGGGTTGTTCTTTCGTGTTTGGTTCTGGGCTGGCCCCGGGCCTCGGCGCTCAGCACGCGCTCCACCAGAGCCTGCCCCCAGCCCCGCCTCGACCTCGGCTGGGCCGAGCCCTTCAGCACCTGCCGGGGGTCAGAGGCCAGCCCGAGCGGGGCCTGCCGGCTTCCAGGGCGCGCGCCAGGCCTCCTGGATCCAGGCTCAAGGTCACCACCACTTTGTTTGCTTTCAAGGGTCCCCCTTGTGTGTGTGTGTGTGTGTGTGTGTTCAGGGTGGAAGTGAGGTGACACAGAGCCGCAGGCTGTCACCTGTGCATGCTTCAGCCTGGGGCAGCCCATGAGCATGGCTGCAGCCCGAGAGTGTGGCCGGCTCCAGGAGGCAGGAGCACTGGTGAGGAGGGGGCGGTGTGGGAGGCAGAGCCTGGCGGAAAGGGGCTTGAGGGATCACGGGATGGAGCCCCCGGGGGCGTGGCAGGCTGGGCGACTGTGACCTGGGACCCGTGTCATGCTGTGGCCGCTGGGCCAAGACCGGGTGGCTTGCGCTGGCTGAAGTCGTGGCACTCCTGGTTTTCCCAGGGGTGGGCAGCCTAGGCCAGTGTGGGGAGGACCCCGAAGTCATGGCCTCTCTGTGACTCAGCCCCATCTTGTCCCAGATTGGGGGGAACCATGTCTGGGAGAGTCACCTGCACGTTGGCGAAGTCCACGCGGTTGAGGTCGCTGAGCATTTGGTTGATCTGGGACGTGTTCTGCAGCACGGCCCGGGCTGCCTGAGCCAGGTGGTTGAGGGACGTGTATCTCCGCAGAGTCTGGGCAAAGGCACTGACGACACCCACCTGAGAGAGGACAGGCGGGTGGGGGTCAGCCAGGTGCTGACCAGCCAGGGCAGGTGGCAGGCAGGGCTCTGCTCTGTTCCCTGCAGGGGCGGCAGGACAGAGCCACACAGGTGGAGGGGCCTGCTCTGCCACAGCGAGGACCTAGAGAGTAAGCAGGAGTGGACAGTGGACCCTGCACCGCACCCTGGCCAGTGTCACAACAGCAGAGCTGTGACCCACCTTTTGGGTCCCTTTGCATGTTGGAAATGCAGGTTCCGCGGTGCTACTGGGCCAGACACTTGGGGTGGGCCTGGGAGTGTGAATTCACAACAGCACCTAAGGGTTCTCCCGCTCACTGAGGCCTGGGCTGCGGGCCTCCAGACAGTTCCACACAGTGGGCGGGTGGACCAGAGGCCCCAGCGCCAACGACTGTCTTAGAAAGACCCTGAAGCCACGCAATCTTTCTCTTTTTCACACACGGGCAGATATCTACCTTTAAAATTTAATCTGTGGCCAGGACGGTAATAACAGGGTGACAGCAAGGAGACGGGACCCCCTCCCACGACGACCACGGGAACAACCCAGGTAGGACGCTGAAGGACGCCTGCCACGCCGCCCTGCCGGCACCCGTGCTGCACACAGAGCAGCCTCAGGGCTCCGCCAGGGCCAGGGGCCCTCCCGACACTGAGAAGAAGGCCTGGCACAGGGTCCTCAGGTTTCTCTGCATAGGGTAGCGGAGCCTCCTCCCACCCATTCCCGCCCCCATTCCGTTCCCTCCCTCCTCTGAGGGGCCCCTGGGGCCTGTGGCTGTAGCTGTCCTCCCAGCCAAGGGCTGGGGGCCCAGAGCCACGCCTGACGTTACCTTGGTCTGGATGACCTGCTGCGGGAAGTCACTCATGGCATTTGTCAACCAGCCTTCTAAGCTCTTGGCAAAATTACGAATCGCCTGTGTCAAGGTACCTGGAGACACAAGCCACAGGTTGGACAGTGAGGATCCCATGGTGCCCCCATGGCTGGCACTCAGCGCAGGAGGCGATGTGGGGGCAGGAAGACTGCCCGTGGAGGACAGTGCAGAGAAGGGGGCCGCTCGGCAGCCCGAGGGTCACTGGGGTCCAAGACACTTAGAGGCCTGCTGAGAGCCAGGGACATGCACTTTGCCGCTGCCCATCTGCCTAGGATGGTGATCCTCACCTGAGTGACTCTGCCCCAGGGGACACTGGGCAATATCTGGGGACATCTGTGGTTGTCACACGGGGGAGCTCCTGGCATGGAGCAGGTGGCCAGGGTGGCAGGTCAGCACTCCACAGCACCATGATCCCACCCCAGAGAACACCCGGCCCTCGTCAGCAACAGCAGGGAGACGGGACAAACACGTGCACGCAGGTGCCCTGCCTGCTCCCGCATGGTGGGGAGGTGGCTGGTAACAGGAAGTGAGTAACACGACGTGGAAAACAGGGAAAAGGGGATCTGCCCAGTTCCACTCCTCCTCTCAGCCTCGGTGCTAGATCCTCGCTGACCAGCCTCCAGGCAGGCAAGGCCTGTGGCTATCTGTCCTTACGCGTCTCAGGACAGCAAGCAGCCCAGCATCGTGAGGCTGTGCCACACCAGCTGCGTAAACATCGCCCTCGGGGCTTAACCATGCGGCCAGCAGCGACGGGCTCTCCACGCGCCACCACTTCCCTCAGGACTGTGGGGACCGAGCCTGGGCTGGCACGAAGGCCCGTGGGGTGGCTGCTGTCATGGCCTCGGAGGGCAAGGCCTGGCCAGGCCTCCCTGCAGAGGCTCACATCTTCCTGTGCCGTCACTCTGACGCGGCCCATGTCCTCTGGGGATCCCACAGTGCTGGGGCAGCAGCTCTCAGTGCATGCTGGGTCAGGTGTGGGCTCAGGCTGGGGGTACAGGGCCCCCCCACCCAGTAGGCTGCAAAAGCTGTGGCTGCCATCCTGGCCATTCCTTTTCCACACAGGGACTGTCCCCATTTCCACAGGGAACCTGGGACAGCAGGGGCTGGCACATCCTTAGGACTAGGTGGGTGACGGCTGTACGTGGGCCTGAGGTGCTGCGTCCCCCACAGCGACAGCTTGCAGCTGAGACCAGGCTGTTCTCAGAGGCTACTGGGCACTCACATACCCTCCAGTGGCTCTGTCAGAAAGCCTTCCTCCTGGCCTGGCCTGCCCTGGACAGTGTCCTGACAGGTGGCAGTGCTCACTACAGCCACCAACTCTGACGCCTTGGGTCAGAACAAGGACAATTCATAGGCAAGAGAGAACACTCCAGGGCCACTGAGGGCGGCTCTCCCCCGAGGATCTGAGGGGTGGGCATGAGGGCTGGGAGGGGGCTGCACATGGGCAGGTGACAACAGGGCAGAAGAGGGGCGCCGGCTCTTACTGGGGACCGGCCTCAGCACGTCGGGGATGAGGATCTCCACCAGCGCCTGGTAGAGGATGTGGTCACAGCTCCTCATCCACTTGAGGACAGGGTCATGTTTGCATAGGGAAATGAGCTTGTCCTTGGGGAGGACGGCACCTTCGGGCTCTTCATCGCTGTGGAGGGATGGACAGATGGGTGAGCTTGGCCCAGCCTGGGAGGCCGCCCAGCCGCGGGCAGACCAGGGAGCGAGGACCCAGCAGTGATGGGGACAGGCCTCTGCAGGGTTGCTCCCAAGTGCTGCAGCACGGCCCCGCCCCTCAAGTGCCAAGCAAGAGGCCACCTCTGGACTTCCCCCAGGATCCACACTGTCCCCTCCACTGTCTGTGGCCAATGTGCAGCAGGGTGTCATGGCCACCTCTAGACTCCTCCATTAACCAGCCTGATCTGATCTGAAAACGGTCCAATGGCAACAGGAAGCACCATCACCTACAGGAAGTCTAGAAGCTACATAGGCAGAGGAGGCGTCCCGAGTCCCTGTTCACGCTGGGGTGGTGCCCGGTGGTTTGTGGGGATGGGCTGTCACCTGGCAGGCAGGGAGGCGGGGCCCTCACTGGAGCAGGCTTTGGAGTTCCAGAAGGAAAGCCACAGCTTCTCAATGTAGTGGAACTGCAGGTTCATGACGACGTCCAAGGTTGCCTAGGAGTGACAGTGGCCGGTGAGCCAAAAGCCTGCGTTAAAGCCTGACTCCGTGTCCTGGGAGCACGCAGCAAGCAGCTGTGACCACAGGAGGGGGACACGTGAAGGTGCCCGCAGGTGGGCTCAGGTTTCCCCTCTCCTCTGCCATGCCTGGCGGTTCTGCAAGGGACCCGAGGGCTGCGAGCCACCCCCTCAGAAGGCCTGGGGCTCAGGCCCCGTGGGGCTGGGAGCTGTCACCTCACAGTGCCGTCTGTACACCAGCTGCAGGGCCTTGACGTCGTGCAGTGTGACGCTGTCCTGCAGCACCACGCTGCCCAGGTCGGGGGCCGGGAACTCCGGGAAGACGTGGGAGACATCTG
This sequence comes from Glaucomys volans, assembly GCA_020662805.1. NCBI lineage: Eukaryota > Metazoa > Chordata > Mammalia > Rodentia > Sciuridae > Glaucomys > Glaucomys volans. The sequence goes on along the minus strand of JAJEJO010000928.1, from coordinate 318,742 downwards.
GGGGGACGCAGGGGGTCAGAGCGGCCTAGGAAGCCGCAGCACGCAGCTGCGGAAGCCCCTGAGCTGGGGATGCTCCTGGGCAGCCTCCGGGCTCCCGAGAGCAGCTGGTGACTTTATAAAGATTTCAGTTTTCCTGAGTACAAAATGGGACAGTATTGTCACATCCCAGGATGGGCAAGAGCGTGAAATCTCAATTCTCAGCGCTGTGGTGCACGAGTGGAGGAGCCCACAGGCACCCATGGGGCCAGCCAGGGCGGTGCATCTGGGGAGGAGGCCAGCCTTGGCAACCCATGGTGACCTCCTGGGCACAGGCCTGGCACCAGCACAATCCTTCTAGGAATCAACCTAGAAGGGTCTGTGGAGACTCAAAACAGTCACAGTACCGCGCCCTGGGAGGGGGTCTTCAGTCTGAGGCAGATACCGGCACACGGGCAAGGATGCCTTCTGAGAGTCCCCCGGATGCCCCAGGTAGGCAAGGAAGGCAACCCAGGACGGAACCGAAGCCATGAGCCCGAGTTCAGGGTTTTAATGACACTTTGTTTTATCAGCTCACTTTTCTGATGGTCACTTAATGCATTAATTCTTCTAGCAAAGCTGATTATTTTAAAAACCCCAGGGAGCCGGGCGTGGTGGCGCACGCCTGTAATCCAAGCGACTTGGGAGGCTGAGTCAGGAGGATCGTGAGTTCAAAGCCAGCCTCAGCAACTTAGCGAGGCCCTAAGCAACTCAGTGAGACCCTGTCTCTAAATAAACTACAAAATAGGGCTGGGGATGTGGCTCAGTGGCCGAGTGTCCCTGAGTTCAATTCCTGGTTCCAAAAAATAAAAAAAATAAATAAAAATAAATAAAAAGCCCAGGGGTGCTGGAAAGGAAGTGCACCGGCACCTTCCATCCCACTGCACAGGCCCCCGGGCTGGGCGGCGCCCGCGCCTACCTATGTACTGCTGGTGCTGCTGGCTCTGCGCCGCCATGGCCTGCTCGGGCGTGCTGTGCAGGCTGCTGTGGGAGCTGCCGTCCCCAAGGCTGTCCGTCTTCTGGGCTGGCCGGTACCTGGGCAGGGGACACGCGCGCCTCCATGAGGCCCCAGCAGCACTGCCTGGGAGGCCCACGGAGCAGGGCTGAGCAGGGTTCAGCTTGGGGGTCGTGCGTGTGGGGAACCTCACAGCGGCACCAGCACACCGCGGGCCACTCCTAGGTGCACAGCTGGGCAGTGAGCACCCCGGGGCTGAGCAGCCCTTAGCCGTCCGTCCTCAGAGCTTCCTCATCGCCCATTCAGCACTGACTCCCATCCCCTCCCAGCCCCTGGCTCCCACCACGCCACTTCCTCTCTGGATCTGAGACTCCAGGGACCTCCTGAGTGGATCCTGCAATGTGTCCCTGATGTCTGGCTCATGTCACTGCACTGTCCTCGGGTCCATCCGTGTTGGAGTGGGTGGCGGGTGCCCCTCCTTCCTAAGGCTGACTCAAGCTCCACTGTGGGTGGACAGTGTGCCCACTGACCTGCTGGGACACTCAGGATGAGTGTGCATGTGTCCCTACGTCTGTGTGTACCTGGACTCTCGGACACCTTACTACCGTGGGGCCTCGAGGAAGTGTGAGCCAGAGGCAGGGTGCCCTGTCCAGGCAGCTCACTGAGAGACGGACCGAGGAGGGAGGTGTCCCCAGACGCCATGCAGGGGGACATGTGGGAGGGCAACGCCTGAGCTGGCTGCACCTGTTCCCGGGGGCAGTGGGGCTGGGCCTCACAGCGGGGGAGTGCCAGTCAGGTGTGCGTGAACCCCTGGCACAGGCAGTGGCTTCCCAAACGCAAGTGCCACGGACCCATTCAATGCCTGGGTTGATCTCAAAATGACACTTCCCAGAATGCAGAGTGGCAGATGTCTACCAGGGGTCAAAGCTGAACCAGAGGGACAGGGCCCTGGTGAGGGCAGAAAGGACGGGGTAGGGGGCTCCGTTCTGGAGCCACTCCTCCGCGATGCTGGCTCCTGAGGGCCCGGGGTGCACCCCAGCCTATGCGCGGAGGGCCGCACTGGAAGGTGGGTGGGGGACACTAGAGGGAAGCCCTAAACCATGGGCCTAGAGATGAAGGCCCGGGTCAGCTGTGGCCACGCCACCACTCACGGCCAAGGCAGCCGGTCGCCAGACCAACAGGCCTGCGCGGCAAAGGGCTTGCCTTAAAGGCTGGTGAAGTCTGTGACACACGGAGACCATTCCAGGAGGCGACAGGCCCCTCCAGCCCCGGCGTCTGGCCTGTGTGCCGTGCTGTTAGTCCCTTAAACTTTAGAAACCAGTTGAAGATCTGGGGTTTCAGCCCTGAGCTTCTGGGAAAGGCCAACTACGGAGACAGTGAGATCAGTGGTTGCGGGGCCAGGAGAGAAGGGGACACAGAGGACAGGGAGGCTGGGACGCCCTCTGTGGCGCTGTCATGGTGGAGGTCTTGCTGGACTTTTGTCCAGATCACGGCACAGCAGGGGGGCCTGATGCGGACTGCGGGCACAGTGACCACGACGTGTCAGAGCAGGCCATCAGTGGGGCTGTGGGGACACAGTGGGTGGCGCTCTCTCTACTCTCCACTAAATGTGAGAACAATGAGGGACCCAGAAAGGCTCACTGCTGGAGTCTGTGCCAGGAGGCCATGCCTGGAGGCCGTGCCCACACGAATGTGACCTTCAGGAAACGGCCCTCCGACCTCTCCAGGGGACCCAGCACCCCCTTGGCGTGGGGACCTTACCCACCTGGGCTTCTGGTGCAGGGGCTGCTGCCGCATGGCCATGTACTGCGTGTCCTCCTGCAGCCGGTTCAGCGGGGAGTCTGGCTTCAGGCGGATGCCGTAGTAGTGGTACTTGGAGTTGCCCCTGGAGCAGAGAGCCCAGCTCAGTGCCCACGCCGGGCCTGCGGCGGGCTCTGCTCGGCCCTCTGCTTTCCCAGCCCGTGGGAGCAACGCTCACACACCAGCCCCTCGGGGGGAGTCCCCTCTTTTAGAGGCTCTGAGAAGCCCTGCAGTGGGACCAGGTCGGCCGGGCTGCAGCGGCCCCCCCCCCCCCCCCCCATCACGTGCATCCTGTACAACCTTCCCGCCCTCGAGCTCCAGGGCAGAGAATCACTGCGCAGGCGCATCGTGAGAGGAATGGTCACCAGGGGCTCTGAGTAATTTGTTAGGGGTTGGGGGCTGCATAGGACCTGGAGGTGACTAACAGGCTCCTCGAAGCCACTGTTCTGGGTGGGGACAGGCTCCTGAGGTGCGCACTCAGCAGGGCGCTGGGCGGGAGGCAGGCAGAGAGCCAGCAGCTGGGCTGTGCGGGGAGGGGCCTCGCAGGCAGGGCTGGCCGGCACCCTGAGGCCCGGGGGCCCTGTCCTCTCCCTGGCCTCGGCTCCTCCGTCTGCATCTGGAAGCACGCCCTCCTGGGCGGAGCGGCCTCCTGCTCGAGTACCCTCGGCCTCACACCCGCCAAGCCTGGCCTGCCATGGGGTTGCCTCCAGGAAGCTCGGGGCCACTGGCGTGGACCTGGCAGTGCAGCTGGCACCGCTGCCGGGGACGAGGCCACGGCCCGTGGTGTTCCACTGCTGCTGGCCGGGGAGAGGGCGTGGAGGTGGGCCAGGTATGGAGAAACAGCAGATCCAGCTCTGCCGGATGACCCAGGGGCTCCTTCCAGGGACTTCCAACACAGGGACCCTCAGTGACCTGCAAGTCCCGTCCCCAGCTTCTAAAGGAAAACACGAGTCCATGTGTCCAAGTTCACCTGTGGAGCTCCAGCCAGGGCACCTCTGCAGGAGGGGGGCAGGGCGGGGCGGCAGGGGCTCCGACTACGCACCTGGTCCCCAGCCGCCGCGTCCGCAGGCCCATGAACACGGAGCGGATCAGCTTCCCGAAGGAGGCGGCGTTCACGGGGTCCAGCTTGTGCTCCTGGCAGTGCCGGAGGTAGTGGCTGTACAGGGAGCTTCTGGGCAGGCTCACACCCTCGGCGGTTTCGTAATTGTCCAGCAGCCACTGGAGCTGGAGAGAGGGACACGCGGTTCTTCAGAGCCCAGGACCAACTGGCACGCGGGCTTGGGCCAAAGGACTTGCTTGCTCCACCCTGCGCAGGGCTGTCTCTCTGGGCCCATCCGCATGGCTGCGGCTCCTGGTCGCCTCTCCTCCCTCGCCAGCCCCGATCAGGGCTCCCCACTGGGTCTGGCTCCAGCGGTTCACCTCGCGCACAGGCCCAGCACGCGCCCTTGAGACATGAAGCCTCCTCCGCCCGCAGGACACAGGGCAGCTCTGAGGCCACGCAGAGCTGCACTCCAGGGCAAGCAGCGCGACACCCTGCCCACCGAGCACGGTCCCTGAACATGCACCACCTGCTGAGTCTGTGCTAGAGGCCAAAGGGCAGAGGCTGAGGATACTGCCGAGGCCAAGGTCAAGCCAGGAGGGCAAGAGCCACATGCAGCCACCTCACCAAGCGCCCTGAGCCCCCAGAGGTCCAGCGAGCCAATGCCAAGGCCAGAGCTGGGGGAGGCCTGGAGTCCGGCCCGTCTCAGGAGCCCTCAGCTCCCCAGCCCCCTCATGCCCCATCCTGTCACCCTGCAGGACCCATGGTGGTGTCTCCCTCACCCGGCCCGCTGCACGCTGCCTGCCTTTCCCCTCGCCCGTCTTCCTTCCACCTCCATCCCTAGGCTCCCAGACCTCTCAGCTGCCTGCCTCCTCCCCGTGTGCTGGGAAGTCTGCAGGTGGAGGGGGGCAGCATTCAAGATTGAGCTGAAGAAGGTCTGGGGCCCAAGAAGCAGAGGCTTTAACAGAAAGGCTGCTGCCAAGACAGCTGGTGGTGGGGGAGGCCGCTGGCCAGGCCCTCTGGGGCATGGCGGCCAGCACTCTCTGCTAGAAGCGGGCAGGAGCGAACGAAGGGGCTTCGCAGGCCTCCCCCCAACTCCTCTGCAGGTGAGAGGCCTCCTGTTGAAGGGACCCTCGGGCAAGGTCCCCGCTCATCCTGGAGTCTGGGACCTCAGCTCCCTGCTAGCCGCAGGTCACACACGCCCATGCTTCCTCCGTGGGAACTGGGGCCATCTCGCCCTCCTGTCCCCACAACCCCTGCCTCCCTCAGCCTGGACGTGGATCTGTGTGGCCCTCTGTGGCCCTTCCCGGGCTGTGCGTACTGGTGACTAATTAGCAGCTGTCCAGTGTGGGCGCTGTGGCCCTGGGGAGGACCAGGGAGGACGGGGTGGTCAGGGGCTGGAGCCGTGCGCAGGAGCCTGCTCCCCATGGCCTCAGGCTCCGCCCGCAGCACCCGCAGTCCATTCACCTCCCAGGCCCCTCCTTGCCGTCTGCTGGTGCCAGGTGGTGGGTGCCCTGGTCAGGGCCTGGCACATCCCTGAGCCCTGTCACTCCATGGACCTCAGGACCAAGCCGTACTGTCCAAGCCAGTCCAGCTGAACCTCAGGGCCCAACCCTGCTCCACAGGCCAAGGCAGCCGTGGTGCTTTCCCGCGTCCCTGCTCCATGGAGGGGCGGCACATACAGGGCTGGGAGGGGGCCATCGGGGACCCCTTCCCTCAGTACACTGGACGCTGCCCTGCAGGCCAGGAGCCGTGGGTAACCGTACTCTGCCACCCTTGCGCCTTATTTCCACGTGGCACAGGGTCCGGGCCGAGGTTGCCCGCTGGCGCCTGGAGCCCCTGAGCATCCACACCTGGCCGTGCTGTCTGGAATCGGGCCTGCGCATGTTGACACTCGCCTCCCCGGACGAGCCATCCGCGGGGCGGAGGTGAGACAGGTGTCCCTGTTTGTCCCCCAGGATTCACAGATAAGACAGACCCACTGAAATGTAAGGACAGTGCCTGAGTGGAAAGGGGACAGGCCAGCAGCCCAGCGTGCTGAGGGCCTGACCTCAACGGCCAGTTGGGCAGGGGCCAAATGGCGACTACCGGGATTCTTGGCCCGGGGAGCAGTTTCTTGGCGGCGGTCTGCTCATTAGCCTTGGGAAGCGGCCAGCCTCACACCAGCTGGACATGACCGCTTGGCCCGTCAGAGGAGAGGCTTGGCAAGGAGGACCATGCCCTGCACCATGTCAGGGCACAGCTCTGTCGGGTCACTGAGGGTGCCTGGCTGTCCTGCCGACCCTCTGGGAGGTGAGAGGCAGAGCCAGCCCGGCTCCGAGGAGCAGGTTCTTCCCAGTGACAGCGGGCGTCCTCTCTGCTGCCCGGATGGCCGCTGCAAGGGGGCTGGCAGGCTCCTCGGGGCCGCACCGGGAGGGCCGCCGGGAGCGCTCCAGGGCACTGGCTGTGGATCACACACAGGGGACTGACGCCCAGCATCGCGTCGATTGAGCAAGTGCCCCGTGAGCTCACCCGCTGCAGACCCCCCCACCTCAGGAGCCAGTGTCCCCGGGAGCAGACGGGCTGGGCAAGACCTGGTCTGCACTTTGTATGTAGACGTCCGCGGGAAAGCAGAGGACACCTTCCCCCTCGCGGTCCTCGGTGGGAGCTGTGTGCCCCTTGGCGAAGCTCAAGAGCTGCTTTTTAAGGTGCAGAACCCCCAGCACCAAGCCCACCCGGGGGTTCCGGGCTCTGCAGCCACAGCCCCTGTGGACGTGTGTCCATCCTTCACACGGGAAGGCAGGGGCTCCCGTCCAGACTGCACGCTCAGCCTACCCCTCGTCCTCCAAGGCTCTGGTTCTCACTGCGACGGCCACGGGAGACCTTTGATCTCCTGTACGGACATCACCTGCTGGGCACCCAGGTGGCTGCACAGCACACACAGCCCTGTGTGTGGCCCCTCATTGCCCGAAACGTCACTGTGCAGTTGGTGACTGCGTTTGGGGCTCCCGCCTGGCTGAGTGAGGGTCTCGTGCGCCACGTGCCAGCAGCTGGGCAGCCTGCTGGGCTCCAGGGCTGGGCCCATCATCAGACTCTGGACGCCCTCCGCTCACTGAGTGTTTACTGTGGAGGCCTCATGCCAGGCCCTGCTCTAGGTGCTGGGGAGGTGACCACAAACAGCCAGGCAGCACCCCTGCCTTCCCGAAGCAGCCTCCTTAGGAGAGAGGCCCACAGAGAGCAGGGAGAATGTACAGGAGAGATGGTGTTATGTGCTGAGAGAGGGGAGGGCAGCTCCAGAGAGAAGGGGGATGGAGGGAGATGAGAAACTAAGTCAGGGTGGGGTGGGTGGGAAGGCTCATTGAGGAAGCACCCAGTAAGGAAGGACATGAAGGAGGAGAGTGGGGCATGGTGGGGAACAGCATTCCAGGAGCCGGGCATAGCCTGTGCAAAGGCCCTGGGGCAGGAGGAGCCCAGCACGTAGGAGGGGTAGTAGGAAGGACAGGGGAGAGAGGGAAGAGAGGAGGCCAGGAGGGGATGGGCCAGATCAATGAGGTACTTGTGGACAGTAGCGAGAATGTGGGCTTTGACCCCAAGGAAGGTGGGAGCCACGGAGGTTTCTGAGCAGAGCAGTGCCTTGCTCCACCTTAGGACGATGGGGAGTCCAGGGTGGCTGTGGTGCAGGTCAGGCCCTGGCTCTGGTTCAGGCAGCAGGGTGTCCGGCAGGGGTGGAGTCAGGTGGGAAGCCGGCAGGGCAGGGGACGGGGAGGGGCCGCAGGGACAGCAGCCAGGAGCTGCGCTGCTGGTCGGCAGCAGCATGGATGAGGGCACAGTCTGGCTTGGATCTGGAATGGCCGCAGAGCAAGTGTGTTTGGCTTGGTCTCAGCGGGTCCCGTGGGGACGGGGAGGTGGAGGACGCTCCAGAGCCAGCCTGCGGGGCGGCCTCGGGTCACCGGGTGTGCTCTCAAGGGGCTGAGGGGCCCCTGTGCCTTCTCTCTTGCTCTCCCACGGGCCACGAGGGCAGTGGGCCTCCTCCACCCACAGACGCAGTGCGCCGGGCCCGGAGGTCATGGACTGTGAGCCCGGACACACGTGTTCAAGCCCACCACACCGGGCAGGTGCAGAGGCAAAGGGAGGCCGATTCCACAGGCACCCGGGGCACCGCTGAGCCTGGCCTGTGGGCACAGCTGCCACTACGCCAGTCCACCCCGGGCACAGCTGGCAGCTACGTGATCTTTGCTTATTTGTTTCTTGGTTTAAAACACAAAAAGTCATATGATCTGAATAGAATCCATCCAGTGCATCCTCCTCCTCCCAGGGTGGGGCAGTGAGCAGAGCCTGTCTCAGCAGACAGGGACGGCTCTGCTGTGATGGCGACTCAGTGACCTGCAGTGGGGTCCCAATGTCCACTGGCCACAGGGCACAGCCTCTGGAGAAGCCGGGCACTCCCTGGTGCTCGTGGCCAACAGCAGCAGCTGTTGGCGGGAGGCGTTCTTTCTGGCACCTGCTCCTTTCCTTTTCCCTCTGCAGAGGCTGTTCCCTGTTTCCATGCCCTTCCCACCTTCGGGGAAGCAGAGTCTGAAGACATGCCAACCAACCAGCTCCTCTGGCAGCCACGGGGCCTAAGCACCCCTGACGACATGGGGGTGTCTTCCACGCTTCCCACCTCCTGCCGGCTCCCAGAGTGAACTTCCTCCTGCTTGGTTCATCTCTGACCTGGCTAGCACCCTGCACACAGAGACGGTGACAGTGACGGTGATGTCACTGCCTGGCATCAGGGAACAGGCGTGGTCCTGGCACTGGGGAGGCACCCTGAACTGGCCAGGATTCTTGCAGGGGTCATCAGCTGCGAGGCCACCAGTCCCTGCGAGGCCACTAGACACAAGTAGCCTCAGCCCTATCTCCCCAGGCTGGGTGCCACAAAGCTGGGACTGTGACACCCCAGAACACTTCTAAAAGGTCACTGCTCAGCACAAGAGCCCTCTCAGCCCCAGGCAGCCCCAGGGAGGCCATGCTGAGTGCACTCGGCCTGGTGGGGACAGGCTGGCTTGGCTCCCCCTGCCCCTCGGGCCTCCCATCTGCCAAGTTGAGATCCAGGTTCATTCCCCTCAGGTGTGTGGCTGAGAGGAAGATCGCATTCCTCCTTCCCCGTCTGAGTCTACTGATCACCGTGGAGGAAAGGACTCCAGGGCAGACCCCACAAGGGCACGCCAAGGGAGAGTCCATCTGCTGGAAAAGCCAACTCAGAGCCGTCTGGAGGGAAGCATCCCTGTCTTCCCAGGAGACCTGTCACAACGCCGGTGGCCTCCCTCGGACACGCCCATTCTGCCGTCCACGGCCCCCCCAGCTTCCTCCCCATGCCCTCCAGGCACTCCCCCCTCCAGGCCTTGTCCAAGGGCAGGGCGCCCTCCAGGCCACCTTCCATCAGCCTGCCGGGGGTGGGGGGCTGGGCTGTGAGCAGGGGCTTTTCCTGCTTCTATTTTTGCCTGAGCCCCAGGGGAGGAGCCCTCTGCTCTGGCCTGCAGTGGCCAGCCCTCCAGGCGCTCACAGGTGCTGCCCGAGCAGCTGGCCACACCAGAACCAGGCACAGACCCAGTTTCTGGACCTTTCTCTAGAGGCAAGGAAGTCCTGAGTCACGGTCAGGACCAGGTCTGACCCAGGGGACTCCTTCCCCTCCATGTATTCTCAAGGAGAAACTCCCGACCCAGGTCAGAGCACACTCCGAGCTCAGGGGTGGCCCAGCTCTGAGAGGCCATGCCACCCCCATTTTCAGTTCTGGGCAAACCTGGGTGGGAGTGCTCGGGGTGAAGTGAAAGGGCCTGAGAGGGGACAGGAGCTTTCCTCCTGACTGTCCCTGCCACCCACTGTCCAGGCAGGGATGGCAGCGCCTCTGGGACTGGCCAGTCAGTGTCCTCCCCGCGACAATGGAGGAGGAGGACCAAGCGGCTAACGGCTAACATGGCAGGAATAGCTTGTCTCACGTTTTTCTCAAATTACCATTTCCTCCAAAGAGCGGCCAGACAGGAGCTCAGTCGCCGGCCACGCCCAGCCTCCTTCTGCTGCTTACCTGCCAGGCTCTATGGGAGTCTCTGGGCTCACTAGAGGCCACCTGAGGGCAGGCCGGCCTGTGTGCCACCCCCAGGTCCCTGTGTTTCAGTTCTGGGACAAGCCTGGCCTCCTGTTGCTAGGCAAGCGCCCGCCAGGGGCTGCTCCAGCGCTCAGGTCCCCTGGCTGTGGAAGGGTGGCCTGGCTGGGTTGTGGCTGAGGCCCCTCCTGGCACCCTGCAGGTGTCACTCCACTATTTGCTTTTAAAGCGTCTGGAGAGCGGGAGCAGAGCAGAGCGGGTGGAGCGCCAGGCGGACACACACTTACATGGCTGTTGAGTAAGCCGCTTTTGTGGGGCGTGATTCCTTCGCTTTTTTGGAGGTTTTCAATCGCCATTTCAAGCTAAAGAAAATGTGCAGAAACAAAACAAAACAAAACAAAAGTGAAGGGAAAAAGGAAATCAGATGGTTAGCATCAGCCAAGACCTTCATTCACACCCAACAGTGGCTGAGCTCCCGCGAGGAGAGGCTCCGCCCGGAGGGACCGGGCGGGTGCAGAGCCCAGGGCTCCTCCAGCACATGCACAGGAGCCCAGGACGTGCACTGGGCTGCGTCCCCGCAGCCTGGCGAGGCCTCTGAGCGCAGCACCGCACGGGCACATGCAGAGCAGGTTAATGTGCGGCCGCTGCGTGAGGGTCAGTGTCAGCAAAGCCAGCATCACGGCCACCCCTGCACCCCCACCACCGCTGCTGCTCGGGAGGGTCAGCTAAAGGACAAGGACAGAGGGCCACACTGACGTTGGGCCAGCCTGACCTGCTGCAAAGCCCAGGGTCTCAAAGGTGGAGGCTTCGTGAAAATACCGAGGCTACAGACACAGGCCCTACCAGGCCCTGGGCCCCTGTGGTCACAGAGGTCGACCCCTGAGTTTCCAGGGTCCCTTGCTGTGCAGACGAGGAGCAGGAGGGAGGACAGGCCTGGGCAGAGGACGGCGCTGCGGCGAGGGCTTCCTGGGGAAGGGCCTTCCACCGGCTCTGAGGACTGGCGGTGGCCCTGGGGCAGGTCTTGCAAGGAGCGCAGGCGGGAGCACCAGCAAGCCCAGCTGCCACCACGTCCACATGTTTTGAAAGTGACCCAGATCCTACGTGGGTCCTGTTGTCACCAGAACCGGCAGAGAGGCAAGAGGGCCCAGGGAAGGCGGAGGCCCAGTGCCTCTGCACACAGCAAGCAGGCGGGTTCAGGGCTGAGGAAGGCCAGCAGGGCGACGGCTCCCCACGCCCGACCTGGACCACATGGTCCTGCTGTCTGTCATCCGCGACATCTGGTACGAGCCAGAGAAGGAAGCTGGACTCCCCCACCCGTGAGCCCCAGGGCACCGCAGAGCTAGGGGCCGGAGGCAGCCTGGCCCGGCCTGGGCGCCCGTCAGAAGGCACTTGTCAGGGTCGCTGCCTGACAGCGCCCACCCTTGGAAGTGGGCCCAGGGGGCGGCCTGTCTGGCACCCAGCACCGCGGGTCCTCCCGCACGGCGGCCTCCACATTGTGCTCCAACTCATCTGCACTATTCCAATTGTGTGATGCCCTCCCCACAAATGACCTTTTTAAAAAGGAGTCAAGTCCATCAATGTTTCCACACAAAAAACCCTAAAAAGAAATTAAAGATATAGATTTAACTCATTTAAATAATAAACCATTACTGGTTGACATAAGTAACACTTTAAATGAAGAACAGCCATGTTTTCCAAGACAAATGAGAAGATGAACTTGTGTCTGCTTTCCCGCCCTCTGCACCTGACCCTAGGACGGAGCTCCATGCCGGCACCTGCAGCCAGACAGGAGCGCCACTCAGTGTGCCTGGCCGTCCCGATGCCTTCAGCCGGTTCTACACCAGACAGGACAACCGGTGGCTTCTGCATGGGAGCTGCAGCGAGCAGCCTGAAACCCTACTGCCAGCTCTTCACGCTCAGGCACTTAAACACGTGAGTGACATTGTGAGAAAGGCAGGGTAGGGCAGGGTCCATCTCTCCACCCAGCACGGAATAAATGGCAAAAAACATCAGACTCAACTTTATTCAAGTCTGGAAAGTAATAAAAAGTTTATAGCAACCAGGTGGACCCTTAACCAAGAAAGGCTGAAACGTGGCCCGCCAGGGACCCTCTGTGACATCGCCTGCTGAGCACCTGGAGAACCCGGTGGTCCCCACGGCAGAGAGCGCAGACTCCACAGAAGCAGTCCAGGAAGACTGAGAAACAGTAACAGTAGACCCCGGAGAGGACAGAGGATCGGACACCCAGAGCGGCCATGTGATGACACTAAAGGCAGCCAGTCTTCCACAGAAATTTACGAGACACACAAACAAGAAAGAATGGCCCACGTGCAGACTGGAAGGGAATGAACGGAGCCGACCTCAGAAGCCCGGACGCAGTATTTATGACACAAGGACTTTACGTCCACTCCACCTGCTCAGAGAACTACGGAAACCATGAGAAGGCCATCTGGCCAGAGAGGACACCCACAAGGAGCACGCTGCAGAGAGGAACAAATCCAAAGTCCAGGCTTGAAAGTGCCATCCAAGATACAATGGTTGGAAAGCCCCAGATCTGATGAAAGACATGAACCCACATATCAAAAATCTCAATGAAGCTCAGAAGACACAGTCTCGAGACCTAGCAGTGACGGCAGAGAGCACAGGCTTCCAGAGCCCGACAGACCTACTTCAGAAAAATGCCAAACATCCTGACCACCTTCACACGGTAAGCCTGGCAAGCTTCTTCAGTGCCTGCACTTGGGCCTGGTTAGTGGTGGTGAAGGAGGGGGGCGGCCACGCTGGGAGTCAGAGTTCTTTCTCTGAGTTCATTGGTGTTGGCAAAATGATCATTCCACTTCTAATAAATAACCTCACTGAGCAAGCCTCCCAGGGAGGGGTCGCCTCTGTGTCTCCAGGTGACAGCTGCATCACTAGGCTGGGTTTGCCAGGATTTGGTACTGGGTGTCAGGGCCCTGCCTCCCCGCCAGCAGTGGGAGTGGTCAGGAGTGGGAGTGGACGACCCAGGCTTGAGACCAGAGGCAGAGGGCCCGGCTGCAGTTAGTCTTCTGTTCAAAAGTGCAGCTTAGCTATGTTACCATAGGAGGAGCTGATAAAAGTTAAAATATTTTATGAGCATAACCCTCTAGGGTCTTTGTTAAAAAATGCAGAATACTTGCAAAGAAGGAGGGACAACTGGAATTTTGAGACTGAGGGACCAGTCTTAGAATTTGGTAAGAGAAGAGAAAAGCCAGGAGGAGTCCTGGTCCAGGTAGGAGGGACCAGTGACAGGCCCTTCTGGTCCATCAGTCTGTCCATCTGCACCTGCTTGGCAGAAGAGGCCCTGCTGGTGGATCTGTATGCAGCTCTTCAGTACCTTTGGTCACTTCCCACTCGCCTGGATGCTGTTCACTGTTCAGTATTCTGTGGCCGTCCTTCAAACCAGCCCCAGCAGAGGGATCATTCCACACTGTCATGCCGGATGCGGCAGCCTGTTACAACGTGACCTCCTGTCTAGTGAGGACCTTTTCAGACACCAGATTCAGGATTCAATCAGGATCACACACAGCGGGTTTTGTTCCTGAGCAGCTGGGACACAGGCGGGTACCATCCACATGCAGGGGTAATTTTGCACGCAGAGCCATAAAAGAATTACCAGGATGACGAGAAGCCCACCTGCAACTGGCGAGGACTTTATTAGACCAATGGCACATTTGCCTTTGCAAACCCGTGGTTGCCCCGTGGGTCTGCGTCCCCTTGAAGGTTTGGAAGATGGCTTTCATGCTTGCTTGATCAAGGCACTCCAGGAGAAGTGCAAACAGTGCCTTTCAGTGTGTGTCTCCAGCTGGGCTCCTCCGGGGAGACCAGAGGTAAAACTGGAGGTGTCTCTCTGGGTGCCGTGGCCACCCCTGTAATCCCAGTGGCTCAGGAGGCTAAGGCAGGAGGACTGGGAGTTCAAAGTCAGCCTCACAACTGAGCAAGCACCTGAGCAACTGCTTAGCGAGACCCTGTTTCTAAATAAAATATAAAAAGGGCTGGGGACGTGACTCAGTGGCTAAGCGCCCCTGGGTTCAATTCCCAGTACCCAGAACAAAAAAACCAAAGCCTGGAGATGCCTCTTTCCCAGGTGCCCCAGCGTGCAGCCGGGTCCTAGTCCAGCTTTGCAAGGAAGGGCACGCAGCCAGTCTCCCAGCCAGGGCAGCACAGCATCGTCAGGGACCAGCTCGCAGCACCACGAGCACACCCGCCTGCGAGTCGGACCCCAGGGGGCAGTGCAGCAGCCCCGCTGGCTTGCCGGCCCTGAAAGCAGACCCCAAACTGCGCTGAAAGATGGAGCCTGCGCAGCTGAAGAAAGGGACAGCAAAGGCTGTGGAGACAGACAAGGCAAGAGCCCGTCATTAGACAGGCGCTGACCGGCCGGGTGCCACCGGGGAGGCAGGCCCCGTGCTCGTGTGCCGTCTCAGCCTGAGGCCACAGGGAGGGTCCTGTGAGGCCCCTCAGGGGCAGCGTGGGCCACACCTCGGGAGCCCAGGTGGCCTTGGTCTCAGAGCTGGACGCAGCTCCACTGCTGCTGTGGTGGGAGGGCTCAGGACGCAGCGTGACTCCACCGTGGGCTGTCAAGAGGGGGGATGAGGTGGGACTTGAGGGACCAGGGCTCTCCTCTGGCGACTGGACCAGCCACCTGAGGGTGAGCGTGACCTCGGGGTGGGTCTGCCACCAGAGCCTGTGGGGCTGGGCCTCGCGCTCTCCCTGACCCTCACCAGGGTGGAGGGGACTCTTCCTCAGGCCCGTGCCCTCCAGCCTTCCCTGATAGGACCCCGGGGCAGAGACCGGGCCAAGCCGAGACCTCAGTGAGAGCAGACTTGGCCAGCTGCTCTGCCCATGTGGCTGAGAAGAGGACCAGGCCCTGGCCACTCGCCATCAGGCCACCGACCTCCACCAGACGGCCCGTGACAGGTGCAGGGGGCTCACCTCAGGCTCCAGGCCACTGTCAGGACTGGTTTAAAGTCTCCTGGAACACGACAGAGCAGGGCCACTCCTGCTTCCTGCTCTTGGCGCCTGAGAAGTCCCTGAGATCTTGGTGACCTCATGAGGTGTCCCCATGACAAAACACCTCAAGGAACAACAGCAGGGTAGGCGGAAGTCAGGCTCAGCTTCCCAGCTGGGCGATGGGAACCCGGCGATTGGAGGGGTGTGAGAGAGCGGGAGAGGATCCCACCCTCTGTGCATTCCTACTTGGTTTCCAGAGAAGCCTGACTTGTGTGGACACTGGGCAGCCGGGTCTGAGCAGCTGTGGGTAGAGGGCTGCTCGGGGAGGGGACAGTGGCCCAGTGTGTTCTACCATTATGAGCTGATGCCGCTTTCAGAGGCCAAACCTGCGGCAGTCATGGAGGTCAGCACAGCCTGTAAGGGGCCCACCGTCAACGACCCCGAACGCCCAGGCCCACCCAGCCAGGTCTTGGAGGGAGAAGCTGCCTGGCCCCACGGCCACCCAGCACTGGCTGCTGAAGGGGCTGAGAGGACAGGGAGGAGCCGGCACCAGCTTGTACAGCCTGGATGGAGCAGCGAGCTCTGCACCACCGTGTCACAGCCCCTAGAAGGCAAGTCACTTCTCCCAGGGAAGGAAGAGGACAAGCTCAGGGCACCACGCATGCCCTCAGACTGGGCTCTGGGAGCACTCTGGGTGCAGGGAGAAGACAGCAGGCTCAGGGGCCTCTCTGAAGTCAGGGTGACCCCAAAACACCCAGGCCAAAGGAACAGGGACAGGACCAAACTGTCACTTTCTAACTTGGGAGTTAACCTCACACCAAAATAAGAAGGTATTACTTAACTGGAAACCAATCAGCGCGATCCCTTCCTCTTCCAGACAGGAGAAAGAGGGTGACCCTGTTAAACAGAAGAGCATCTAACAAAATCCTGTCTGTTTAGGACAGACCCTGGGAAAGGAGGTGTAGAAGGGACCTTCCTTGAGTGGACAGGCACCTGGGAGGACCTATGGCTGGCGTTGGGCTCAGCAGTGAGCCGGCCACTCCCTGAGGTTGGGAACCTGTCCCAGCCGCACCCATGGAACTCCTAGCAGTGCAAGGGCAAGAAAAAGCGGGAAGAGGTGCCACGTGGAATGGAAGAAAAGACAATAAGCAACAGAAAGGCGCTCGAGGGGGCAGAACACAGAGTCAGTGGCCAAAGATCAAGGGCATCTTCATGTTTGGTCATGAGCCACTGTAAATGGAGATAGCAAGATCAATACGATTCACGGCGGCTTCAAAACCACGAAACACTTAGGTATGAATCTAAAAGCACACAGAGGATCCGTGTGTTAAAAATTAGAAAATGCTGATAAATGAAATCAAAGGCAATCTAGATAAACGGATCGGAAGACTCAGCGTAGGAGAGAAGTTCATTCTCCTCAAACTGATTGACAGACTGAACGCAACTCAATCCGAGTCAGCGGTGTCTGTGCATTTGAAGATGAGCTGACCGGAGACTCCTAGGAACGCTAGGTTCCCACAGCCAGCAGCGCCGGCTGAGTGCCAGGGAGCTGAGGGCAGCCATGCCATTGTGGTGGTCAGACAGATGGCTGGCCCGATGGCACAGGGATCCATGGAAGAGGACAGACACTGCAGCATGGTGCCCATGGTTTCAGACACAAGCGGTCCAGAGAAAAGGGATGGCTGTGTGCTTTGTTGTTTTTGCTGGGGATGATGAGGCTGGGACCCGGTGCTGCCAACCTTGGCTCGCTCCTCCAACAGGAAGCAAATCTCAAAGGGAAGAGCAGCACCACAGACCCCACAGACACCAGGGGAGACTCGGACCCTGCGGGCATCCCAGACACCACACCAAAGCACAAACCGAAACAGACAACAGAGAAACTGAATCTGAGCAAAATTGGGAAAAATTTTCTCTCCGAGCAACACTTTTAGAGACTGAAAAGACACACTGAACGCTGAGGAAAACATCTGCAAATCATGTTTGAGAGGGGACTGGAGTCCAGGCATGAAGGAATCCTCTAAACTCAACAGAGGCATGTCACATGCGAGTGGCAGCTGGCCAGTGTCACCTTCAGGAAACTGCAAGCTGCAGACACGAGGCCTGTGCACACCTCCTGGGATGGACAACATCCAGGGCGGGTGAGGACGCGGAGCCCAGGAGCTGCGTGGCGGGGGACAGCGTCTGGCTCTGACAAAGCCACAGGCACCCTGAGTGCGAGCACTGGTTCCCCTCGCAGGTGCCCGCCCCAGAGGAGACACGTGCACAGCAAGCCTGTGCCCGAAGACCCCACTGCTGGCTTCATGACGGCCCCAGTGGGGGGCTACACACTCTGGTTACTGCCCGGTAACCAAACTCCTCAGCATCAACGAGAACCAACTCCACATCCACGCACCACCGGATGGAATCAAAGGCCCCAGGCCAGGCAGTCTCTGCAGGTCACCCACTGCCCAATCTCCTGTGTGTGACACGCCCCCGAGATCGACCACAGCCACAGGGACGGGCTGGTGGTGCCAGGGTGGGTTCCCTGAAGGAGTTTTTGGGGCGATGCCCATGGGCCCTGACTGCAAGACGACTGCACAGATCAACCCAGGTCAGACCCCATGGGACCCTGCGCCAAAGCCACTTCCACTCTGTGGATTTAGAATGAAACGACGAGACACAAGCGAACGCTGAAGACGGAGCTTTAGAAGCAGAGCGCTCTGGAGGCCACCGTGAGGATGCTGCGGGCCGGTGCTGAGGACTCGCAGCTCCTCCCTTGCTTCAGGGCACTTATGCTGGGGACTGAGGCTGAGATGACGGTGATGCAACGTGACGACAAAACCACAGCAGGGAGAGGCCTTCTCAGGCTCAGTCTTCTCAGGAGCCAGGGACCTGCGATGTCCCCCTCACCAAGGACGAGCTGAGTCAGCCCTGCGCACCACCTGGGCCCACCCGTCGGCACAGTGGTGACCATCTGTCCAGGCCTGTGGGCCACCTCCTACTCACCATCCCCACTGTGGCTGCCGCAAGTCTAGCACGGCAAACCAGGCTGGCCTGGGGCCTCGTACATACCGTGGCTGGAGAGGACCGGGCAGTGTGGGCCAGGGAGTGTCTTGCACCGTCCATTCCCCCGTGGATGAGGTAGGCTCCTGCGCTGGACACAAGGGGGCTACCCCCAACATCCATGGTGATGCCCACCATGCTGTGGGAGGGGACTGCTGGTGGGGACGAGGCTGCCACCGTCACCTGGGCACCACCCGGGGCCTCGAAGTAAGAAGCTGCACTGCTGGGGGCGTACATCTGAGGCTCCGGGTTGTAGGCGTAGGCTGTCCGTCTGTCAGAGAGAGAGGAGTCACCCTGGAGCCCTGTCCCATCTGCAGGCCCTACCTGAGTGAGTTCCAAGGAATCTAGCAAAGCTTCACGTGGCTGGAGCCCACGCGGCCGAGCAGAC
This sequence comes from Glaucomys volans, assembly GCA_020662805.1. Taxonomy (NCBI): domain Eukaryota; kingdom Metazoa; phylum Chordata; class Mammalia; order Rodentia; family Sciuridae; genus Glaucomys; species Glaucomys volans. The sequence continues at coordinate 300,474 of JAJEJO010000928.1, read as the reverse complement.
AGGGCCACTCGGACGGGGCCTGGGACGCTCAAACGCAACACAAAGCCCTCGGGACCACAGGCCGTCTCGTGGAAACTGTCACGTCAGAATTCTGGGTGGGGAAGGGTCACGCGTGGAAGGGCCCAGGTGGGGAGGCCGCAGTCACGTCTGCGGTTGTGGTTCCACCAATCCCCACTCTGGGAACCAACTCACGCACTCGTGTGGGCCACGCAGCTGCACATGGACCACGGACGAAGGTGTGCACAGACCAGTGAGGGCGAACTGCCCGCCCTGGTGGATGCTGCTGCCCAGGGTCGAGCTCCTGGCTCTGGTGTCCTGCAGTCACACAAGATGCCACCCCTGGGGCGAGCGGGGGTCTGTGCACTAGTTCTGTAACTTCCTGTGAGTCTATGATTACTTCCAAACACAAACCACTGCACAATGAAGATGCATCGTAAAAAGAATTTCTACGGGAGACCTGCGTGCGCCTGACACTCCTCTAACATCTGGATTATGGATTAACCTGCTGTGTCCGCACTGAAGTGTGTGAAGTCACTCTTGGGTGATGCTGGTCATCACAGGAGGTGGTCAGAGGTGGGTTTGCCTCCTGAGGCGTGTACTCCCATTCTGTCCCCTGAGGTGACCTCCTGTCTAACTGCAGTACAAGGCTGGGAAGTGAACGGGGTACAACCCACAGACCCCGTTCCAACTAACTTCACCAGCTTCACACCCACCCTCGCACGTCTGTGTGTTCTGGACCTTTACCGGGGTCTCTGGAAAACCACGTCTCCATCAATGGCGACTCTGGAGTCAGCCAAGCCCTCAGGCACAACCCCCACACTGACAGGGAATCCAAAGACACGCAGAGAACTGAAGGCCTTGCGTCTCCTCAGGTAAGCTGGGGGAGACGGGCAATTTTCTGCTCCAAGCATCACACAGAGCAGAAGACTCTAGAAGTCCTTGCACAATGGAAAATCCATTTCAGCAACCACCTAGAAAGTTAGTCTCATGAAGGAAAGGATAAAAAGGCCCCGGGGGAGCGGCTTCCCCATCAGGAAACCCAATCTTCAGACTCAGAAATTAAGAGCAGCTGGTCTGTTTTGTTTTTGGAGACAGACTTTTCTAGAAGTTACCAGTCTGTGGTTGCCGAAGCCCCCCAGGACTGGGATGCCGTGAGGTCTGCGGCTGGCTAGTGGCGGCTGAGTCTGCTCACACACCCAGTGGGGGGCCCTCGGGAGGAGGTACGCACATGGCTCCGTTGGCGTAGACGGCGTCTCCCCCTTCCACGTACTGCACCTGTGCGGGGTACACGTGCTGCACAGGCTGGACCTGCAATGACACCGTGCCCGTGTCACTGATGGTGGCCTCCTGCTCACCGCTCCCAGGCTCTGCAGGCGAGGATGTCGCCGGCTTCCCGTGAGCACCGCGTCGCTGGACTTCCCCCACAGTGAGCATGCGTGTGCACCAAGAGAGCCGGTGACTGAGGCCACCAGGCCTAGCAGTCGGCAACAGCGGTGGCTCACAGAGCTGCGCTGCGGTCCCTGTGAGTGGGGCTCACTTCTGCTGTCCTTCAAGGGATGCAGGCTGGCGCCCCTGCTCTGCACCCGTGGGCCAGGATGGGAGAATTACCGCTGCCATCCAGTGCAGTGCCCAGAACCCTGACCTGCTGGGCAGCCCTTGGCATGGGCAGAGGGGGTGTGGCCCCAACTTCCTGTGGGAGGCCCTAATGTCCCCTCCCTGGCAGAGAGGGCGATGGGGGTACCCAGCACACCCACAGGCCCCATCCTGTCATCTGCTGAAACACCGGCTCAGCATGGTGCTGGCGGCCTCTGAGCATCTGGCCCGAGTGGTGGGTGTCTGGTCCTTTGCACCTGGGACTTCAGACTCTCCCCTCAGAGGGAATCTTAATGGATTCCCAGGTCGGCGGAATTCAGGGCTGAGAAGCTCAGGTCTCAAGGTGACCCTCCTCTAAGACTGCTCGCAGCTCTAGGAGGCGCTGCCCCCTAGTGGGTATGGACTTAGGGACCACCCGCCCTGCACCAGCTCCAGGGTGGTGTCCCTGGGGAGGGATGGGAGCCTGGGGACAGGTGAGATGCAAAAGTGTCATCAGGAAGTTCTCCTCGCCCACAGACAGCTGGAGCAGGCCCACCTCCATGGAGTAGGGGAAGCTTCTAGAATCGCACACTGGTCTTTGTGTCTCTCCCTCAAAGGTGTCCTAGGGAGGGCCTGGACAAAGACAAACCCGAGGTCCCCGACACAGGCAGGTGACAGACACCTGCAAAAGTGCTGCTCCTTCACGCAGCAACTCTGGCCTGCAGGTGTTTTTGTAAATGAAGACTTTGGGGGTGGGTGGGCACTGGGGATTGAACCCAGAGGGCTTCACCACTGAGCAACATCCCCGGTCCTTTTCATTTTTTTTTGAGTCAGGGTCTTGCTAATTTGCTTAGGGCCTCGCTAAGTTGCTGAGGCTGGTCTTGAACTTTCGATCCTCCCTCCTCAGCCTCCCAGTTGATGGTGCCACTTCGCCCTGCTGAAAATGAAGTCCTAACAGCACGCGGTGCCCATTTCTTGCATGTAGTTATGGCGGCCTATGCCATTGCGACAATGGCAGAGATGAGGGGTCCTGCCAGAAACCCACAGAGCCAAATGAGGAGCTCTCTGGGCTTCCCAGAATCTGGGGACTGCCCCACCCCGCTCGGCCAGGGGTGGTAAGCTCCCTGCTGAGGCAGGAGGCTAAGCACAGCCCTCGCCTCCTCCACTGTCGCACTTGCGGGCGGTTGGTCTCCCAGTCCCAGACCTGGTCTCCCTTGGCTCTACCCGCAGGCGCCGGGGGTTCCCGGGCTCCCAGACACACGCTGAGTCTATGAAGGAACCAAAGGCCGCCAGCTTTCTGGCTTGTGGCAGAACTATCTGCAGTGAAAGGACGTGATGCCGTTTTTCACAGAACTTCCAGAAGGTGACACCTAACCGGAGTGGCAGCCACGGAGAGGCTGTGTCCGTCAGAGACGCAGAAATCTCCAGGTGCGGAGTGCCCGTGTCAGGGCGGCCATGGTGCTGTCCTTACCTGCTGTGGCACTTGCTGCACTCTGGGGAGGGAGATGGGCTGCATCGGGGTCCCTTTGGGAGCAGAGCCCGCCGCCTGGACCAGCACCCTCTGGAAGGGAAGGGAGAGAGCACAGTGAGAGGCAGCATGGCCAGCACGCAGCAGACCACCCAGAGCTGCCACGCCTTCCGCCTTCCCAACACGGAGGCCTGATGGGGAGGAGTGTGTGTAGCCGGGGCACCAACAGCCTACCCAGTGCACGCGACCACGCGCAGGCACCCCCACTGCAGCTGTGTGCCACGGGGCCTGCAGCCCACAGCGAGGCCGTCCCTCACACAGAGGCCACCCCTCATACTGAGGAGACTGCTGGGGTGGGGAAGGAGATCCGCACAGCCGTCCACTCCCCAGCCCTGGGCCAGTGCTTTGCTGCACCTGTGGCTACCCAGTGCACCGGGGCTTGTCCCCATCGTGCACGGAACGGTCAAGTCCCATCCATGCCTCTGCACACCGAGCTCCAGAACTGGGACTTGCATGCAGCGCGGGCCCCCTGCTGTCCGACTCCACCACTCGGCCCCCAAGCCGAGCTTCTGCAGGGGGACTTTGCTGTTTGCTGGGGCTGCTGATGGGCCACACAGCTGTGAAAAGTGAAGGGTGAGAGAGGAACAGAACTCAGGTCTGCTGGAACAGGGGCTTCTGATGTCATCCACTGCCATGCTGAGATCGTCCCTGCAAGGACAGGCCTCATGACACCACTGGGTGGTGATGAGCGAGGACACACTGTCCCCTAGTGTTGAAGGATGTCACTACAGGATGAGCAAGACCCTGCTGAGGACACCAGCCCAGAGCTCACAGGGATGGGGCCACTGTGCTCATGACCAGAGACAGAGTGACACCAACAGTTCAGCTGCCAACAGCGAGGAGTCAACCAAAGAGGGCCCCTTGCATGCTGCACATCAGCGAGGTGACACACTGTGGCAGGACGGACGGGAGGACCTCGTGCTCAGTGAGCACCGGACACGAACAGCCACTCAGCATGTGACTCCACTGACAGGAAACCCAGGACAGGACTCAGGGGTGCCAGGGGCTGAGGAAAGAGGAAGGGGAGTTACTCCTACTGGGGACAGGGTTTCTTTTGGGGGATCACAGAATGTTCTAGAACTAGATAGAGGTGATAAGGTTGCATAATGCTGTGAACACACTAAAAACCACTGAATTTTCCACTTTAAAATGGTTCATTTTATATTTTGTAAATTTCACCTCAATTTAAAAATTAGTTAAGATATCAAGGGCTATGCTGCGCGTGGCTGTGCACGCCTGCACTCCCAGTACTTGGGAGGCTGCGGCAGGAGGATCACTTGAACCCAGGAGTTTGGGGTCAGCCTGGGCAACACAGTGAAACCCCATCTCAAACAAAAGAAAAGAACCTTGCAGTTGCCATCGGCACACCGGCGCGAGCTGCCTGACGAGCAGTGGCGAGCCAGGTTGCGACATGGTCGTTTACACGCAAACTTAATGAGACTGAAATAAAGGATGAAGCCCAGGCCTCGGCTGCACAGGTACGTGCCTGACCTGGGGTGGCCAGGAAATGGTCAGGAAGCCCTAGGAGCACGCTCACTGAGACACGGCGACCTAAGGCAGGGCTGTGTGCTGTGAGGACGGGGAGGGCCCTCAGAAGACACAAGCAGCCCATGTCACCTGGAGCAGGGCCGCTGGGTGGCCCCAGGAGGGAGGCAGGAGGGCAGGGGGAAGATCCACCAGATGCATCTGTGGCAGGGACAGGAGCCCCGGGCAGGGCCTCAGAGGGCTGCCACGAGGGCGCCTTGGAGGGATGCAGTGGTCACGGTAGAGTCCCCCCAGGAGTGGGGTGCCTGGGAGAGGGGCTTGGCCAGGAGGACCTAAGGCAGCAAAGGTGGGGGCTGCTGACCCCTCTTGGGCTGGTTCAAGTGCGCAGGGAAACAGTCAATCAGGGTGCAACTTGCAGGGTGGCGGCATCTGATCAGGCCCGGTCTGTACCCCCAGAGGGGCTGCTTGGCTAAATGCACCTGATGGTCCATTCTAAGCTGGGTGAGCTGCTCCCACATCTGCCTGGCCCTTTGTGCTGGACTGGGCTTTTCTCACCGTAATCCTTCCTTTTGCTCTTACAGCCACACATTGCGGGTGGGCCTGAGGCCACCGAGGGCCTCTGTGCATTTCCACGAGCTGCCAGGCTGTTCCGTGCGGTCCGTGCCCACCTCTGCCCATGTGTGCTTCACGACCTATTTCAAGCTGTGGGCAGCACCCTGAGGCAGCGAGTCTGAACGGGCACCGGCTCTGCCCTCTCAAACAGTATCTTTACCTTCTGGCGCTCGATTCCATTTTGAACCAAATCCTAAGAACCCTAACTTCCTTTCTGCCTTATGTACAAAGTCTTTCTCTGTGAGAGTCGTTTCCAAGGTACAGGAAAGCTTCCCCTGAAAGGTGACAGACTGATCCGAGTCTCACTGAGCTTATATCATCACTTTCCTTGTCAGGACCTTTGTAGCAAACTGCGGAGGCCAATCACGTCACTGGGTGTGCCTATTTTACGGTGCTGACTTTGGGCTAAGACGTCGTCTATTACAAAATGCAGTTTCTCTCTCTGTTGGGCACAGAGCTTCAGCTATGCAGAAGGCTGAGGCAGGAGGATGGCAAGTTTGAGGCCAGCCTTGGCAACTGCATGAGAGACCTTGTCTCAAAAAGGGCTGGGGGTGTAGCTTGGTGGTAGAGCACCCCAAATTCAGTCCCTAGTAGCATGCATGTACACACACACACACGCACACATGCGCACACGCACTTTTTTTCCTTTCTGTTGATCCAAGTGTTTTTCAAAACCACAGGGCATGCGTCCACATGGTGGCCCCTGGTTTGTACCAGAATGGCCCCAATGGCAGTGCACTGTTACCTGAGGGGACGCTGGCACAGGCTGGGCTGCCGCTGCCGCTGGACGCAGAGCCACGGATGCAGGTGAATCGGATGCACCCTCGGAATTCTGCATGCTCAGTTCTGGAGAGCGGAGAGACAGTGAGTGGGCAGGACGCCCAAGCACGGGTGCGAGGTCGCGCCCACGCTCCAGAGCAGCAAGCAGCAATTTTGATTGGCAAAGCGGGAGTAGCAACTGGTGGCACCGGCAAGTAAGCAGGGAGGGGACAGCTGGGAATTATTCCATTGAAGGAGAGCGGGAGCAGAGGACACCCCTCCAAAGATGAACCAGAGTGCTCCCGCTTCCCTCCCACGTGACCACGCTTCTCTTGGGTCTGGCTAGGCTGAACCACGTCGGAAGGCTAAGGCGACTGGTGAGTGCAGCATGGGGAGCTGCTGCATGCCAAGCTCTCCACCTGGACACCCTGGCATTGAATGGGGTGTCACAGCTGAGCAGCAGCCCTGGCCTCCGCCACCCGATGCCAGGCCCCCACCAAGCCATGACTACCCTGAACCCTGCCAGACCTTGCCCAGTGTGGTGGGAGGTAAGATCACCCCCAGCTGAGAACCTCTGGGCTAGGACTGAGGGGTGATCACGAGGGACCACTGTGTCCTGGGCTGGGTGTCACCCTCAGGAACTTTGGCTGTGAGTGGAAACAGTCCTGCTCTCAGCCCCCAGGCGAGCACCAAAGTCTGCTTCTCAGCTGGAGACCTGGACATCTTTCCAGTGGGAGGTGGAAAGAGCTTTCACAAGGCCGGACACAGTGGCGCTGCCTGTCACCCCAGCCACCAGGGAGGCTGAGGCGGGAGGGCCACTAGCTCAAGGACAGCCTGGAAAGCCTGGTGACAGCCTATCTCCAGTGTTTTTTTAAAGGCTGGGGATGCAGCTCAGGGGTGAAGCATCCTGGGTTCCATTCCGTCAGCCCCGCCACCATGCGCCAAGAAACTAAACTAAAAGCTGTATTTGAAATCAGAACAAAGTGGAAGAGTGGACAGTCATCCCGTGACAGTGCTGGGGAGGGAGCCCAGGGCCACACAGACGCTCACCAAGGGCACCCAGCCATCTTCACCTTTAAATAAACACTTGGCTACTTCAACCACGTGGGAAGGGAGGTGGCTCTGTGACTAGGCACATGCTGTCCTGGTCCTACAGAATGTTTCCCTAGGGTTCCTACCTCTAGAATGAGTGAAAACTTTAAAAATTTTGAAAAGCCTTATTTTTTTAATGTGAAGCAAAACTGTCAAGTGATTAAACAGATTTGCTAAGGAGAGTAGGGGGCTGGAACCCGGTGGGTTAACCCTGACCTCCGTCTGCCCTGACCTTCGGGGCCATGGAGAGGGCACTGGGCAGCAGCGGACGCTGCTACTCAGCGTGGCCGACTCACGTCTGGCCGCTAGATGGCCCCAGAGCCACGCTGGTGGGCCGCCACTGCTCACCCAGCAGCCACCTGCCGCCTTCTCTCCCGCCTCCCACAGACCCACCCCGCGGAGGTCCCCAGGCAGCTCCCTATAAAGGGCTGCCTGGGCCCTTGCCCCTGCCCAGTGACGACCCCTTCAGACCAGGAGAGTGACGCCTACGGTGCCAGGAGGACTAACTGGACCCCTTCGTGAAGGAAGCCCACCAATGACCCAGGGAGGAGGCTGCTCCACCAGCCCAGGTCCCTGGCCCACAGGTGGAAATTACCTGGCTCCGAGGTCCAGGTCTTATCTAAACGGGGGAGAGTGGCAGGTGAGCTGGCTGCACCTGCTGGGCGGAGGACGCCTGCTAGAATGCCATCAGTGTGTCACGGAGCCTCTGCACTCCCGCCGTCCCCTCATCTAACACAGGCCCTGCTCACTGCCCACAGGTCAGGTGAGCCTGGCTTTCAACAGGGGCACGCCCCAGTGCACATGCGAGGGGGTGGCAGAGGGCAGCCGGTGACCCAGGACGCAGAGCAGAGTGCCGGGTGGGAATCCTGGAAGAGAGAGCCACAGTGTGCCACAAAGTCCACCCAAAGGTTAGACCACTGACTAACCAGAAGCGTGGGGGAGATGCCTGCAGCCCAAGGGGGAAAACTTAAGTGGAGACTTCAGCTGCTGCCCCCCAAGAGAGTACATGTGCCCCTGGAAGTCAGTGGCCCTCAAGGGAACTCGCAGAACCCAGAGTTCCCCAGCACACCAGCCATGATGCCAGGGAATCGGACCAAATGAGCACACCTGTGACCTGTGACCAGTGACTCAGGAGGCAGAGGCAGGAGGATGGCACGTTTGAGGCCAGCCTGGGCAACTCAGTGAGGCCCATCTAATCTCATCTAAAAAATAAAATGGCTGGAATGTAGCTCAGTGGCAGAGCACTCCTTGGTTCAACCCACAGCACCCCCTCAAAAATCATGACCTGTGAGAAGAAAGAGGAAAATGTAACCCATGCTGAAGGGAAAACACAGAAGGGGTCAATTACAATCAAACCGAAGATAACCAAGGTGACGTGGAGAGCAGACGAGGCACGGAATGGGTGCTAAGTGTGAGTCCACCACCGAGGGGAGCCGCACCCTGGTGAATGCGTGTGTCCAGCTTCCACCAAGCAGCAGAAACCCTGGACGGAGGACAGCCATCCTGGGGGCTGGCCTCCACTCATCTCAAGGGAGCGGAAGCATGCAGAGGATAGGTGTGCTCCCACTACCCCGAGGAAGAGGGCAGGAGGACGGCCAGGAAAACACAAACATTTGGAAAAATTTAAACACGCTGTTAAAATTACCTGTAGATAAACACACACACACACACACACACACACACACACACACACAAGGGAAATTACAGAAGTTTGAACTGAACAATGATGAAAACACCATTTATCGAGATTTTTGCCTGGGCATGGTGGTGCATACCTGCAGTCCCAGACTCCAGAGGCTGAGGCAGGAGGATTGCAAGTTCAAGGCCAGCCTGGACAACTTAGTGAAACCCTGTCTCAAAATTAAAAAATAAAAAAAGGGGTGGGGACGTAAGAGCTCAGGGGTAAACCCCCAGGTTCAATCCCCAGCACCAAAAGAGAATTGGTGGGATGCATCTAAAGCAGCACTCAGAGGGAAATGTTTAGCTCCAAACACATATCAAAAAATGGGCATAAGAACCACTCATTTATACTTCAAGAAGCCATAAAAGACAAGGATATTGAACTTGAATTGCATAGAAAAAAGAGGAAAATAATACAGAACAAAATTAATGAACTAAAAATTCTATGAATGATAGAGAAAATGAACAAAGCAATTTTTTTGAGAGAGGAATGAGCTCTTGATATGGAGGAAATCAAATGCATATTAGTAAGAGAAGGAAGGCAATCTGAAAAGGCCACCCTGCATGCTCCAATTAAACGGCCTTCTGGAAGAGGCCTCTGGTGCAGGAGCAGCGGTCAGGGCCATGGGAGGAGGGCGGTGGGCACAGAGGGCCCGGGTGGCTGCAGCGAGGAGCTGCTCCTCAGGCAGGGCGGCACAGTCAGGGCCACTGTGCACGGCGTCTATCTTTACGCAGCACTGAGAGTGGGAGGGAAACCTCTGCATGTCACTCTCAAATTTGCTGTGAACCTAAAACTGCTCTAAAAAGTTGAGTTTTCGGGGGGGAGCGTTGATAAACCCAGAAAGACTGATGAGAAGGAAAAAGGAAATAGAAAACAAACACACTTCCAATCTCAGGACTAGAATGAATCACACTGCCGCCCATCCTAGAGAACCCAGAGTGATGACTGTTTTGAACATCTACGGCCAACAAGCTCGACAATTCAGATCAAATGAATGGTTTAAAAAAAACACAACATACCCAACCGCCCCAAGATAAAATAGAAAGCGTGAATGTCAGACTCTGACAAAGACATCAAGTCTGTTACTAAAACCCTCCCACAAAGACAGCTCAGACAGCGGTGGCTCACTGACGAGTAAATACTGAAAGGGGGTTCAAGCCAACTCCAGCAGGAAGCAGAGAGGGGACGCTGCACCACCCGCTTGATGGCATCAGCAAACCCTGATCTCAAAGCTCCACAAAGGAACGACATCTCTCAAGAACACATGCACAGAAGTCATTAAAAATGATAAGTCAATCCCTACAGAATACAACCAACAGAACCCATATTTAATTTGTAAATTGGATTTTTTCCTTCTAATAGAGTCCTGGCTCTTTTCTTCCTCTACTGATTTTTGAGAAAGGTGCCAAAAGCAATGGGACAGAGAAAGAAAAATCTTTTTTTATACAAGTAGTGTGGGGCCAACAGGATCTCCTTCCCTGGTGGTGGGGAATGGACCTCCACGCCTGCCTCCCACAAGATGCAAGAATGTTCAATGGCAGACTGACACGTAAGAGGAAACTTCTAAGAGAAAAAAATAGGGCCTTGGGGGAAGCTTTCTTACACAGAGTACAGAAAGCAATAAGCAAATGAAAAAAACTTGAAAGGTTTTATCAAAATTTAAAACCTCTGGTCATTAAAATACACCATATTAAGATCATGGCCAGGTAAGCCACAGTCTGGAAGAAAATATTTGCAAAATGTTCAACAATAAAAAGACAAATAGCCTAATAGGGAGAATGGGCAGAAGACTTGGCCAGGCACCTCCCACAGAGGTACAGCGGAGCACTGCACCTTGCTGGTCACCGGGGAAGGGCAAGTGGAAACCACAGAGACGAGCCACCAAAGGCCCAGCAGGATGGCGTGTTCCCTTGTGGGAGCGCTGCAGAACCAAAGCCTCACCAGTCCTTGTGGGTGTGAAACGGACAACAGGCTGGGCAGGGAAGGCTGCCGGCTTCCTGATAGGTCAGCCCCACCCTCCCAGCCCCGGTCCCGCCCAGGTCTGCATCCAGGTAGGTGTCCTCAAGAGCAGTCGGGCAGGTGGGTGGCCGCTCCATACACAGCAGCCAGAAAGCAGGAAGAACCCATAAGTCCCATTGGGAGGACAGAAGAGCAGAGCAGAGTGTGATAACTCAGAGACACACACTGGTCCCCAAGTCAACCACTACAGAAAAGGAAAAGGAGAAAGAACAGCTAAACGAAATAACAGGAAGGGGACGGGCACATTCCTCACTCCCAGAAAGGATGAACTAGCCCATCCGCAGCACGTGGACGAGTGTCCAACCTGTTAGGCTGAGTGACAGCAGTGGGGTCCAGGAGAGGGCACAAAGTGAGCAAACCAAACAAATCTAAGGGCAGAAGCTGGCAGGGGACCGGCCTGCTAGGGAGGTGGACGCGTCCTCTGCAGTTAGGGCCGGGTTAAGTGGAATCCATTGCCAGAATCAGCCCGTCAACAGTCATCACCACACAAACTTTTAGAAAACGTGATGGCTGTGGAGGATGGGGAGGGTGGGGTACCCAGGTGGTCAGAGAATGGCGCTCGCAGTGTGGACAACCACGGAGGTAGTGGTCACGTGTGGCCCGCCGTGCAATGTGTGTACTTTGTGGCTGTGTGAGATCGCCGTGTCGCTGTGAGAAGTTAAACACAAACACCAGCACACGGCTGCCAGCGCAAAGGGACCAGCAGACAGCACTGCCACACTGCTTCCAACACAGCGGGTCCCCGCTCTGCTCCCCAGCATGGCTCGTCCCCTTGCTTCCCCTAACACAGCGGGTCCGCGCTCTGCTCCCCAGCATGGCTCATCCCCTTGCTTCTCCTAACACAGTGGGTCCCCGCTCTGCTCCCCAGCATGGCTGTCCCCTTGCACAGGTGTCTGAGCTGTACACACTGCCTGCCCGTCAGGCATTGTGCTGCTGTCTTGGTCTCAGACCAGCCGTCAAGCAGCACAGCGCTTGTGTTTAGAAGACCCTGATCCTATTTAATAACAGCCCTGGGGACAAGAGTGGTGACGCTGACGATTCAGCTATGAGGAAGAAGCACGAGCCCTTCCTTTAAGTAAGGTGAAAGTTCTTGACTCCATAAAGGAGAGAGGATGAGGCTGCTGCAGTCCACGGTAATTAGACTTCACGGCACACATGCCCGGGGAAACCACAGCGCCGGCGTAGGACCCGGCACTACCAAGGTTTCAGGCATCCTGGGGGTTCAGGAGCACACCCCTCAAGGGTAAGTGGGAGGCCGGAGCAGGTGGGACGGGGCAGAAGCCGGCTCTTGTCCTGACCTGAGCTAGCACAGGGCCTGGCGGGACATCGGCTGTGGCCTCTGGTGCTTGATGTCACACTCCCTCCTGTGTCCCCTCTCCTGCTGTCCTCCCATGGCAGGGCCTGTTGTCTGCGCCTGCCTCCCCTCAGTCTGGGTTCCAGGTACCCCAGAACAGCCAAGGAGAAGGAGAGGAGCTGCGGGCACAACCTGCCACCTTGCCTTCGGGGTCTGGCTGACAGGCTGGTGGCCCCAAGCCCCTCATACTGTTTGTAAGCCCAGCATGTTCCAGTTGCCATCTGGTCCAAGATAGGGCAGGCAGGACGCAAGAGGGAAAGCACAGAGTCAGCCTGCAGTCCCCTCCCGGGCGGGGCGCCAGCCTGCGGAATCCACCAGTTACGCATCTGACCTTGAAAAAACATCCAAGTGCACAAAATGTGGGTGTCTGACCTTCTGGAGGTGCGGGTGAGTAAGACGCCCCGAGGGGACATCTGTGTGGCTTCCTGAGTGCATGAGAGGGGCACAGGGGAGAGGGCTCACTCCGCAGCCTGGAGGAGGGCCGCGTGAATGAATCCGCCTGCACAAAGGGAAGAGCTCTCTGTTTACAGGAAAATACTCCCGTCGCCTAGCAACCAGCGATGTCAGGAAAGGAAACGTAGAAATGCCGCCAGCGACTCTGGGCCCTGCTCCTGGCCTGGTGCTGACTCACCACGACCTTAGGCAATCTCTCTTCTATTTCTGCTCCTCCCTACACCACAGGGAGCCATCACCTGCCCCACGCAGGCTGGGTGTTGTGACAACATTTGGTCACGTTGTGGGACCTGGGAAGAACAGGCTGAGTGCCCACGACTGCGTCAGCTAGCTCCCCTGACGTGGAGCCACCGGCTCACCCTGGTACCTGCCTGGTGGCATCCAGAGAGCACAAGAGCCTCTGGTCCCAAGGAAGCAACTGACTTCCTCCCTGTGAACAGGAGGGAACAAACCCTCTTGGGAGGACTGGTCGCTTCAGAGCCCGAGTCTGCCCCCCTGCATCTTCACATTCCTAACTTTACTATGGTGACCGGAAAAGTCACGTCCACTTCCTTCTCTTGGCACCCTCCTACCTGAGGGCCAGGTCTCAGGAGCGTGAGACGTGTGCCTGAACTTCTGCCTCCGCTGCCCCTGCTTGCAAGTGGCCTGCCCACGTGGGGGTGAGTGACTGCTCTGCAGTCCCACAGTCCCGAGTGAAGACCCACACCGTTCCCCCGCGCCAGTCAGCCCGGGCCGGGGCCAATCAGGGTTTCCAGTCGCAGTAGCGTGGATTAATGTCCCAGGCACAGCAGCGGGCTGATCCTGGCCCACCCACTCTGGGCCTCGAGCTCCCCAGTTGTGACAGCCACAAATTGTCCCCAGACACTGCCAGAGGCTCCCTGGGGGGCAAAACAGTCCCTCATGGAGAGCCCCATTCCGAATGAACACAGCTGTCTGAGGAGACTGGACACGTGGTAAAGTGGAAGGCAGGCTAAGGACAGGGAGAGTGACAGTTCCCCATGGCAGACACGAGCTCACTAGTTTAGCAGAGGAGTGTGGCATTTCAAGGGAAAGACTCATGGGCCCTGCCCCCCAAGACTGCCCCTCTCCAGTCAAACTCCAGTCCCCCAGGCAACCTGCAGCTCTTCTGCCCGAGCCCAGCGCCCCTCGGTCACTTTTTGCAGCAATGACCTTCCAAGGGCTGCCACTGGCTCCAAGTTTTTTTTAAATAAAGTATCTTCAGAATTCAAATTCCTCTTTCTTTTGCTAAGAACTGGGCTTCTATTCCTGTTTTCTTCGCAGTGGCCAACTTGCCCTGCCTCCTCCAGCAGAGCAGCAGAACCAGAGCGGGGTAACCACTCGGAGGGGCTCCAGGAGGCTGGGGGCGGAGGCGGCAGGTGCCAGGGCCCTGAGGTCGCCGTTCTGATCTTCAGAGCTTGGGACTGGCTATGCTGCCTGGGGGCCTCTTGACTCAGGCCCCGTCATCAGGGAACACCCCATGACTTCCCTCTTAAGAGAGACCCATTTGACTATTAATATAAAAAGTCGCCTGAACTAAGGTGTGCGGTCCTGCCTGATTTTAGTTGCACGGACGAGGTAAAGATTGGGGGTGATCTGAGTGAAAACCCCAGTCCTCACTGACACTCCCACAGCAGGTGCTCTGGGCCACGCTTCCTGCCTTCGCTGACTGTGACAACTGGAACACCAGGAAGTAGAAATGCCCTGGCCAGGGGCTGCCTGAGGCACACCGCAGGGGCCAAGGCAAACCAGAGGCTGAGCTAGAGGCTGGCCTCGGCACCTGTCCTTCTGGAGTCTAAGTCTCCCAAGAGGCTGGGGGCCCTGGCCTCAGCCCTCTCCCGCTCTTCTCACCCAGGCCACCCGGGGGTCTTGGGAACAGGGCTTCTCTGCAGAGTTTGGAAGCTGTCTGGGCTCTGCCGCCATCTGCACTCACCCTCTCTGATGGCCTCTCCTGGCGTCCTCTCTCCCCACTGCCCCAGTGTGGTGCCCTGGCTGCACATGACTCCCAGCACTGCCCAAATGGCCCAGCGTGTCCCCTGTCCAGCTGCTCCCAGACTCTACCTGGGCACCCCTCGCTGCCTCACCAAACCCAAAGGGAGCTCCCTCCTTCAAAGTGCCACCACTCCTGTTTCCGATGCCCCTGGGCAACTGGAGTCACCTGGTCCCTCCTTGCCACATGGAGCCGTGACTCAGTCCTGCTGTTTTCCCCACATACCAGGCCTCCTGCCCTCCTTCCGCTCTCGCTGCTGCTATTTCAGTGAATCTGCCTCCTCCTGTCACACCTGGATGCGGGGCCTCGGCCCTCCCGAGCCAACTTTCCTTCCCTTCAGGGAGATTCAAAAGACAAAATGTCCCTTGGCTGCGCCTGGCTCAAACCCGGCCAAGCCCCGTGGGTTCCCACTGCACCCAGGGCATTCTGCACCACGGGCCACTCTGTCTGATGCTCCAGGTGGGCTCCCAGACGTGTGGGGGTCAAAAGGGTCTCTGGTCCTTGCAGAGACGGAGGACCTGCGCTGGGCAGCTGTGGCTCAGTGCACCCATGGCAGGCCACCTGGTGACGGTCCCCCTGGAGCCAGTCTGAGCCCCTGAGGCTCCCTGGCTAGCTCCAGCCCCACCACAGGTTCTGGCTTGGCTGGGGAGGGGGCTCCAGCAGGGAAGCCTCCCCTTCACCGCGTAAATAACTGCAGGGCCAGGGCAGCGCCAGGCTCACAGGGCTGGAGGGTGAGGATGAAGCGAACTTAGGTTCAAGTCCAGCGCCAGCACAAACTGTGTCTGGCACAGGCCCGAGGGTCTGCATCCGAGGGGAGAGGAGGGCCTGGACCCACACGTCTGCTGGGACTGTCCTGAGCATGGATCGGGCGGGTGCTTGAGAAAGGACAGGACGGGCACAGCCCAAGGCAGAAGCCTGGTGCCAGGCGGAGGGACGCACAGTGTGGTGAGGCCTGCAGCCTCCGCTCTCTGCACCACGTGGGTCTGTTTCCAGGCTGCAGACACTGCTCCCCACACTGGCAAAGAGCTCAAAACAGCAGCATGAGTTCACTGCTTTGCTTTAGAAGTTTCTAGAACCTGGCTTATTAGAGGCATGGTAAATTAATTGACAGATCCCTGTGAATGAATGATCATACAAATCCCAGTCAGACTTGCACATTCTGCCCACTCTGCTCAGTTCAAAAGTCAGGGAGGACCAGCAGCTTCAAAGTGGACCAAAGTGGAATGGTGATCAGCGACACAAAGCCCCTGTCCAGTCACCCTGGCACTGGAGGGCTTTCGGACCTCAGTACTCTTGGCTTTGGGGTTTGGGCCGTTCTTGCTTGTGGGAGTCGATCCTGGGCACTCGGGGTGCTGAGCAGCACCCTGGCTTCCACCCACTGGGTACCAGTAGCAAGTCCCCGAGTCAAGACAGACACTGCCCAGTGTCCCCAGGGGCAGAAGCAGCCCACTGAGAGCCACAGCCTCCAGGCACTTTCCACACTCTCCAGCCAACTGGCTATTTCCACCTGTGGCTTCTTGACGCCACTCTCCTTGGGGAAGCAGAGTCTGGGTGTTGGTCTGTCCTGCTCTCCCAGCACGCCTGTCCACTCCCCAGCACGGTGCCCTCAGGCCCTTGAGCTAGGTCTGTGGGAAAGGTTGCTGGAGGCCACCAGCTGCCCACCTGCCACAGGACTCAGCCTGCGTGGGCCGAGCCTGTGTCTTCTGCCTCCTGCCCCCGCTGGCTTTTCTTTTCCTGTTGCTTCTCTCTTCTTTCTGCACACTGCCCAGGAGCAGGGAATGGCACGGGAGCCATGGGCAGCTAGGAGGTGGGGCACAGGAGGCCAGCGGACACCTGATGGCCGGCTTTGCTGGCCCCTCCTGCAGTCTTTCAGAGCCCGGGGTGGAGAAGGAGCAGGCAGAGGTGAGAAGCCACCTGCAGGAGGCTTCTTTCTTGTCAGCAGGGCCTCTGGGTAGCATGCCTGCCAGGGCTGTGTGACTCTTCCTGTCCACCACCGCCAGCTCCAGGGACAGGGCTGACCATGGAGTGCCGGAAGTCATGTTCTCCCACGCGGTGTAAGCGGGGCTGGGTTCCAGACCGCACTCACCTCCCCTACAGGCTCCCGGCGGGTGTCACAGTGCTCGGGCATTAAACAGTGGCCTCGCTAAAGAACCCCAGCACCGAGGGCCCTTAAAGTCACCCGAGCCCACTTGCTGCTCTGCCAGATGAAGAAACTTACCCAAAGCTGGTGCCCAGGCAGCAAAGCCTGCCTGCCGCGGGAGCAAGGGTTTCCGTGGGAAGTTAAAAAAATCAATTTAAAATCAAGTTTAAATGAGTGTCCATTCTCTTCAAAATGACTTGCTCACACTGGACCTGGGTACAGATGGGTCCTGGTGAGCGCAGACGCTCTTCCACAACCACCCGACTGCTCTGCTGCAGGCAGGGCACAGGTCTCCATGGATCTTTTAGGGAGTCTCCCCGGAAGGGACCCATTCATGCATTTGGATTCCAGTGACACCTGCTGCCCCTGGGTCTTAGTTCCTGCATCTAACAGGGCTGGCGGCTCACAAGCTTGCTTTTTTTTTTTTTTTTTAACAAGCTTGCCTTAATTTTTTACAGAACATAAATGACATTGCACTAAATCAGTTGCAAAACGAAGTGGAGACCTTGCTGAGATCCCTTAAGTAGTTCTGGGGTGTGAGCTGAGCGGCTGTACCCTGGGAAGCGAGCGCCTTCCGGTGCGTTTGGACGCACCCCCAACGGCCCTTAGAAAACGCCCCCCGCCACGCTGCAGCACCTGTGCAGTTGTGTCTGTGTTCGTCAGGCTGCACTTGAGATGGCCACGGAAGGACAGAGTCCCCACCAAAAACCTGCCCTGGTGAACAGTCCTCAGTTTATAGCCCGGCTGTGGGGGTGGGGGTGGCACTGGGAAGAGGGAAAGCAATGTGTCACCAGCTCTGAATGAAGTTCAGGGGCCTGTTTACCCAAGCAACGGGCCCTTGTAAACAGTCACTATCTGTGCCGCTGCCAGCGGGGGTGGGGAAGGAGATGTTTTGATCATGACCCGACCTGTGCTGCTCAGCGCCCACGCAGGGCACCTGCCAGTGGGGACGCACGCCGTGCCCTGGGAAGTACGCCGCGCACACCACCTCTGAGGAGGAGTGTCAGGCGCTCAACCAGCAGGTTCCGGGGCCCCCATCACCTGCCAGCCCATATTGAACTTCAGGTTCAAGTTTGCTTTTCTGACGCTGCTAAGCAGACGGGATGAATGTGGGGCCCAGAGGCCCCGAGAAGCGGCAGAGTCATCAGTGATGTGTGCGGTCAGATGATTCCATAAACAAGAGGAATTAGATCAAAAGAAAAAGGCCACTTAAGACTGCAGTCAACGTCCGGGGAGAGCAGTCCAGGGCAGGTCACATGCAGGACGCAGGAGCCAGTCCGGCCGCTCCCTCACACGGGGGAGCGCCGGCAACACGCTTCCTCTAAGCGGACCTCGGTGGACCCGACTACCTGTGAGGTGCACCAGACGCGAGCATAATTTAATCAGAGAAAAATATATGCAGATGTTCAATTAAAACCCGGAGTCCTCAGTCCTGGTGCTGTTTGCCTGGCCCTCATTGTTTGCTAAGTAACAACGGTTGCCAGGGACAACGCAGTCCACTCCCGTTTCCAAGCGCCTGTTGCCGGGCAACAGGGAGAATACTTCCCAAACCAAACAATGTCATCCCCAGAGCAACCCCTCTATCTCACATTAACCAGATCTAAAAAAAACCCTCCCAAATATGTAATCTATTATTTTCAGAAGCCTGAAGAGAAAGGCAAATAATCTCTTCTCTATGGTAACCGAGGGGAAAACAGTTTACCATATTTGTTCTGAAATAACAAAACCCAAGGAGGACCAGCTCTCACCGCAGTGCAGGGAGGCGTCAGAGGGGTTCCAAGCCGTCCTCGGCTGGAAGGAGAAGGTGCCTTTCCCTCCGAGAGGAAGAATGTATTTATCACCAAACAAATCATGTGGGAGAGTTTATAGCTGCACAAGTGTTTTCTGGGCAAACTAAAAGGAACTGGGGATTAAGCCATTGGAAAAAAATGTAACGCGGAGCAGTGCGTCCTGATTGAGGCCCTTGGCCTCGCGCACTTCAGGCCGGGCCCGCGTGGCTGTGCTGCCAGGGACCTGCGGGGCCTGTCGCACTGCCACTCAGGGAGAGGAGGCTGCTAGGAGACAGCCGGCCACACCACATGCCCTCCGATGCTGGGACCCACAGTGGGCACAGCACCCGGAAACAGGTGCCAGCAGCGTCCCTGGCAGGAGCACTCCTGACCCCGGGAGGAGAGGAACACAGGCCACGCTCACAGCCAGCGCGGTCTTCGCTGCGGCCGAGAGGGGAGAGCCCGGCAGAGGCTCCTGGCTGCCCGGGCCAGCTCTGGCCCACAGCAGCGGGCAGGCCGATAGATCCGTGCTCAGTGACCTCCCCTGCAGCGCTGGGGTCAGGCTTGGCCTTCGAGACAGACAGGGTTGTGGGCAGACTTTGTCTTCTTAAGATACCATCCTGCGGTCGCCTCTAGAATAAACAGAAGGGACTGCCGTGTCTCTCTGAAGAGGAGGTGGATTCCAGGCTGCTAGACTTTGAACCTGTGCTCCAGGGAGCCCAGGAATTTGTAGCCGAGTGGTGACATGGGGTGGCGACAGCACGAGCGCCAGGCCTGGAGGGACCACCAGCCCTGCCAGCAGCTGGATTCCGCCTGGACTCTACTCAAGGGAGGCTTTGATGCACAACTGTGCGGACCCCAAGCCTCCTGTCCAGGAGAGTGACCCTACAGGACCCAGGATGTGTCATTCACTGATTGAATCAAACAGTTGAATCCCCCCAGGCATTGCCCAGTAGTCAAAACGTACACAATCCCCTTCCTTCCTTAGCGTATTCTCTAGTACGCGTGCTTTGCAGGGACACAGACAGAAACAAATGAAAAAAATGTAGCATATGCTTATCAGATGGTGATAGATGCCCAGGGGAGAATCAAAGTGAAGACAGGGACACTGTGGGGCACAGGGTGTCAGAGCATCCCTGAACAGGTGCCCTGGAGTAAAGAGATGAGGAAAGTGAGGGGTGCATCCACTCAGATATCAGAGAATAGTGTTCCTAGTGGAGGGAACCACCAGTGCAAAGGCCCTGTGGCCAGACCATCCGTGGTCTGTGAACAGAGCTGAGTGAACCAGAAGACAGAGGGGAGGAGCCAACGGGTCATCACACAGACTCTGGCTTTTTTGGGGGGTGAAATGGAAGTGACCACAGGGTTTGAAACAGGGAGGACCTGGTTTGACTTGCATTTTAACCAGGACATTCTGGCTGCTGGACTGAGATCAAGCAAAGAAGAAAGAAGAAAGCAGAGGGCAGTTAACAGGCTAAGGAGACAATCCAGGCAGGAGGTGGTGGCCTGGCCAGAGTGATGGCAGTGGACTCTGGGCGAGTACAGATGGCAAGCATGTGGGGTGTGAGAGGAAGGGGTGGGGTGCCCCAGAGTTTCTGGCAACTGAAAGGATGGGGAGAGGATGGGGCAGGAGCTGAGAGCTGAGGGTGTGAACTCAACACCCAGGAGAGCATTCAGACACCCGTGTGGGTGCAGAGAGAATGGGTAGGGATGCAAGTGTGGGCCTTGGGGGAAAGGGGTGCACCGAAGCCCTCAGTGTACAGAGGATGTGACTGGAGACATCAGTGTACAGAGGACATGACTGGAGACATCAGTGTACAGAGGATGTGACTAGAGACATCAGTGTACAGAGGACGTGACTGGAGACATCAGTGTATACATGATCTATTAAAAATCAAGAGACTATCTGGGTTCACCAAAGGGGAGGACAGACAAGAGGCCCAGGGCAGAATTCTGGAGCTCTCTACCATTTAGAGATCCCAAAGAAGAGGGAACACAGCAAAGGAATCTGAAAAGAGGGGACCAATGAAGTCTGAACAAATAGTAATTTGGGTTGGAGAAGTGACCCCCAGATTCAGTGAAGTTGAGGTCACAATGACCAGGACAGAGCAGTATGGAACAACCACAGACTGCAGTGGGCTCAGGGGAGCCCGAGCGAGCTGGAGTCTAGAAGGACACACTTTGATGGACAGGGAAGAGGAACGGGTGGCAACTGGGAGGGGAAGGTCCAGCGGGAGTTTGTGAAGACAGACGCGGAGCGGGTGGAGGGAACCGGCACAGGGGGAGGAGGGAGACTGGCTAGCGGGCTGTCCTCACGTGGCAGGACAGGAAGAGGGGTCTGGCAGGAGGAGGCAGGGTTGGCCGGAGCTGGGTGCCGGGCGCTTGTCCACAGGTACGAGGAGAAGGCAGGGTTCTACCTGGATGCGAGGAGGTAGGGTGTTACCAAGTCACAGTCCTTTGGAGGAGACCCTGGTCCCCAGCTGCTTTCCTCAGCCGTGGACTCCAGCATCCACGCCTGGTCAGGCCTGACAGCCACAGCCCTGTCCCCCTCAAGCTGCCGGGAGCCTCGGCCTCAGCGGGGTGGGGGGTCTGGGGATGGCCTGGCATCTAGCATGAACACTTGGGCCTGCAGACTCAGGTCACGTCTCTGGCAGACTGGCTTGCAGATGACCAGCCCAGCTCCAGGGCTCCTAGGACCACAGCCCAGCCCTCCCCAGGGCCCCACTCTGCTGCCTGACAGGAGTGCCAGCCTGTTCAGCCGCACAGTCCAGCTTTGTCGTGATTTTCTTTATGGTTCCACATAGCTTTTCCAGTGCACCGAAGTGGCTCATCTGCCCGAGCTCATGTGTTTCTAGAAATGAGGTGTGATACATGTAACTTCTTTTCGTACCAGGTCAGCACACAGAGACGTGACCTGCAGTAAGGAAGGTTCTGGAGCTCCACAGAGGCGTAGGAGCAGGTTGGGGGCTAAGTCGGCCTGAACTATGCACGGTCACCAAGGAAGGTAAGGCAGGCCCAGGAGTGAGCCAGAAGCCCGGCCGCGGGCATGTCAAAGGCAGAGTTCTGCTCTGGATGGCAATGAACCTGGCCTCCTCCCTCCGTCACTGCTTTCACTTACCTGTGTGGGTGCTGGGGATGGAACCCAGGGTCCCGCACACGTGGGCACACACTGTACACTGAGTGACACCCCAGCCCTGTCCTGACTTGTAAGTGGCCGTCAGTCTGCGAGGGACGGACCCATCTCACGATCCACCCAAGAAGGAAAATGGAGTCAAAAATGTAGGGGAAGGAAGGACACAGAGTGACCAGACACTGTCGTCTCGAGGACATGTATGACCGCATGACCACGTGATCCTGCTACATGTACAACTGGAGAAGTGAGAGCACGCCCTCCGTGTGTGTATGGCCCTCAACACGCACACATGCCTTCTACAGTCGTGGACAACTCATTAGGACAAAGAGAATAAGATAGATTTTTTAAAAAATGCCTTCAGCTAGAGTCGGGGACCTCCGAAGAAAGAGAAACGAAGCAATGGAGACAAAATTAGAAAACTCTATCCAGTTGTCATCTCCCCTCTGCATCTCAAAGCCCGCTGTCCAATCCAACAGGGACAACAAAAGGACATTCTATTCCTGTCCCCACGAAAGTTTCAACCCCAAAGCCAAACCTCAGAGGCTGTGACAAACTGCAGCAGTCTTGTCGAGCTCCCTATTCTAACTAGACCCAAAGAGAGGAATGTCAGAGGCATTTTAGGCTTTTAAACTAATTAGTCCTAATTAATTCTAAGAAGAAACACTAAAATCAATTCTGTCTTAAAAATCTAAATCAAAAGCTTGGAGGGAAATGCTGTTTTTGAGTTTTAGATTTAAGTGTAAAGGCACCTTAAGACCTTGGAGGCTCCTCAGTACCTTCCCATCACAGGGGGGCTGGAGGCTGGAGGCCAGCTTCTGCTCCCAGCCAACACTTCCCCAGCACAGGGAGGGCTGGGAGGCGCTGAGGGACAACCTGAGATGGACAGTGGCAGGAAGGAATGGATCTGTCCAGTTCTGTTCGGTGTCTCCACTCCCAGCTCTGTATGTCAGCTCCCAAAGCAGAGCAAAAGATAATTTGGGAAAACAATGGAATAAAATGTTCTAACTCTGCTGGACACGTGGAGAGAGAGAGAGAGGAACTCTCTGGAACGGAGCTTAGGGCCTTAGGAGCCGCCCTTCCCAGTCCTGCACCACCCCTTGCAAAGCTGCCTTCTCCCCATCGGGGCTTCCAGATGTCTTGGGCGAGCTCCTTACCTGGCTGCTGGGGACACTTTTCAAAGCATTCACTGACACTTTGCATCTCTAATTTTTTGCAGTGCTGGGGATTGGACCCAGGGCCTTGTGCTCGATAGGCAAGCACTCTACAAACTGAACTATATCCCCAGCCTCAGACACTTTGTATCTCTTTAAAAAGAGAAATAGAAAATTTTATCCAACAGAATTTGAAACTATTCACGTAAGGAATGAAGAAGCCAGTGGTGGCCCATACTGGTAATTTCAACACCTCAGGAGGCTGAGGCAGGAGGATTGCAAGTTGGAGGCCAGCCTGGGCAACATAGCGAGACCCTGGCTCAAGATAAAATAAAAAGGGCTGGTGATGCAGCTGAGTGGTGAAGCAGCCAGAGGCTCAATCCCAGCACCTCAGAAAGAGAGAGAAAAAGGAAGGTGAGTGGGCTCCAGCTGCTAACGCCCACACAGGCTGGAGAGGTAAAGCCAGGTGGCGTCTGCGTGCCAGATTCTTTGTTTATGATGCAAATGTCACGCTGGAGGCTTAAGATGACATTAAATATCGATGGCTAATCTCAATAATGTGGGCCAAGCGGTCCCTCCAGGTAGCCTGAGCCATCTGGATGGCCCTGCTCAGTCCCTATGGATCAGGGATGAACCTGGGAGGTCGCTACACCCAGGGACAGCTGCCTGCTCCCCATCTCGCTAGCCAGCGGCCAGGGAGGGTTTGTCCTTACACACGAAGGGCTGTGACCACCACAGCACAACTCTTAGCAAGCCCTCGACAGACCTGCCCTGTGGCAGGAGCTCAGTTCTGCCAGGGCCAAGGCTCTGGGCGGCCCCGCTCCCACCCGCCAAGGTCAAGGTCATACTCAGGAAGGTGGACATGAAGGGCAGCCTTGGCTAAAGCAACTGACCACCGTTGGCAAATGGGGACAGCTGGGATTCTGTCACTGCGGGATGAGGTGGGGACAGATCTGGAGCTGATGGGCAGGAGCTCAGGGTGCACCCAGGACAGGTGTGGCAGGGTCCTTCCTGTAGCCTGTCTTCTCACCCCCCCACCCCAACCAGCAGCTTCCTTGCCCAGGTGGCAACAGGGAGGCCAGCACACCTTCCCCTGCCCTTGCCCGCGGAGCTGGTGTCTCCCCCAGATGACGGCTTCCAGGGCAGGGGCTCGCCCTGGAGGGCACCTAGTGAACGCTCTTGGGGGCTCGGGCCATTCATTCCACACACAATCTGAGCAACTGCCAGGGGCTGGCATGGCTCCAAGGGCTGGGGACACAGCAGGGGACCAAAGAGACTGAACCCCAACAATGGACAACCCCAAGGACGCAGAACATCAGATGACAAGTGCTCTGAAGAAAGCAAACCCGCAGGAGCAGAGCAGAGAGCAGTGCGGGGCGTGGGGGACAGGTGACAGTGGGCACAGATGGACGGAGGTCCAGAGTGTAGGGAAGAGCCTCTGCCCAGGTGCCCAGGTGCACAGGGGTCACTAGGAGACCCAGCAGGGTCACTAGGAGGTCTAGGGAGAGCTGGAGGGCTCTGGACCCCACACTGGTCCCCAGGGTTCATGCTGAGGAACGCCATGCCAACCAATGGCCTTGGGAGGTGGGAGAGGACAAGGCCAGCAGGGTGGGGTCACGTCTTTCTCAGGGGAGCCTCAGCAACCTGGAAAGGAGTCCTGCTGGCACCTTGTCCTGGACTCCGGGTCTTCAGAACCGTGAGAGACAATTCTGTGAGGTTCTGTGAGTTTCAAGGTCTGTGAGGTTCAAGACACTGCTCTGCAGCCCTGTGTCATGCCACCAAATGGAAGATGACCAGGTGGAGATGGCCCTGGGCAGGAAGGGCCCGGGGGCTTACGGCTTTCTCTGTGAGTGCAGGGGATCTGACACGGCGGCTACTGAGCAGAGGAGGCACAAGTCAGGGCTGATGATCAGCCAGAGCGGGGAGCAGACGGCTTTGGTGCAGGAGATGCCCTGCCAGCCAGGTCTGAGTGGAGAGTGAGGGTCACAGGGGCCAGGGCAGCTGTGACCAGGGCCTGAGCAGCAGACGCTGGGCTACCTGGTGCTGAGGCCAAGAGGCCCGCGGGGCGAGTGGACAGGTGTAGTGGAGACAGGCACAGTGCTGGGCACAGCTGCCTGAGCTGGCCCTCAGACACCCAGGTGCAGCTGCCCCCTGGGGTTCCAGGGAGCGAGCCAGGCTGGAGAGAAACCAGAGCGACAAGATGCATTTCAACTCCGTGACTCGATGAGTTCGCCAGGAAAGAGGGTGTAGACAGGCAACAAAGACAACCCTCCTCAAGTTCAAGGTCATGAGCAGTGGGAGGATCTGGCAGAGGGGACGAGAGGATGCTACCAGGGACAAAGGAAGGAAACAGAGGAGAAAGCCCCGGAAGCCAGGCAGAGGAGCAACACCCCCACATCGACACCACACGGAGGTCGAGAGGCGGCGCCGGGATCCAGACCCGAGTCCTCCATCCCTCAGCTCATGACCTTCAGCCGGGACTCACACCTTCCTCCCATCTTTACCCGAGGATGGAGAAAGCCCTCCACCACGAAGTGGCCGTAGAGAACGGAAGGCCGCCACCAAGACGGGGCTTGGTGGCCAGTCGCCCTCACAAGTGTCACCCTGCCCCTCACACAGGGCGACTGGGCAGGGATCTCTGCTGACTTTGGCCCATCCGAGCACTGAGGCTCTAAGAGCAGCGGCCCCTGCTGGCCCCCGGGGCAGGCCTCCAGGGCGGGCCTCCCCAAGGCCCGGAGCTCGTCACTAACCACTCACTCCCCGCTGCCCTCCCCGCATGCGCCAAACGGGCCACTCCACGCCCAGGTGCCCGGCGCTGCCCTGCTGATGGAGAGATGGGTCCATTGTTGGCCCCTCTCCCCTCCCTAGAAGTCCAGCTGTGCCCGCCACCTGGCAATGTGACACTCTCCCCAGCCGCTGGGCCCATGGTGCCAGTGCTTCTGATGCAGGAGAGGCGCCTGGGTTCACCTCGGTGCCAGAGGAGCCAGCCTGGCTGCCCCTTGCTGCCCCCTTGCTCCTGGGGGTCCCAACGCTGCAGGGCTGGGGGCGCTGCTGCTCCTCTTCCAGAGCTGCTCAAGGCCGACTGGGGCGCCTGCAGGACCACCCAGGGCCACGCTGGAGGAGCCCAGGCCACGCTGGGGAGCAAGCTGCTGGGGAGGGAGGGCTCTCAGAGGACGGCCTTGACCTGAGACCCAAGACTCTGAGGTCAAGCCTGGTCATCAGGGTGAAGGGCCAGTGGCAGGTGGTCTTTCCTTTTCTCCGCATTTGTCCTTGAAAAATGCCCCTAAGCAAAAAAGTGCAGAGCCACACAAACACACAACGTTCAGAGCAGCGTGAGCCACATAACAGCCCCGACAGGAGCCGCCCCATGGTGTGGGCAGCAGACGGAACACACCACTGGTCCGTCTGCACAGTGGAATATTACTGGAGCATAAAAAGGAACAAGGCCGACACACCACAGCATGGTGGGCCATGAGGACCCTGAACAGTGACAGAAGCACGCACAAAAGCCACCCAGCATGTGACTCACTGATGGGAACATCCAGAACAGGGGTGCCGGGAGCGGGGGAGGGAAGTGGGTTGGCTACATGGGGACTGGATTTCCCTTTGGGGTGATTAGATGGGGAGATGGTCGCAGAGTTTGTGAATACA
Source organism: Glaucomys volans (assembly GCA_020662805.1). NCBI lineage: Eukaryota > Metazoa > Chordata > Mammalia > Rodentia > Sciuridae > Glaucomys > Glaucomys volans. The sequence goes on along the minus strand of JAJEJO010000928.1, from coordinate 274,088 downwards.
CTGAAGCTGAAGAACCGAACGGTTTAAATGGGTGAACTTCATGACATTAAAACAGCATCTCGATGTAGCTATAAAGAAAAAGGTGCATGGACGGTCCTTTGGACAGCTGAGGCCACCAAAAACAGAAGCAGAGAGCATTGCTCATCGCGGAGATCACTCTGCTCAGTCTCCACGACAGATCCGAGAGCCACGGGCCGCGCGGCCGGCTCTCAGGCCCTCAAGTGGATCCGAGTCAAGTATGCGGCTACCTCGCCCGTCGGAGGGGAGATGGCAGTGGGAGGACAGAGAAACACCTCTCTCGAAGGCCTCCCGCAGTCCAGGCAGCAGGGCTTGCCTGACTTGGACGTCATTTTAAAAACTGCTCTTCAGCCTTCAAGAGACCCCAGTTCTAATACACTGGCACTGTCCACAGGATGCCGCTGTGAGGGAAGACCACTCCCTTGGACTTGCTTGGCCCAGCAGGGACTGGGCCAAGGCTTGAGGGTGTCCCCAAAGGTGCGTGAGCAGGACGCTTGGTCTCCAGGGTGGCTGTGATGTGGAACCAGCTTGAGGCGGGGCTGAGTGTGAGCTCACTTGGGCCACGGGGCATCTCAGAGTGGACTCGTTCCTAAGACCACAGGCTGATACAAAAAGAGGGAGCCGGCCTCTCCTGGTCTCTAGCTTCCTGTCTCACCATGTGATTTTCCTTCCGGAATGCATTCCCAGCACAGTGCCATCTGCCATGTTGTGATGTAGCCAGAGGCCCTCACCAGAGCCCAGCAAATATCAGGGCCATGCTCTTGGATCCCCAGAACTGTGAGCTAAATTTTAAACCTCTCTTCTTTACAAATCGCCTAGCCTCAGGTGTTCTGTCATAGCAACAGAAAAATGGACTAAGACACACTTACGCCCAGAGGTTTTGATATGCATCCCCATCCATCATTAAAGAAAATTTACAAACTGGAACATTCATGTAGCAGACAACTCAGAGATAAAAAGAAACCGACCATCCACACAGGCAATGACATGGGTGCATCTCAAATGTGTTATGCCAAGTAAAAGCAGCCAGTGTCAAAAGCTACACAGTGTACGTTCTGACTTCCATGACATTCTGCAAGAGGCAAACATGGGACAGACAGAAGACAGCAGCCAGAGACAAGAGCAGACCAAGGCCTGAGCACGCAGGGTGCTGGGACTGCTCCCTCTGCTGCTGGGGTGGAGACGAGAATGTGTGAAAACTCAGGGTAGCAAGCCCAGCACATGCCTGCGTGAATCTAAAACAGGAAGAAACACGGAGGCCCTTCCCGTGTGTGCTGTGCTGGGGGTGCAGCCCAGGGCCTCGCACCAGCAGGCAAGCACTGTCCCACTGAACCACACTCCCTGGCCTGAAAAACGCAAGCCAAGACGTCAGGTGACTGAAGAGGGCCAGGGCCAGGGGTGGTGGTGGAGAGGGGCTCCTGACCTCCTAACAGGTCAGTTAGGGGTGGCACTAAGGATGGCATTGGGCTGAGACAGGATGGCCACTGAGAAGGGGACAGCCATGGGAAGATGTGGGAAAGGACACTCCATGCACAGCAAATAGCAGGTGCAAAGGCCCTGGGGCAGCAGAGGGCAAGGAGTTGGAGAGGTCAGTGAGGCCTCGAGGCACAGCGAAAAGTCTGGATTTTATTCCAGTTACCAAAGGAATTCTGGGAACACTGAACCCATGGGCACAACATAATCTGACTTAGATTATAAAAGAGCACTCTTTTCAGATTATAGGGAAAACGAGCAACAGCAGAAACAAAACACAAACCTCAGGGACCACGACAGCCTAGTAACTATGCTTCCCGACCTGCCCAGAGCCGGGAAGGAACCTGGGCTCCTTAGGAAGAAGCCAAGCAACGCCAAGGCTACTCAGTGAGGGCTGAGAGTGACGCACTGATTGAACATGCAGGTAAGTGACGACTCCACGTCGTCTGTGCAGGCGATCGCATGCGTGGAGAATGGTCCCCGCACACCCCCCGCATGCTCGCTGACTCGGTGTTCGCTGCCTCCACTGACTTCCAAATGCCATGACGCGAAGATCAGCGAATGCCCGTCGCTCTCCCTTCTCCTGAACTCAGCAGCTTGCTTCTCCCAGGAGAGGCGCGGGGTCAGCGAGTACACTCGCGTGGCTGCACGGGTGGCCCCGGAGCCTCGGGAGCCAGGGCCCTGCGAGTGGCAGGAGACGAGGGGCTGACAGACACCAACCGGGAGGACTGGGCTTCCGATTAATGCCACCCTGGGAGACACCACCAGAGCAGACTGTTCTAATATTTAGCTTGGATGGGGGTAAAAGACGCACAACCCAATTTACCATTTCAACCATTTTGAAAGGCACAGCCCAGTGGCATCAAGCCGTCCCCACCACCCATCTCCAGAACTTTCCATCTTCCCAAACTCAAACTCTGTCCCCAGGGAACACTGACTCCCACTGGCTCCCAGCCCTGCTTCTGGTCTGTGGGCCCAAGGACTCCAGGGTCCTCCCATGAGGTTCTGCAGCCTATGTCAGCATGCTGTCCCCAGGGTTCATCCACAGGGATACATGTGTCAGAATTTCCTTCCTTTTAAAGGCTGAATAATATTCCACAGTGTGGATGGCCGTACTCACCTGTTCTGGTCATGTGGCTGCCCATCATCTGGCCGTAAAGCCAGGGGAACAGTGTTGTGCGTGGAGTGTCCCCTGGGCACATGCCCCCAGTGGGTCTGCTGGGTCACGAGGCAAAGTCTTGCACTTCCGGGGAACCCTCCCGCTGTTCTCCAGGGTGGCGGCCCTCACATGCCCACCAGAGGTTCACAGGGTCCCAGCTCCTTCGGGTGCACATCAGCACCCTTCCTGCTGGACAGCAGCCATGGGGGTGTGAGTGGGACTCCCTGTGGCAGTGATCTGTGTGGCCTGAGGCCACGCCTTTGGAGAAACATCTACTTAACCCCTTTACCTGCTCTTTAATGGGGTTGTCTTTTCCCCAATTCATTGTTTTTAATTTTCTGTGGTACTGGGGACTGAACCCAGGGTGCTTTACCACTGAGCTAACCGCGGCCCTTTTCTATTGTATTTTGAGACAGGCTCTAAGTCACCCAGGCTGGCCTGGAACTTGCCATCCTCCTGTCTCAGCTCCCAAGTCACTGGGATGACAGGTGTGGCCCCTGCACCCAGCTTTGCCCCCAAGTTCTGGGTACTAACCCTATTATACACGATTTGCAAATACCTTCCCCCAGCATGGCCTGCCTGCGGACGCTGTCGTTGGTCAAGTCCAGCTTATCCATCTGTGTTGCTGTGCTTTTGGTCTCACACCCAAGAAATCACTGCCACATCCAATGCCGTGGAGAAGTCCCCATGTGTTTTCTTCTAAGAGTTTGAGAGTTCAGCTCTTACATTTAGGTCTTTACTCTATTTGGGGTAAATTTTTATACATGATATAAAATAAGGGTCCAACTTCAATCTTTTGGCTGGAAATCTGGTCCCCCAACATTATTGGTCCCCACCAAACGACCTTGCCCCCCTTGATGGAGTGACGTGCTACAAAGGAGTAGTTCAAGGCCAGTGCCAACACCCAGGGGTCCAGGGTTGTAGAAAAGTGCGTGTGGGGAAGCTCCGGGATCCCCGTGCTTCCTGTCTGTGTGTGTGGCCTGTTCGGTTTCGGCAGGGTGCCTCCCTCGGGGTGTTTCCAGTCTGTCTGAGGCTGCCCACACGCCGCACAGACACGGACCTCACGCGAGAACCAGCCCCTCTGCTGATCACCAAGGTCCAGCTTCGCCCGACTCTGGTCCTCCTCTAGGTAGCAACCTAGAGAACCTGCTTCTGCCCCTCACCTGCAGGAGCAATCGGAGTGGGCAAAGGGGTTTGAAGTCTGCGACATGCCACTCACATGGTGACCCTAGGATCCTAACGCTGAGCGAGGAGTCACAGGATCAAACCTGGGGGAGTCTGTGAACCTGAACTTGAACACAATGAGGTGTCAGCACATGAACTGGTGCCGTTCTGGGGAGAAATTCCCAACTTCCAGCAGGTTCTGAAGGGGCCAGACTGAAGGAGGGTGGACACGACCAGGCTGGGGCAGTGTGGCTTTTTGGTTTCTTTTGTTTCGGTTTGCCTTGTGGACTGCAGGTCACAGATCCAAGGAGTCCGGTTTAGATGAGCCTGTATAAGCCAGGCACGTCCAGTCTTTAGAAGTGTCCTGGGAGGGGACAGTGGGCCCATGTACACGCTGCAGAGACAGTTTCATGATGGCCAGGGCCAAGCATAACTGTCATAGGACAGAGTGAGACCCACACCCTCATCTGCAGAAAGGCAATCTGAAGGTGGCTGCCGTACCCCCCTATTTAGGAACGCAAACAGTCCAATCAGAGATCGAGCTGACGACCGTCTACACCTCCAAAGATCACCTTGGTGACAACCCACAGCACCCCAAGCCCGGGAATGCTGAGGAGCTGAGGAAACCTTGGAGAAGCACTTCCAGAGGGAAAGGCAAGGGCTCAGGGGGGTAGCATGTCCACCCCAAGAAGACAGGGACACGTTCTTAACCTGCCACGCCTGGCAGCAGCCATCCATCAGCTCTGTGGAGAAGGGACTGAGCTGCCAGTTCCCCCAGCTTCTCCCGGTGAGGCCTCCCAATGTCCCAACTGCCAAAAAAGCAGCTAGGATACAAGGTGAGTCCCACAGACCTGGCTGGGGCACCGCTGCGCACAGGGCTGGGCTGCAAAGCCTGTCTGTCCTCTGAGGCTGGTTTCTTCCTCCCAGATCAGTCACGACAGGATTTCGCTCATCGCCCCTGCCGCAGCGTGTCCACAGGGGAGATGCCAGGTCCAGGAGTGGGCTGTGCCCTGGACAACTCCCCTGGACCTCGCTCCAGACGCACCGGCACAGAAGCCAGGTTCAGAAACGGCTCCTGGCTGCCAGGAGCCAGGCCCACCAAGAGGAAGCAGCGGTCCTCAAGGGATGGCCACTGGAGTGTGAGCCCTCAAGCTGGACCCTGTGAAGAGGAACGCGCTTCCCAGGCCCAGAGCACCTCCCGCTGGGGGCTTGGTCTAGGCCTCACCCAGCTGCCTATGGCCGGAAAGACCAAGAAGGCCACAGAGAGGAAGGCCAGGCATGCGCATGAGGGTGCCCAGGGACAGGAAGCCTCTGCACGTGGGGTCCTGCTTCCCAGGACTGAACCAACCAGGGGCTGGAAATAGGCACATTTGCAATGTGCCCATACTGAAGGCGCCAGGAGTGTTGTCTTGTCATTACTCCCTGAATGATACAGGTGACAACCATCCTCACTGCGTTTACCTTGCAGTGGGTGTTAGGTCACCAGGAGATGATCTCAAGTCGACAGAAGGCTGCATGGAGGTTCCACACCATGCTGCGCCATCCTATGAAGGACTTGAGCGTCTGTGGGTTTGGGGATGGCAGAGGCCGGGAGTCCGGCCCGCGTGTGCCCAGGACTGCATGGACAGGCAGAGCCGGGGGGCCGCCAGGCCAGGACCTCTTAATTAAGGCAAACAGGACAGGATAATAAAGTAAATATTCTTCTCTCCCTAAAAGAAAGTCAAAAACGATGTTAAACACCACCGAAGAATCTAAGGGGGTTATAAACCTCAAAATCAGCACTGATTCACACACACATGATGCTGCTGACACTGAGTGCCAATCAGACAGGGACTGTGTCCTACCAGGGGTCAGAACTTCACCCACAAAGGGCCCAGGAGCACATGCGTGGAGCTCCTGGGCTCCTCACATGCGTGGTCCCACATTCCCTGGGGAGACACGATGCCCACTGCAGGGCCAAGGCCTGACAGCACACAGGGAGCGATCCGGCCGTGTGCCAATGAAGCTTTAGGGACATTGCACTGTGAGCTCCATGGAACTCCATAGGTCCTCACATGTGCTTCTTTTGATTATTTTTCAACCATTTAAATGTAAAAACTTTTTTCTTAGTTCATGGACTGTTAAATTCAACAACTGAGTCTGTAGGCGGGTCTGCGGGTCTACGTTAGACTCAGCACGGAGGCGCACGTCTCCACGGGGAGAATTAAAACAGCTTCAAACAAACAAATGGATGGGTTAAATAACCCGTGCAGTTACAGATGACCTTCTAGAAATCTCAGCGACAAGCAGGCCATGACATTCTGAAGGTGAGGACAGCAGCCCCTCCATGTCTCCGTCCTGGGACTGGGGGCAGTCTCTGTAAAGGGGGTATGCACAGGTGACAGCTGGGCGATGTCACAGAGAGAGAGGACAGCCCCCTCACATCCGGTGGATCCCAACCCTCTGCTGAAAATGAAAGGTTTGTGTCCCCTTAGATCACACGCTGAGCTCACCACTGTGATGGCGGGGCCTTGGGAGGTGACAGGCCAGTTGGATTGGTGTCTCTGCAAGAGAGAAGAGAGACCGGAGAGCTCTCCTCCCCTCTGCCACGTGAGGGCACGGCGAGAAGCCGCCATCTGGGAATGAGCGCCTTCCCAGGCGACTTGACCATGCACGCGCCAGACTCCAGAACTGTGAGCAGTAACCTCCAGGGGCTGGAAGCCACCCAGCCTAAGGGGCAGCCTGGTGGACCAGCAGCACCCCGCCCCGCACCACCCTGCCCAGGCCTTCCTGGCCCAGGGACGCTGGGAGAGGAAGGGAAGCCTGTGGGCTGAGAAAATGATCACAGAAGAGGCTCCTTGGGACAGACACCCACCCAAGGAGGACATACAAGTGACCAACGAGCTCATGACAAGACCCGCAACACGCTCTGTCCCCCGGGAAACAAATCAAAGCCATAGTGAGAAACCTCGTCACATTTACAAGATTGGTATGACAGAAACACGGAGAAGGTGAGCAGGGGAGGATGTGGGGACACTGGAGCCTGTGCCCACTGCTGCCATCAGCAAGCCACAGCCAGTGTGGAGGGCAGGTGGCAGGCACACAGGGAGCTGCGGCATGGCCAGCCCCTCGACCCTACCTTCACCAAGAAAAATGAAACCTACGTCCACACAAAAATCCTCCACCAATGTTCATAGCAGCACTGATTGTAATAGTCAGAAACCCAGAACAAGCCCGGATCAACAGGGAAATGGAGAGATAAACTGTAGCACCTACACACAATCAGCACAGATCCAGCCGCAGCATCGCCCGAGTGAAGGGCCATCACAGAGGCCATGGAGTACTGCGGGCTTACATTCGCACAGACAGACAGAGTGGGTGATTGGACACTGGCGGTGGGGCTTGAGATTAGCTTCTGGGAGCGACATGGCTTCTTTGGGGACTGATGGAAATGTCCCAGAATCTGGGAGTGGTGGTGGCCGCACAATACTTAAGAGTATCTGAAGAGCCACTGGATGGAAACCATCTTCAAATGGTGAATTTTATGTGACATGGATTTTATCTTGATTTTTTAAAAAAAGGGGTAATAGGGTAAGTGTTAACTAATGCCAGACAAGAAGAAAAAGACGGTACAGAGACCAGAGGTGCTCCTTGCCTGGGGAGAAGATGCGAAGCTGAAAATCTGCCAAGTCAAAATCATTTTTAACATTTTCAGAAATAAACTTTGGTAACAAACGATCCTTAAGAGACTTTCTTTGGGAAAACCTGCAGCAACGGGGAAAGAGAAAAGGTACAAGGAAGCGTGTTTTAGAGAGACCAGCTTACAGGGCTCATAGAGAGAATGAGCCAGATGATGAGGGGTGCCCATCAGCGTAGACACCCCGGCCCCAGGAGTGGGGAGACCGCCTGGGTGGAGGCCGCAGCGAACATGCCCCTGGGGGAAGGAGCAGGGGGTCTCCAGAAGGCTCTGCATTCAGGGGAGCAGAAAAGGAAAATCAATCGAGGTGAGTGTCTCAGAAACATTAAGGTGCTTGAAAATTACGATCTAGTAAATTTAAAATGGAAAGAAAGTTCAGATAAATAATAAATAACTGTCCAGGATTAGGTCTGAGGAATTAGGTTTTAGATTGTTTGGATAAAGAGAAAAAAAATCTCCACTAAATCAGAGGTCAACTCTAAGAGCCAGAAAGAGGTTCAATCACAGAATCCCTACTGGCCGGGGAGATGCCCCAGCTGGCGGGATGCCGAACAGGGACCCAAGGAGGCAGCTCAGGACAGAGGGGGCTCAGTGCCCTGGCAAGGTCTTCCTCTGGAAGGGCGGTGTGTGTGCCTGGGAGGAGGCAGAGACAGAGACGCTGGGAACCACATATCAACGGGGAATCCCGGGGGCAGGGAGGTGAGACCGCCAGCCGGGACAAGCAGCTGGTCACTGCAGCATCGTGGGTACAGTGACACGGAAGAGCAAAACTGGAATGTCTTGCGTGAGGGACAAGCCAACCCCTCAGGACACACCTGCAGAGTGGGCTCAGCAGTCAAGCAGGAGCGGAACAGGAGCGCCTGGAGGGAAGAGGCCGGCGGGAGCAGCGCGGGCTGCACACGGCACACCATGAGCTCTCGTTTGTAAAGACCAAAAGTCTTAGTTCATCCATGAAAAGGAGTGAAAGTGACACGCAGCACACCAGGAGGCACCCTGGAACGCCACACTAAAGGAAGCCAGGTTCTAAGGACTCACGGCGGGACCCATGGACAGGAAATGCCTGAGACAGGCACAGAGTCAGGAGGGGGATCCAAGGGTGCCAGATGCTAGGAGGGGACAGTGAGTGCTCATGGGACAGGGCTGTTCTGGGGGCTGAAGGACACATCCTGAGATCAGTGCTAAGGAGTGCACCATGACCTTGTAATGTACCGAGACCCACTGCATAGTACACATTAGAAGGGTGACCCCGGAGGCATGTGTGTCAATTTGGAAAATAACAAGACCAGATAGGGTGGCACTTGTGGTCCCAATTACTCACAAAGCTGAAGCAGGAGGATCACCTGAGCCCAGGAGCTCAATGCCATCCTGGGCAGCAGAGTAAGACCCTGGCTCTTAAAATCAAACACATTACAGTCTTAGGGTGTGCATCTGGCCTGCAGGTGAGACATCTGCAGGAATGTGCACCAAGCTCTTCTCAGGGGGAGGTGGTGGGGAGAGGAAGAGGGAGCCAGGGGCTTTTCTCTTTTTCTTTGTACTATTTGGAGTTTTTTTTTTTTTTTAACACAATGGAAAGATATGACTTGCATAATGTAAAGAGGAAGTAAACAGAATTGTAGGCACTACTCAAAGGATCCCAGAGTCCTGAGATGGCTACCAGGGTTTCTGGGTGACTTGGGCAGCGGGAGGAGGCACGTGTTGCCTAAGCCAACCAGGATCACCTTAGGAGAGGGGAACAGCTCAAATCAAGTGGGTCCGGTCATCTGGGGCTTGTGAGTGACCTTGAGCTTCAGTGGCTATGAGTATCTGGACACCAGTGAATAGCTAATACAGCGTCACCTTGAAAAAAAGAGGGGCTGGGTACAGCTCAGTGGTAGAGCACTTACCTAGCATGGGCAAGGCTCTGGGTTTCATCCCCAGCACTGCAGAAAGAGAGAGAGAGATGATTTAAAAATCATGCCTAGGCCAGGTGAGGTAGTGCACGCCTGTAATCCCAGCGGCTCAGGAGGCTGAGGCAGGAAGATAGCGAGTTCAAAGTCAACCTTGGCAATGGCGAGGCCCTAAGCAACTCAGTGAGACCCTGTCTCTAAATAAAATACAAAATAGGGCTGGGGAGGTGGCTCAGTGGCCGAATGCCCTTAAGTTCAATCCCTGGTACCCACCCATTCAAAAAAATCGTGCCTGTCTTTATTTGAACACCTTTACCTGTCAGGCTGGTATAAGCACTGCTGGCCACATGGGCAGAGCACCTGAACTGGAGCTGGTCCAAACTGAGATTTCAAAGACTTAGCACACAAAAAAACATAAAATACGGAGTAATAATTTCCCCACATACATATGGAAAGGATAATACTTTCAATACAGTGCAGTGGGTGAAATGTGTTATTCAACTGCTCCCACTTGTCTCTTTTTACCTTCTAAAAGTTGAAATTACATGTGGCTTGCATTGTTTCCATGTTGGTCAGAAATGATCGAGAAGAGTATTACCAAAAATTCACTAGACTCGGAATTCACAATCATCGAAGAGACCACAGTTCACTAGAAATTAGGCAAGATTTTAGATGTTGGTATGATGTTGATCACCTAAGGACTGAATTCAGTTCAATAATTCCTTTTTGGTGACCCACAAATGTAGTGGAGGGGAGTCCTTCCTCAAGGGCTCCGCATCAGGTGACAGGGAAGAGGAGAAGCTGTGGATAATCCTCCCCTGGGAGGCGGGGAAACGGAGACGGAGTTGGGACGGGGATCCAGGCAGTGCCTGTCCTGGGCCCCGGGGGATGCGTGGTGTGGAGGGCCACCAGGCAGAGAAGTGACTGAGTTCAAGGGCAGCAGTTGCAGGACAAGGGCAGAGAAGCCCGGCCGACTGGAGGGAGTGAGGGAGAACAGGCTGCATCCTCGGGATGGAGGAAGGCCGTGGATGTGGCTCCCAGCCCTGGGACTCCTGGGGGCAGGAGCCAGCCCCCTACTGCCCACAGGCCTGGTCCAGCTGGCCAGATGCCTGTTTTTGTACCGCCCGCAAGCTAAGAGAGGTTTTTACATTTTTAAGTGGTTGGAAGAAATCAAAATCAAAATATTTTGTGACACATGCAAATGATACGGAATTCACGTTCCAGCATCCATGAATGAAGCTCCCCTGGCACTCGGCCATGCCCGTGAGTCCCAAGTTGTCTGGGTGCTCTCGTGACAGCCAGAGAGGGGCGCAGAGCGGCATTTACTCTCTGGCCCCGTAGCCCCAGGGTCTGCTGCATCCTGCTTCCTCGAACACTGAACATTCTGTGGGTTTTCTTGGCTTAAATAAAACAAGGGCAAATAAAATAATGGCAGTTTTGCCAACTGCGGAGACTTTTATTGGCTGGGTGTCTCCTTCGATTTGCCCCACGAGCATTTCTTAAACCTCTGCTACAGGTTCCCTCTTATCTGTTTGGGAAGAGCACTCAGCAAAACAAATTCCCTGCAAGTCTTACCGTATTGGGAAACACTGGGCCAGCCTGTCCTGCCTGGTCCACAGGACAGCAGTCAAACAGCCCACGCCACAATCGCATCCCAGAACTGAGTCGTGTTCATTAATAAACACTGCAAGTTCTCACAATGTCACTTAGTCACCCGGGGTTGCCCACTGCCCTCGCCCCTCTCGTTGAGGGGTTTGGAAGGAGAATGAGGCACCTTCTCCCAGGAGGGGAGAAGTCAGAAGCTACTGGAAGCCCCGGCCAAGGGTCTGAAGGAAGCACAGCACTGAGAAATGCAGTGTGCAGGCCCCGCGTGGCAGCCTGGCAAAAGGGGCAGCAGGATGAGGGCGGCCGCGGTGAGCCCAGCCTCCAAGCCTGGGCAGTGGAGGGCACCAGGGGACGACTCTCTGGGAGGAAGACAAAGAGCTGAATCGGGGCTTCCAAGGACAGTGGGGCGCCCAGGTGGCGACCCAACAACTCTGAAGCTACAGAATTTTCGCCTTCTTAAGGGCCTGACGTCATCAGGACCCTGCTGGGATTCTGCAAGGACTAGAAGAAACACAGTGACCCTCCATTATCTGCAGGGGACACACTCCAGACCCACAGCTGACGTCTACATGTGCTGCTGGTTTGCCTACATACACCTGTGAGTGTAGCTGTACATTGAGAGCAGAGACTGGGCTGGGCGGGGCTCAGTGGTAGCGCCTGCCTAGTGCTGGGTTCCGTCCTCAGCACCACATAAAAATAAATAACGTGGCCGGGCGCGGTGGCGCACGCCTGTAATCCCAGTGACTTGGGAGGCTGAGGCAGGAGGATCTCGAGTTCAAAGCCAGCCTCAGCAACTTAGTGAGGCCCTAAGCAACTCAGTGAGACCCTGTCTCTAAATAAAATACAAAATAGGGCTGGGGATGAGGCTCAGTGGCCGAGTGCCCCTGAGTTCAATCCCTGGTTCCAAAAAAATAAAGAAAGAAAGAAACAAAGTAAAGGCACTGCATCCATCTACAACTAAAAGTAATTTTAAAAAGAACAGAGATCAACAATAATCATAAAGTAGAACAATTATCACAATATGCCATAATTAAAATTATTTAAACCCTATGCATTATCTCTGGAATGTTCCATTTACTATCTGGACCTTGGAGAGTGGAAACCGCTGAAAGCGACACCTTGGATGAGGGGGACGCATGCACGTGTACACACGGCACACAGGAGGCGCCTGGCGGGTGAAGTCACGCACAATTATATCAGAGCTTCTGCTGGGAATCCTTCAGGGAATCTCGCTATGCACCCCTGGGTTCAAAATCTGCTACCAAAAAGAAAAGAAAACTCTCCTCCGAGCATGTGAGCACTGTGGAGACTGCATGGACGCAGCTCACCCTGCGCCTACCCTACAGAGTGAGCCAGCACACTCGGGGGACACCTGCATGCCACGCGTGCAGCAGCACGACTCACGGCCAGACAAGGAACCAGCCTGGTGTCCTCAGTGGAAGGAGGAATAAAGAGAAGGTGGTGTACACACGGTGGAGAGGGTCAGCTGGAGTTTGATTCAGTCGCGAAGAGGAATGAAATCACGTCATTTGCAGGAAAATGGATGGAACTTGAGAATATTATGGTAAGCAAAATAAGCCAAACTCAGAGTCAAGGGCGGTATGTTTTCTCTCATATGCGGAAGTTGGAGAGGAAAAAGGAAAAGAAGGGGGAGGGGCTCATGAAAACCCAAGGGAAATCAGGAAAGGGAAAGGACCCAGGGGAGGGGGGAGGGGGCAAAGGGGGAAAAACTGGGGAATGATATTGGCCAAATTGTATTGTCATATCACATGCATGTAATGAATTTCACCATTGTGTATAATTATAATGTACCGATTAAAAAAATAGGGGAAAAGGAGTCAGGGAGAGTATGTAGCTGAGCAGCAGAGTGCACGAGCAAGCGTGAGGTCCTGGGTCCATCCCAGCACCGCAAAAAACAACAACAACAACAACAACAAAAAAGACTATCCAGCAAGATTCCCGTTCTCAGTCTAACTGGAAATTTGGGGTGCCTGATAGACACTTCAGAAGCAGGCCCTCCCTGCCGCGGCAGTGCAGTGAGCCCTGGGCTGACATAACACCCCTAAACTGCAAGGTGGGGAACTTCAGTGGGCGGCATCTCGCACACCACCAGAGCCACCGGCAGTGACCTTGACCCAGCACCTCCTGGCCGATTGGGCCACCTTCCAGCACCCCGACACTGGCTTTACTTGCTCTTTTTCTTTGACCTCAGCTTGTGAGCCTGAGTGATCCTGAGTGTTAGAGAGGGTTGGAGATCCCTAGCATGTGGGAGGGTCCTCCATCTACCCAGAGACCCCTGGGAGGGCCAGAAGGAAGAGGAGCAGTCTGAGCCTCCATCCTGAGGAGCAGATCACACTCTGGGCCACTCTGCTGAGCTGGGGAGCAGAAGTGGGAAACGGATCTTCCAGAAAGGCAGAAAGGGTTAAAACACGTGCCTCCAGAGTGAGTCAGCTTCGCCCAGCTCTGTTCATTCTCTGGAGCTGCTTCCTCCCAGGGCACAGCTGGAGACACAGGGTTGACTTCTTGGGGGTGGCCCAGCAGTCTAGGGCGCTGTCAAATCTCTCACAAATCGCTGGGGCCGCAGCAAGGCTACGGCTACAACACAACTTGCCCTTGCTCTTCCTCAGAGCAAAAAGGAGAATCCCGTCAGTCCACTGAGGGACTTGCACTAGATTTGCTCCAAATCAGCTTTTTAAAGAGTGAATCTCTGAAAACTTCCAAAGCCAAACAAGAGACAAATCAAACCACTGTGATTGGCTTAGACATAGAACTGGGCATTTAATATTCTCCACTGTGTACTCGGCTCCTAGCAATGAGACAGGCGGCGTTTCCTATAAGACTCCACATCCCCACCCCCAATGAGACCCCCTGAACTTTCTGGAAAAGAACTTGACTTGTGATTTTGGCTGGGTGAAAAAGAGGAAGTCAATTAACAGTAGAGGTCTTTGATTAAAATTTCTTTGGGGATCTGGTCAAAGAATCTACATATTGAAAGGGCTGGAATGTTAATTCAGACAGAATCAAACACATGGAGATTTGAAGGCGATCGGATTTCTGCTTCTGTTAAAACTGAAAGCCACTCTCAGCTGGTGTGGGAGCACCCAGGGTCGCTAACCATGGCCTGTGGGAAGGTGGCAGGGAGGGCTGGCACCTCCCTCTAGGAGTCTGTTAAAGTGGAGCAGAGGAAATAAGATGCATTATCCCTACTGTGTGTCGCAGCAGCACAATGCCACTAAAGCCAAGAGCTGGGCTGACTCTTCTGCAGTCCCTGTCACTTCTGGCTGATTAGTCCAGTGGTCTCCAACTGGGGGGTGACCTGTCTCCACCCAGGAGACATGTGGCAGAGTGTGAGACCTGTCAGGGGATCATGGCTTGGAGAGGGGACGTGCTGTGGCCAGGGGAGGCAGGGCTGCTTGCTCAACACCTCACAGTTCCACAAGAGTCCCCTGCACCAGGGACCACCTGGTGACACCCTGAGGGCCACCAGCAATGGTGGGGACCCACACTGGTCCTACACTTTCCCACTCAACTCACCAACAAAGACCCCAGTTTCCAAGGTGACAGTACATTGGAGAAAAGTCCTAAGAGCAGGATTTTCAATGTAGAGATGACACTGCAGACACAGGGGGCAGGAGAGCACCAGACCTGGTGAAGGCCTGGCGTCGACTCGGAAGTGGAGGATGAGGCAGTGGGAAGGGAGCCGGGGCTGGACCGGGACCAGCCCTGCACCTGAGCTGTCTGAGGTGGTCAGGGCAAGTGGGCCAGGACAAAGTGTGGCTCTAAAGTAGAAAGGGCCCACCTGCTACTCCAGGCAAGGCGGGGAGGCAGAGATAAGGGAAGACCGAGCAGCAGGAGCCCAGCCCTGCACAGAGGCACAGGAGGGAAAGAAATGGAGGTTGCCAAGGCCGTGCTCACTGGTGGTGACAGGCTCCAAGGACAGGGGAGGAGGGCCGGGCCAACAGTGGAAGGCAAGGCCACCCCAGGGGAAGGCGAGGCCCAGTGGGGCCTAGTGGGAGGTGCCACGGGGGCCTTGCCCTGCTTCTAAGCCCTGCCTCCCATCAGGGAGCGCCGGCAGGCTCTGCTGCTCTTTGGCACACTGCCCTCTCTTTAGCACGGCCATCTGCCAACACACAACCTGTTGTGAACTAAGCCATGGCTGAGACGGGCTCCCAGGAAGCCCTTCTTCCGTGTGTGTCCATGGTGTGTGCTGGGATCACACCACGACTGACATGGTCACACACTCCTGCAGGGCATCGGCTGGTGCCTCGGCTGTGCACCTGAACGTCAGTCGCCAGTGGTTGGGCACAACTCTAAGCTTCTGCCACTGCCCCCCTCTCAGCTTTCCACGTGATGACAGTCTCACTAATTCTGAGCTCCTCGGAGGCTATATTTGGGGTGAACATTTGCTGAATGAATGGGGATCCCAGAAAGGTCTTCACAGAAAGAAGTCCCAAGTAAGGGGAATCATTTTAGCAAAAGAACAATTCTTTTTAAAACCAGAAACACATCCTTCACTCTGCTGCCTGTGGGTCTGGATTCCAAATGCTCCTCCTCAGGGCCGGCTGCGTCCCTCTGTGCCCAGTCGGGAGAGGTGGGAACAGCCCTGCAGGTTTTCCATGGGCTCCCACTGGCCCTGGATCGGCAGGCACACATTTTTGTAGGCTGGTCATTTTTCTGGAAACTGCTTCCAAGGCCTTGCCCACAGGTCACCTTCTGAGCAGAAACGTATTCTTGGAAACACAGCAGTGTTTCTCAAAGATAATCAGATTTCATTTTTAAAATAAGCATAATTAGGTGCTGCTGCAACTTTAGGAATGGACTTCCACATCACTGGAATGACTTGACAATTCCCCAGGGGGACAAGTGCTCATGATCCAAACCTTCTGCCCTTTCTGTTTAATTTTTTTTTCAGTTGCAGATGGACACGATACCTTTATATTTATTTATTTATTTGTTTGTTTATTTATTTATTTATTTATATGCGGTGCTGAGGACGGAACCCAGGGCCTCACACGTGCTAGGCAAGCGCTCTGCCACTGAGCCCCAGCCCAGCCCCTGCCTTATTCTGAGGGCAGGGTCCTTTTTAAAGAGGCACTTGCCCTTCTGGTCTCTATCAGACTCTGGTCTTCCTGGTGCTCAGTCCTTAAGGTTATTTGCCTTCCAAGCCACTCCAGCTTCTCCTCCACCTCTGCTCAGCCCAACTCCCGCAGCCAAATGGGGGAAACAGTGGGGTGTCCATGGGTGGATGAGCAGACACCCGTGGTCCAGCCGTGCACTGAAGTAGTATTTAGTCTGAAACAGCGGAGAAATTCTGCTGCCTGCCACCACATGGATGAACCTTGAGGACACTGCTCAGTGGAATAAGCCAGACATAAGGGACACACCCTGCAGGGCTCCACCCACAGGAGGTCCACACGCTCAGATCCCCAGAGGCAGGAGCCACAAGGCAGGATCAGGGCTGGGAGGTGGGACTCCTGTGAGTGGCAGAGCCTCACTTTGGAGAGAAGAAACAGCTCTGGAGTCAGGGTGGCGACATCCTCACCGCCCTTCAACTGCACCCTCAACATGGTTAAGACGGTCACTTTGATGTTATATACATTTTGCCATCATTAAAAATAAAACACAAAACAACTTTTCTCCTTACTCCTCCAAGGTTTCTGGTCCCTTGAGT
Source organism: Glaucomys volans (assembly GCA_020662805.1). Taxonomy (NCBI): domain Eukaryota; kingdom Metazoa; phylum Chordata; class Mammalia; order Rodentia; family Sciuridae; genus Glaucomys; species Glaucomys volans. The sequence goes on along the minus strand of JAJEJO010000928.1, from coordinate 257,436 downwards.
CTCAATGGCTCTGTCCTCGGCCTTCTCTCCTCACTCTCCACCCTCTTCTTGTGTGACCTCACCCACTTCAAGACCAAAATGACCCATTACAAGCTGACATCTCCATTCTGGCTGCCCCTCCAGGAGAAGTGTCCCACTGCCTGTCCTGCCAGCATCTCACACACGCCAAGCACACAACTGGACTCATCACCCTCCCCACCCCCACAGCCCCCATGTTCTCCCACTCACTGAAGACTCCTGCTCCCCCAACCCCTAGTGCAGGCACCTGGGTGCGGGCATCGGCTCCTCCATGCCCTGGCCCCATGCTGAGGCCCAGGTCTCATGCAGGCTCAGGGTCCTCAGTGCTGGCTCCCTCCCCTCTGGCTGCTGCTTCAGGGAAGGCCTCATCACCTTCCCCCGCTGTGGCCACAGCATCCCCTGCGTCCATTCGCCTGGAGGCCTGCCACCTCCAGCCTCCAAGCCTCTACTATAGGCCTGTCTGAGCCCACAGCTGCATGGCCGCGGGCCTCTGAGCCCAGAACAAGAGGCCAGACCATTAATATTTTGGGGTGTGCAGGTCACCCTGCTTTCAACCCCTATCATGGCTGCATAAACAGACAGAAAGGACAGGATACCTAAGCGGGTGGGTACCTAAGCGGATGGGCGGGGTGGGGTGCCAATAAAACTTTACTCCTGAAAACAGGCCTCGGGCTGGATCTGGCCCCAGAGATAGCTGTCACCAAGCCCTGCTGAGACTACTGTCCTGCAGCTCTGCCCCGGGCCATGGACACACGGCCGAGGTCTGGACGCAGACTTCAGCAGCCGGCTGCCCCTCCTGAAGCTACACACAGGGCCAGGTCTGCCTCCTGCTCAGTCAGGCCCAAGGGCACCCAACCCTTCCCTGTGGCCAACCAGGCCTTGGAGACCTGCTGCTGCTCCCCTTCACCTCTGAGCACCCACCGGGCACCCCGTTGCTCTGCCTGGCCCGGCCCAACTGGGTCCCCACCCACCACGGGAACTTTGTACCCACTACCCTGCCCAGAAGGTGCTTCCCGCTGGACTCCCGCTTGGCCAGCGCCCCAAGGGCTTCACTAACACCCGGAGGCCAGTCAGCAGCACAAGCCTGGTTGTGTTGCCTCAAGCTTGGGTTCAGTTCCCATTTGCAAAGTTTCTTATTATGACTCACCCCCGTCCTCAAACACACACGCTCAGAATGACCGCAGAGGTCTTGGTAGGAATAGGCTCACCACCTAAAGCACATCTGGGCTCCATTCAGAATAAATGGCATCTGATCACTCTCTGGGCCATTACATGCAAGTCCTACATATTTTAATGGCTTTATGACTTTTTTCCATTCTATAACATGAACTATGGCAGGTGTAAAGTGATTCACAGCATCCGAAATCCACTTGCCTTGTGAATCACCTACAGGTAGTGGCAAGTCAACTGGATTTCTTGGGAAGTCATAGAATTCACAGCCATTGAAAATAATAAAGAACTGCCAGGACACAAAGCAGTTCTGAAACCTGCAAGACCCATGCATCATAAAACAGGAATGCAACTTCAAGGAGAAAGAGCCAAGGTGCAGCACTGCAGCCACCTGCTCCTGCAGGCCTGGCTCAGGTCCTAGCACGAAGACCAGGCCAGTCCTTGTCTCCCAATGGCACATTTCCAGATGTCAACCGCGCTGGCATTAGAGCAGGGATAACAGAAGGGAAACCGGTCTTGAAACATTCTCATCTGTAAGTTCTGCCGGTAGAGCTGCCCTGATGCTCAGGGACTGACTTCAGACGGGCCTGACACGATGACCATGCCGTGGCAGTCACAGTCCCTTGTTGTTGTGGCTTGCACTTGCAGAGGGGTATGTTTGCAACACTGATTTTCTAGATTAACTTGTGGCATTTCCTATCTTAAAACAGACCCCGGAAGGTGCAGCGATTCAATCCAGCAGGACGGCCTTCCTGAATGCATCCTGAGCATCCAGCAGCACTGAGGAAATCCAAAGAGCAGACTGACAGTGCCAAGCCACCTACCAGTAATTACAACCACAGGCTTCGTTGAGCGGTCTCAGGCTCCAAGCCCTGTGCTAAGCAGTTACCAGAAATTATTTCTAATAGAGCAGCCATATAAGCTATTATTATTGATTTCACAGATACCACGCCTTTTCCAGAGCTAATAAATGGTGACACCGCAGTTTAACCCTTTCTGCTGGATTCCAAAGTTTTCCCTCCATGTGAGGCGGGAGCCTTGGAGCTGAGGAGCTAGTTTTCCTTCACTCTCTGCCCCCGTTGGTCCAGTCTGAGCTCTGCCGAGTCTCAGCAGTGGCTATGCGGTCGCTGAGGAGCCACTCTCCACTCCACAGGGGCTTTCCTCACAGGCACGCAGGAAACCACTTGTTTACTCATTTACAAAGATTTACTGGGTGCCCACCTAGCGCCAGAACTGTTCTCAGACCCGGGAATGTAGATGTCACTCAAACTAACAGAAACTGCTGCCCTCACAGGGCTGACAGTCTCACAAGGGGTGGCGATGATAAAATAAGCAGGCATGCTACATGGTGACAAACGCCACAGCGACGAGGGAAGCAGGGACGGAGGCTAAGTGCACGGTCATTTCTGAGTGAGTGGCCAATGACAGCTGGGCAAGGGCTTGAGGCAGCGAGCCCCCCAACGCCTGAGCAAAGACTTTGAGGTGCTGGTTTCTGGGAGGCCAGCAGTGCAAGGGAGGTCAGAGGTGAGGTCGAGGAGGCATTGGACTGGAGAATGAGGGTGAGAGGTGACTTTGGATTTTGCTCCATGTTGAGGTGAGAGCCACTGAGGTTGAGCTGAGGAACAGAAAATAGGAATGAATATGACCCCCTCAGATTCACAGTCTCCACCCAGCTTCTGGGCTGAGGATGGACTGCCATAGGCCACCATGGGCATCGACTGGGCAGGACCCTGGTGGCTTGAACCCGAACTGCCGGTGGAAGTGGTGAGACAGGTTAAGGGAGAGTGGACAGGGCGCCCAGGAGAAAGGAGTCATGGTTGACTTGAAGGTTTTGATGTCAGCAACTAAGAGAGGCAAGTTATTTACTAAGGTGGGGGCCGCTTTGGGGGAACCGTGGTGAGCTGGGCTTGGCTGCCAAGCAGAATCCACCTGGATGCCCAGCAGGCAGCCAGACAGACATTTTGGGCAGGGAGATTTTAACATCCTAAGCCAGTTGGGGTTTCCTGAGCAGGAATTCAGTCCAGAGCCTCTGGTGGGTTCTCCGGCCCCTCTCCCCCTACTCCTTCACTTACTCCTTAGCCCACAACCCCTCCTCATTCTGGTCTTCCCCTCCTAAAGTTCTCCTCCATTTTTTTTCCTATGAGAAATCTTTGCCGATCTTGGGGTTTTCTTTTCTTTTCTTTTTTTTTTTTTTTTTTTTAGAACCAGGGATTGAACTCAGGGACACTCAGACACTGAGCCACATCCCCAGCCCTATTTTGTATTTTATTTAGAGACAGGGTCCCACTGAGTTGCTTAGGTCCTCGCTAAGTTGCTGAGGCTGGCTTTGAACTCGCGATCCTCCTGACTCAGCCTCCCAAGTCGCTTGGATTACAGGCGTGCGCCACCGTGCCCGGCCCGATCTTGGGGTTTTCAAGAAGCATGTAGTGGGTTTCAGATTTCTCTAATTCCTAACATACATGCTGTCCATCTGTCCATTCTTCAGTTCATTCAATGAATTAAGTACGTCCGCTATGCCAGGCTATGCCAAGCTATGCCAGGTGCATGCCTAAGAGAACAGGGCCTGCAGGGAGTTAATCCCCATTGAAATTCTAGAAAGGGCGTCGAAGTGACTTTCTAAACAAGTCGATCTGACCTGAAACTGGGAAATTTTAAGATAAATTTGATACAGACTCATTTGATGACAAAACCTGACCTGAAGTGATATGAGGTCACTTATGGTCCTTCTCCTCTCCATTTCATGCAAATATGCATATAATTTAGGGCAGAAATCTGGATGTGCCTACATGGGAGCGCAGTGGACCCTGAGATTCAGACAGTCGGGAATTGTACTGTCTACTAATCTGGCTGCTGAGGGTCCCAAGAAGTGAGATGGTTTCTCTGGGAACTTCCCTTTGCTCTTTAGAAAGTTTCATAATTTACAAATTAGTAGGTGTGCATGGGGGGAGATGCATTATTTAAAGAAGCTGTCACCCTTCAGTTAATTTAAAAGAAACATATAAGATGTAGTTCCTCCCAGTCCTAGAATTTTATAAGCAAAAGAATCATACCCATATAAAAATTTCACAAGTATAATCAGATTTTTGTCTCTATAATATTGATTAAAATTAAAGTTTAATTAATTAAAGATTACTATTAATTATGACTCTAATATGAAACTCAAAATTAGATCTCTGGGAATGAGACCCAGAGAAACCATTCCCCAGCATGTGTATTTCTGGTGCACAGATCCAGCCCATTAGCACTTGGGTGATAAACAGGTGGAGCTGAAAACATCACCACACAGATACATTCAAAGGTAATACATGCCCTTCCCCAGAACACAAATGCCCACTAACAGCAAAGGACTCATCCTGTTACTTAAGGTAATTAATAACTCTGTGCCTCTCCTCTCAGGCTCAGTGGTTTATAGAGCCACATCTCAAGGGTAAAATAATTCAGCACTGCTTTTGCTGCTGGGACAAACTATTTCTGAATTTGTTCCCAGCCCAAATTGGTGGAGCTATACAGGATCAAGTAACCGCATAGCTTTCCCATCATTAAACCCCCACCAAAGTGTGGCCAAGCCTGTGGATGAAGGAGCCCTGGTGATGGAGGAAATTAAATTCCTTTCCTAGGGGCTCTCACCACAACTCTCACTTCTTGGTGAGCAAATAGGTGAGCAGCCATTTCCAGGGTTATTTTCATTTCAGGTCAATAGGAGTCTTTGGGAGAAAGAGCAGGTACTCACACCCAGAAAGGCAGAGTAAGGATCTTCACATAAGAAAAGAAGAATATATGTTTCTCTCTCTCTCTCTCTCTCTCTCTCTCTCTCTCTCTATATATATATATATATATATATATATACACACACACACACACACACACATATATGGTTTCAGAGCATGAAATAAAAAGATAAGAATATCTTGGCACTACATACAGGCAAAGAATTAAGAAGTTCCTATTGAGGTTTTGTGCCCTTATTATTGTTCTGAAAATGTGTTTAATTCACTTTCACTTAAAATTTTTATTTGACACATAATCCTTGTACATATTTATGAGGACCGCGCAGCATCACTTTGCTGGGGCAGTCCCCCTGAAACTGGTCATGAACCTCCAGCAAAACTTTGATTAACTTTGGATCTTCAAAGAAAAGCCAACTGGGCCGGGAGACCCTCACTAAATCCTGCCCTGACAGTTTACAGCATAAAGCAAGGACATAACGGGGGAGGGTACTAAACACATCCCAAGTAGGAAGGAGGTCCCGGGAATAAGCAAGCCCTGGGCTCCCGCTTGGGGCTGACCCAGTTCTGCCGGGTCTCTTCTCCACTCCAGCAGAGCGAGGTTAAAACAAGCAAGCGAACCGCCGCCCGAGTGGCCGGACAGTTGGGGCCCCGGGGCCTTAACGAGCCGCCAGGATCGCGAAACCCAACTCTGGCCGGCCGCGCGCGGCGGCAGGCAGCGGGCGCCGTGGCTTCTCCGGGCGGCGACCCGAGAGGAACGGGCGCGGCGCGGGCTGCCGAGCGCGGCCAGGGTGCGGTCTCGCCCGCCGCCGCTCGCTCCGCGCTGCGCGGCCGGGACGACGCGCCGAGGTCCCGGGGCTCCTGCGCCAACTAGTAGGACTCAAAAAAAAAAAAAAAAAAAAAAAGGAGAACCGGAAAGTTTTTCTCGCTTGCAGACAGGTCCAAACGGGAGCCGGGTGCGCGGAGGGACTTCCTGGGGGGCGCGGGCAGGACCGGCGGCCCGGACCCCCGGACGCAGGACTGGGGGTCCACCGCGGGCAGGGCAGGCGGGGTTCTCCCAGCACCAGCACGCCGACTCCGGGGGCGAAGTGCGAGATGGGGTTTCGGGGTCGCCCCAATTCAGCATGTCTCGGGGGTCAAAGGGAAAGGGGGTCCCTGGAGAGCTCAGTTCCAGGAACTGAGGCACCAACGAAAACGGCGCCTTCCAGGACCCCCAATTCGGGGAGCGTAGTGAGAGAGAGGCGCCCAGGGGTGCCCCGACTTCAGAACTTTTGGGGGTAAACGGCAGAAGACCCCCATTCGCCCCCAATTCGGGGGTCCGGGGTAAGTTGGCGGGCGGGTCCGGCTCCCGGCTCCGGGTGCGGGCAGCGGAGGGACGGGTCCTCGGTCCCTAATATTCAGGGAGCCCAAAGCTGGCGGGAGGGTCCCCGGGCGGCCGCACCCCGGGAAGTTTTGTAAAAAGTGAGGCGACGGTCCCCACGTCGCCGAGATTAAAACGAGGGAGGGGGCGTCGCTAGGGACCCCCAAACTCGGCGGCGCGTGGGGACGCCGGGCGCGGAGGCGGGTCCCGGGCGCGCCGTCCCGGGCGCTTGGGGTGCTCAGCGGGGTGCTCTCCCCGACCCCCGGCCCTCCGGGCGGGTTCCCCGCCGCCCCCCGCACTTCCCGGACGGTCGCATCGGTCACCTGGAGTTCGGGCCGGGAGTTCGGGCAGCGGCTCCCGCGGCGGCGGCGGCGGCTGCTGCGTGTTGGTCCCCGTTGGTAAGTAACAGTCTCCACGGCTACAGTCTCTATGGCGGCGGCGGTGGCGGCGGCGGCCGCTCCTCCTCCGGCTCCCGCCGCCCGCCCGCCCGGCTGCCTCGCGCCGCCCGCCCGCCGGCCTCGACGGGGCGGGGCGTTGTTACCGGCAACGGTTACCAGGCTCCACGCCCCACCCCCTCAACGGCCCGCCCACACCCGCCTCCAACGGGCAAAGGGCGGAGCGCGAGGCTCTGCGGAGTCTTATTGGGTGGAGGAGATGCCTATCACAGGGGGGGCGTTCCCCAGCGAGGAAGAGGGCGAGGCCCGGCCAATAACCGCGAAGAAGGGCGGGGCCTGGCGGGAGGCGCGCGCGGCTGGGAGTGTAGGTGAAGGGGAGGCGCGCGCGGGCCGGGTTGGTGGACGGTCCTGGGGGAAAGTCGGTGTTTTCCCGCACACCGGGCTTTGGTTTACCCCACAGGCGGAATGCCCCGCATGTAGGCACAGTCTGGCCAGGGTCAGCAAACTCTGGCCCGCTATCTGTTTTTTATGGCTCATAAGTTGTGAATTTTAAGAAATGTTTTTTAACATGGTTTAAAAAACAAATCAAAAGAATCTTTTGTGGCGTGTGAAAACTATAGAAAGCTGTACTTTATTTTTATTGAATCCAGGATTTTCAACTAGTTTAAATGTTAGGTAGCTAGGCCAGCTGGGAGGGACAATGAAGGGCGGCTTCCAGCCGCAGGGGAGCCTTATCTGACAGGCAGGCCGTGGGCGGCTGGGGTCCTGATCTGATCAAACCTCCCCCAACTGATTACACCCCCTTAAGAAAATTTATTGTTCCAGGATCATATCACACTCCACCAGGTGGCCTGGACCCTCCCTTGTCACCTAAACTGCCACAACCCCCAATCACCCTGGCAACCACAACATCAGGACCCTGACAAAGAGAGCTTGCTGAGGGCTATTCAAAGGGTAATAAACGATTAAGGGGACAGGAAATTGAGGCAAAAAGAGGGGACCTGATGTCCTTAGAGACTCCAACTCCCTCCCTGAGCTCCAGACAGCCTCTCCTGGAGGCTGTCCTTGCAGTTCCTGTGCTGTCAGTCAAAAGGTGGACCTGGGAGGACTCTGGAAACTTCCCTGGGACGCTCCCCCTCCACCCCCAGTAAAACTGGAAGGCAAGAGGGGCGCTCCATCCCTGTCCCCTCTGAGAGGACCCATGCTGCCCTCGAGTGTCCCCTTTTTCCCTTTCCCATCCCTTCTATTAAACTCATGCCTGCTACTCTGAGCAGGTGTCTGAAATCATTCTGGCCTGATTGCAAGAACTGGGGTGAAGAAGGGGTGTCTGGCTGCCTCAGTTTTGTGGCAGGCCTCTGACCTGTCACGTGAAGATCGGGCCCTGTAGCCTCAGGTCACATTTGGGCCTTCTTCTGTTTATAAATAAAGTGTTGTTGGAACACAGTCCCGTGCATTCCTTTGAGCAATGCGGGAAAATACTTGGACTCTGTAGGGGCAGAGCAGTGGAGCTCGGGGGGTGGTTGGACCAAGACCATACGGCATCGGCGAAGCCTAAACTACTTACGGTCTGGCCCTTCACTGGGAATGTTCACCCAACCAGCTGCCTTCCCGCAGCAGTAGGTCCAGCCATGAGCACAACCAGCAATGGGCCCCTCTCGGAGCCTTCATTTCTGGGGGTGGGGGGCGTTGATGATAAACAGAATAAATAAGGAAACATGTAGAGGATTTTAGGAGAAGGAGCTGGAACTCTAGGAGGAAAGGGCAGGTTCTCGGAAGAGGCAGGCAGGGCAGCTCGAGGGATGTCAGGCCTCAGACACGTTCATTCAATAGGGCTGTTTCCACGAGCCAGAAGATGACCTGAGCGTTCTTCATAGGCTACCTCATAAAATTCCAGAGGCACATCCTGAGAAGAACATTGGGTATCATCCCATTTTACAGATCTAGAATCTGAGGCCCAGGGAAAAGTGAGAAAATTCACCCAATGTCAAACAACTGGTAAGGGATTCAAACCCCACATCCTAGCACCGAATTCCACACTTCTTTTGTTTGTTGGGTTTTTGTTTCTTTGTCTGGGCTGCTGGGGATCTGACCTAGGGTCTCCCACGTGCCCTGAGCCCACACTCTTGCCTCTAGAAGGATGGATTTCAAACAGCTCTGCAGCCGTATCCAGCAGGAAACAGGCTCTCCTCAGCGGCCCAGGCCGCACAGACCATCTGCAACGGAGACAAGTGTCCCTTGCAGACAAAATTGCACACGAGAAAAGACAAGATCTGTGTTCTGCTCAAACTGTATCCTTTAGGTAATCTCTGTCGTTTGGAATTGATTCGAGTGTGTTCCCCAAGGATTCACATGTGGGAAGCTAGGTCCTCAATGTGACGAGGCTGGAAAGTGATGGAACCTTGGAAAAAGTGGGACTTAATGTAGATACTTAGGTCACTGGGGTGCTGCCCTTGAAAGAGGTTGAGGCTGGTCACAGAGTGAATTAGTTGTTCTCACAAGAGCAAGTCGTTATAAAAGGCAGGACTGACTCCTGAATCTTTCTCTCTGGCTTCTTCCATTGCCATGTAATCTCTCTCTCTTACCTGTTCTCCTGTCACGATGCCATCTGCCGTCATGCCACCCACCCTGTGATGCAGCCAAGGGGGGCCGTCACCAGAGGCTGAACAAAGGGAGCACACTGATCTTGGACTTTCAGCTTCCACAACTATAAGCTAAATAAACCTCTTTTGTTTATAAGTTACCCAGCCTTGGGTATAGTGTAATAGCAACAGAAAATGGACTAATACATGAATGTACCCTGCTAGTTTCTTTCCTATTTCATTTTAATTAAATGCTACTAGGAGTTTGCTAACTTGGTTTTCCCATCTTCTAATGGGTTGCTTCTTGCAGATTTTCATGTGAGTGAGTCTTAAACTTAAACAGACATCCGTAATTCGTCCCTTTCACTCAGTTATTAATTTGGTCAAAAATTCTTATTGTCTACTAATGGTAGGTCCTAAAGACACTGCTATAAATAAGATAGTATGTTTTTTACATGCTTATAGGAAAGGTGATATAGTGACTTGGGGATGGTGAGTGGACAGAGCTTAGAGAGGGTAGAACAGCCAGGGACGACCTCTCTAGGGAGATCAGCCATCTTCTTTGGCCTGAAAATGAGGGTTTTTCCAGGACGTGGGCCTTTCAGTGCTAAAACTGGGAAATCCCCAGACAAAGTGGGAAGGGTTTGTCACCCTGGGCCTCCCTGAAGAGATGACATTTGAACCACGGCTGGGATAATGACAAACGAGAGAGGAACCATTTTGAATTCAAAACCCCTGGAAGGACAGGGAGCAGGTCCTTGGAGGTGTGGGCCAGAGTGGGAGGAGGCTGCGAGTGGCGGGGTGGTGAGCCCGTCGGCAGAGGGAGGCTGGCCTGGCACTGGAAGCTCAGGGTGGGGAGGAGGCCTCATCAGATCTGGAGGCCAGCAGGGGGTTTGGAGCAGGGGAACGGCATCTGATTGGGGACTTTAAAAGCTGAGTTGACCACCGCTTGGGGAAGAGAGTGGGGGTGACAGAGAGAGAATTCAGGCATCTGGCCAGTTGTCCTGGACTGGGAAGTGTGGCGGCTTCTTGGATTGATCTCTTGGCCGTGGAGGTGGACATGGCAAGGGGACTGGGGAACATTGTCATGGAGCAGACGCAGGGGACAGGGCAAGGTTTATGGGGGGCAGGAGGTGCCTGAAGCTGCTTTGTATGGCGGGCCTGCTTGGTCACTTGTTTTGGAAACACAAACGTGTCCTGATGTGATGGGTACAGACAGCTGCCCTCCTCCTCCAGGGTTCCACACTCATGGATCTGACCAACTACCAGGAGGAAGTGTTTGGGGAGAAAGATTCCAGAACATTCCTGAAAGCTTGAATTCTCCACGCACTGGGCACTACCCCAGGCCCACCTCCATGCAGCCAGTGCGGGCAGAACTGCTGTGGCCTCCCGGCCGCTCTCCTCATCTGAGCATCCTGCCCGGGTGCCGTGTGCCACGCTCCTGGGTGGCATCTATACCAAGTAGGTACAGACCTACCTTGTCATTTTTCATAAACAGCACCACATCACAGCCACGCACCCGGACGGCATTGGCATCGTATGAGGGAACTCGTGTGTATGTTTCGTGCAAACAGGGGCCGTTTTATACAAGGACCTGGAGTATCCGTGGACTGCGGCAGCCGTAGGGGAACCCAGAGTGCGTCCTGTGGACACCTCGGGATGGTTGTATCGGAAAGTCTGACCACGACACGCATTTCGCCTTTGCTTATGTGCAATGTCTTCTGTGAACCACCGGCTGAATACAGAAATTGACCGTCTGGATCAGACCGTGTAGGAAGACACAAAGCCACCGCCGCCACCTCCCGGCTGCCTGGGCGCCCCCTGGGTCCCAGCCACAGCCATCCAGAAGCACAGTTTTAATGGGTTTCTTAACCACTTAAAATGTGCAAAACTCCACTTTTCTGTTTGTTTGTTTTCGGTACAGGGGCTTGAACCCAGGGGCACTCGGCCACCGAGCCACATCCCCAGCCCTATTTTGTATTTTATTTAGAGACAGAGTCTCACTGAGTTGTTTAGGGCCTCGCTTGTGCTGAGGCTGGCTTTGAACTCGTGATCCTCCTGCCTCAGCCTCCTGAGCCACTGGGATGACAGGTGTGGCCACTGCACCAGATTAAATCCACCACATTAAAGACAAATCAAAAGATAAATTAGAAAACACTTTGAAATGAATGAAACAAAACACAACATACCAAGATCTATGGGATGCAGCTACTGCAGAGGGAAATCTATAGTTGTAAAAACCCAGGTTAGGAAAGCGAGGTCTCTTGTCAATTTCCAGCTTAAGAAAATGGAATAAAGAAAAGTAAACTAAACCCAAAGTTAAGAGAATGGAGGAAATAATAAAGATAGTGATAGGGATAAATGAAACACAAAATGGAAAGCAAATAGACAACACTATGAGTTGGTTCTTTCAAAAGATCAACAAAACTGACATTTAATTAGACTGACCAAGAAATGAGAGAAGATGCAAATTACTAACATAAGGAAAGAGAGGACATCACTACCAAAGAAATACTGCAGAATAAAATTCTGTGTTACAGAAATAAAAAGAATAATAAAGTAATACTATGAACAATTGTCTGCCAACAAACTAGGTATCCCAAATGACACAAAATAACCAGTAATTTGCATAAATGAATTGAACAAATTCCTAGAAAGATACAAAGTACCAAAATTGACAAAAGAAGAAGATGCTGGACTCAGTGGCCACACTTAGAATCCTAGCAGCTCAGGAAGCTAAGGCAGGAGGATCGCAAGTTCAAAGCCAGCCTCGGCAAAAGTGAGACACTAAGCAACTCAGTGAGACCCTGTCGCTAAACAAAATACAAAATACGGCTGGGGATGTGGCTCAGTGGTGGAGTGCCCCTGGGTTCAATCTCCAGTACCACCTCCCCCCCCAAAAAAAAAGAAAGAAAGAAAGAAAAGAAAAGAAAAGAAAAGAATCTGAATAGACCTATAACAAGTAAAGAAATCAAATATTAATTTTTTAAAACCTTCACACAAAAAGCCCAGGACCAGATGGCCTCATTGGAAAACTGTACTGATGCTTAAAGACTTGGTACCAAATCCCTCACAGGCTAGTCTTAAAAAACAGAAGAGGGAACCTCCAACACCTCCCAATTCATTCCAGTAAGTTGGTATTATTCAGAAAGCAAAACTACACAAAGACATCACAGAAAACTGTCGACTGATACCATTTATGGTTAGAGATGAAAAGATCTTCAATGAAATACTACAAGTCAATTTCAAGGATACATAAACATTATACACCACGGCCAAGTGAGAGTCAGCACAAGAATGAACCGTCTTGTTGGTTCAACATTTTTTGAAGTCATCATTTTAGTAGAATAGAGGGCAAAAACCAGATGATGATTTCAATGATGCAGAAAAAGCATTTGACAAAACCCAACTCTATTTCATGACAAACTCACTCAACAAACTAGATGTAGAAGAGAACTTGTCCAACCGGGTAAAAGAACAGCTACAAAAATCCCACAGTTAACACTTCATTTAATGATGCAAAAGTGAGTGTGTTCCCCTGAGATCAGGAACAAGGTGGGGTGTCCTCTTTCACCACTTCTAGTTGCTATTTCTCTGAAGGATCCATCCAGGTCAGTCAGGCAAGGAGAAGAAATAAAAGTCGACCAGATTGGAAAGGAAGAAGTAAAACGATCTGAATCTGTAGATTATTTGATCTTGGATGTGGAAAACCCTAATGAACTCATGCAAAAGAATTAATAAACAAGTTCAGCAAGGTTATAGAATAAAAATCAATATAAAAACACAATTTCATTTCTGTACACCAGCAATGAAAACATCAAACATCGGAAAGAGTAAAACACTTAAGAATAAACTTCATTAACATAGACACAAGATTCGTACACTAAAAAAATTACAAAGCTTCATTGAAAAAAATTAAATAGCACTCCAATCAGTGGACAGACATCCCATGTTCATGGATCAGTATCCTTAATAGCTTTAAGACGGTAATGTGCCCCAAATTGATCTTCAGACTCCATGTAATCTCTATGAAAATCTGACTGGCCATTTTGAAGAAACTGACAAACTGGTTCTAAATTTCATATAGAAATACAAAGAACTCAGAAGCTCAAACAATCTTGAAAAAGAACAAAATCCAAGGACTCACACTTCTGTATTTTAAAACTTACAGACATAAGATCAGACCTATAGATAAATAGGACGGCTTTTAGAGTCCAGACATAAACCTTATATGTGTAACCATAGGCAAAAATTAACTTAAAATACATCCTAGAACTAAACATAAGAGCTAAAACTCTTACAAGAAAATACAGGGTTACATCTTCATAATCTTGGTTTAGCAACAGCTCCTTAAGTGTGATACCAAAAGTAAAAAATAGATAGGGCTGGGGTTGTAGCTCAGTGGTAGAGTGCTTGCCTAGCACGTGTGAGGCACTGGGTTCAGTCCTCAGTACCACATAAAAATAAATAAAAATAAAGGTGTCCATCTACAACTAAAAAAATTTTTAAAGTAGATAAATTGGGCATCATCAGAATTTTAAAAAAAATCTGCTTCAAAGGACACTTCAAGAAAGTAAAAAGACAAACCACAAAATGGGAAAAGTATTTGCACATCCTAAATCTTATGAGGGACTTGGATGCATAATATATAAAGAATTCTTACAGCTCAACAATAAAAAGACAAGCCAATTAAAAATGAAGAAATATTTGAATAGACATTTCTTCAACCATGTTAAACAAATGTACAATAAGCACATGAAAAAATACTCGGAATAATTCACCTCCAGGAGCAGTGTGACCAAACCACCATGAGATGCCAATCACACCCACCACGATGGCCATAATTACCAAAGACAGATGATAGCAAGTCTTGGTGAGGATGGGCAACATTGGAATACTCCTATGATACTAGTGGAAATATAATGGTCCAGTCACTTTGGAAATAGGCAGTTTGTAAAAGGGGTAAGAATGGAGTTACCATATGATCCAGCAATTCCAGTCCTACATTACAGAAATGAAGACATATGTCCACACACAAAAAAGCTTGTACCAAATGTTTGTAATGGCATTATTTATAATGGACAAATAGTATAAATAATTCCAATGCCCACTGACTGATGAATAGATAATAAAAGGTGGTATATCCATAAGATGGAATACTATTCGGTAATAAAAAAGGACACACTGATACCACATGGATTGACCTTTGGAGAGCATGCTTCGTGAAGGCTCCCGTCACAGAGGATCACACACTGCAGGACTTCATATGCATGAAATGTCTGGAATCTCACCTGCATGGACACCGCCAATGGCTGAGAAAGGGGAGGGAGAGATTGCCAAGGCCATGGGGTTCTGCCATTGACCGCGGTGAGGGCCACATGGCCCTATAAACATACTCACCCCCACTGATTATATGGTTTAAAAGCTGAATTTCACATGTGAACTTTACCCTAATAACACTACCGTTTAAAAAGCTCTGCTCCTTGGGGCCGGGACTGTGGGGTGGAGCGCTTGCCTGGCGTGCTGGGGCACTGGGTTCCATAGAAATAAGTAAAATGAAGGTACTGTGTCCACCTACAGCTAAAAAAATAAAATAAAATAAAATAAAATAAAATAAAATAAAATAAAATAAAGTGATTTATTTTATTTTATTTTATTTTATTTTTTGAAGCTCTGCTACGGGGCTGGGGCTGCGGCTGGCCAGTCGGCAGAGCGCTGGGCCAGCAGCCCAGCTGTGGCCTCATCCCCATCACTGCAGAAAAGAAACCCCACCACGGTCCTGAACGTGACCCTCTCTCCCCATATTCACCATGGTGAGCTATGTCCCACCACCCCGCTCCCATGGCTCCTCTCCCAGGTGACGCTCACTCCTGTCCCCTCCTCCCGCCCTTGGAAAGCACCACTCTGCTCTCCGTGCATTCGTGCATTGGCCTGCGCGGGGACCTCGCGCGCCTGTCCCTGGGCGGGAGGACTGGCTTCTTTCCCTGACACAGTGCATTCAAGGTCGCTCGGCGTTGCGGGGCGTTGCATTCCCTCTTAAGGCTGGTGGGCCTCGGTTGTGCGCAGGGACCACGCCTGTGAGTCCACGCATCCCTCCACGGACAGGGGTCGTCTCTGACTCGGGCTCCTGTGAACATGGTGGCCCAGGATTTCTTCACGATCGCGTCAACACGTGGCTGTCCTCAGCCTCCTGGACCAGCGGGCACAAACACCGCAGGGACGCGGAGGCAGACGCGGTGCCGCGCGTGGGGCAGGAGCCACCTCCGAATCCAGGAGGCCGGGTGACAGCCCTTCCGCGCGTCCCGTGGCTGTTGGTTGCGGTTGATTCCCACAGTGGTTGTGTGTTACTCGCGTTTCCGTCTGGAACTTTCCACCTGGCTCGCTCTGAGCGCCCCACGATCCCCTCGGTGGCCCAAGCAAGCCATATCAAGGAGGCGCCCCACTTCGCGGCCGGAGGACACCGCGCAGGCGGGAGGAAGGGAAAGGATGCCCGCCCAGCTCCTGGGTGGGAGGGAGACCCTGCTGGTGGACTTGGTGCCTGTCCTTCCCGGAGACAGCTGATGAAGGAGCTGCTAGAACCACCTGAGGATCGTCGGTGAAGGACCTCAGTGGGCACAGCCTGGAGGGGAAGTGACAGCCCAAACTGGCAGAGTGAAGAGAATCCAGAGGAACTGGAGAGTGGACAGTCGGTTGTGGAGGAGGGAAGGGGGCATGCAGCAGGTGACATCTTGCTTGCTTTGTCCCTTCACCCGGGGCTCTCAGGCAAGTGACACCAAGGAGGAGTCATCTGTAGGTACCCGGTTTCCTTGGTACTTTTCCACTGTGAAGACCGAAAGTCCCGGTTCCTCAAAATTTCCACCTGTAGCCACCGTAAGATGAGCAGCTCCACTCCTGGATCTGCCCAGAGGAATTGAAAACATGTCTGCACAGAGTCTCGCCCAGGGTGCTCCCGACAGCATGAGTCATGAGAGCCCAGAATGACCCAGGACCCGCCCGCAGACGGAGGGACGCGATGTGATCTATCTGCACAGCAAAGTATTATTTGGCCATGAAAAAGACACGCAGCCTGAAGGCAGGTGTGTGCGGATTTCCACACGCCCAAGTCTTGGCTGTGACCCATCCTGGGAGGTCAGGCGTGGAATTTTCCATTTGCGATATCACACTGGGACTGAAAAAGCTTTGGATTGTGAAGCAGTTTGGATTTTGGCTTTTCAGATAAGGGGCACCCAGTGTGACCTTTTTAAGTCAATATGTACATATTTACTGAGTGTCTACTGTATGCCAGATAATTCTCTCATCATTTGCCAATGCAACTTCATTGATTCTGCATGAAAATTCTTGCACTGCTGATCCCATCTTACCTGTCAGGGCACTGGGCGTTTTCGTTATTTACTGTTGTGTAATGCACCACCCTCTAAACAACAACATCCCTTATCTCACAGTTTCTGTGGGTCTGAAGCTGCACACAGTGCAGCTGGGTGGTTCTAGCTCAAGGCCTCCCACGAGGTCATGGCCGAGGCTTAGCTGGGGTGCATCCTCATCCAAAGGCTTGGCCGGAGGCAGACTTGCCTTTGTCTTCCTTCCCTCTCTTCCTCCTTTTTTTTTTTTTTAATTGTGCTAACTACACTTAACATGAGATGCTCTCAATGAATTTTAAATGCACAATGTGGTATACTTGTCCCTCTGTATCTTGAGGAGCTTGGTCCCACACTCCCTGCAGATACCAAAATCTGTGGATATTCAAGGTCCTCATTTAAAATGGCATGACATTTGCCCAGAACCTACACACATGATCTGGTAAAGCTTTGCATCATCTCTGGATGATTGATAAGACCTGATACAGCATGCATTCTACCTACAGTTGTTATGCTGTTTGGTGTAGGGGATAAGGTTGAGAAAAAAGTAGGTTTCTATTAAGTACCAGTGAAATTAAAAAAAAAAAAAAAACATTTTCCATGGCTGGGTGCGGTGGTGCATGCTTGTAATTCCAGTGGCTCAGGAGGCTGAGTCAGGAGGATCGCGAGTTCAAAGCCAGCCTCAGCAACTTAGCGAGGCCCTTAGCAACTCAGTGAGACCCTGTCTCTAAATAAAATACAAAATAGGGCTGGGGATGTGGCTCAGTGGTTGAGTGCCCCTGAGTTCAATCCCTGGTACCCTCCCCCCAGAAATTTCCAACGTGGCCCGTTGAATCTGCAGATGCAAAACCCCCAGATGTGGGGAACCGGCTGTCCTGCACACTGCAGGCACGACATTGCCTAGCAGACCCCCAGAACATTCCACTCCCTGAACAGCACCGCCCTGTGACCAGGCTGTACTTCTCACTCACAGTAGCCCTCCCTCCACGCTGGAGTCGTCAGCTCCTTGCCATGTGACCTTTTCAACAAGCTGCTTGAGTGTCCTGGTGACCTGGCAGCTGGCTTCCCCCACGTTCCCAAGATGGACATCACAGTCTTTTTATGACCTAATCTCAATAGTGACATCCTAGCCCTCCGACTTCCTGGTTGGAAGTGACTCACTAGGTCCACCCCATAGTCAAGGAGAGGGGACTATGTAAAGGTGTGACTATGGGCAGTGGGAACCAGGGGGCACTCTGGGGGCTGCTGCCACCTTGGGGTACAGGATGGTCCACTGCTTCCCATGCTTACAGAGCAAGTTAATGAAGGCGCTAAGGACATGTCAGCCCAAACCTGTCAGCGTGGCATATTGGTTGTTTTGAGCTGAGGTCAATGGAGAAACTGCAATTGCAGAAAAGGCGATCTGACCTTCTTTCTTGCATGTGACACTTCCTCGTGACTCAGCGGGAGGGCACCCTCCCCAAACCAGAGAGGGAAACCGTCCTTGTCATTGGCGCTGCCCTGGAGCTGAGGAAACTCGCTAGAGGAACCCTCGTGTTCCACTGGCCTTAATTCCCCATCCACCTCCTAGTGACTTGCTTACAAATCCCCTCGTCCTGCCATTGCTTCACAGATCTATTCGTCTTTGTCTAAGATGTGCCAGTGCATCTTGTTTGGGCCATTGCTTTGGATATTCTCTCTCTTGTGAGGTCCTTATATTCACACAAAATGAATAAAATGCTTGCGTTCGCTCTTGCTAAGCTTCCCTGTGTTCATCTGGCTCTGGACCCCGACAAAGACCCTCCTAAGACCAGCTGGAGGTGAGTATTTGCCCTTCCCTCTGCCCCTGGGCTTGGCCCCTACCTGCGGCAGTACCGCCCACATCTCCCGGGTGTGCTTTGTCAATTTGGGGTACTGGGGATTGAACCACCGGGCCATGGCCACAGCCGTTTTTATTTTATTTTATTTTTATTTTTTATTTTTTTGAACCAGGGATTGAACTCAGGGACACTCAGACACTGAGCCACATCCCCAGCCCCATTTTGTATTTTATTTAGAGACAGGGTCTCCCTGAGTTGCTTAGGGCCTCCCTAAGTTGCTGAGGCTGACTTTGAACTCAAGATCCTCCTGACTCAGCCTCCCAAGTCTCTTGGATTACAGGCGTGCGCCACCACGCCCAGCTGCCGTTTTTATTTTTTGAGACAGGATCTCACTAAGTTGCTGAGGCTGGCCTCAAACTTTTGATCCTCCCTCCTCAGCCTCCCAAGTTGCTGGAATGACAGGCACCACGGGGTCCGGCTCCCAGGCACTTTTCCAACACACTTATATGTGCAGAGGGTATTTCTGGAAAAATAATAAATATAATTTAAGACTATCCATTGCAGTAAGAGGTCGGCTTGACGGCATATTAAGCTGACTTCATACTGTGGGGTGTGTCTGTAGCTTTTGTATGCATTCACCAAATACCAACATCACTTTTCTGATCAATTTCTTTTTGCCACAAAAATCCCAAAGGCACGGTAAAAATGAAAGGATTTTTTCCTGCTAAAATAGAAAATAGCCGGGCATGGTGGCGCATGCCTGTAATCCAAGCGACTTGGGAGGCTGAGTCAGGAGGATCACGAGTTCAAAGCCAGCCTCAGCAACATAGCGAGGCCCTAAGCAACTCAGTGAGACCCTGTCTCTAAATAAAATACAAAATAGGGCTGGGGGTGTGGCTCAGTGGCCGCGTGTCCCTGAGTTCAATCCCTGGTTCAAAAAATAATAATAAAATAAAAAAAATAAAATAAAATAAAATAAAATAAAATAAAATAAAATAAAATAAATAAAATAATAAAATAAAAAATAGAAAATAAAAAGTGAACAACAGATGTTAGTGTTTACAGGGCGAGCGTTCGCTGAAGGAACTGTGAGACCACCGAAAACAAGATTAAGGACAAGCACCGAAGAAGCCCCTGAGAGCCTCCGGCACCTCCCGAGACCTGCCTTAGTGGTTGTTGAGACTTCTTCCTCCCCAGCGACCTCTTCCTAATTGCCTGTTTTTATTTCACTAATGACTGTTAATTAAGCAGCTCAGTTAGAACTTTACAAGCCATTTGTGCGGGAGGGTGGTTCAGAGAGCCTCTTAGTTGGCACAGGCCTGAGGAGAAGCGTCTGATCCTCTTAGGAGTAGAATAAAAGGACAATTTCCATAATGATGGGTCCTGAATGGGGGCTTTGCGTGCAGAGCACCTGAGCGCCACAGAGATCTTTTACTTTTGTCCTGGCTTTCCGGCCGGCCTCCTCCACATTTCTCTGCAATACCAAATCATTTCCATAGCAAACTGTCACGACCCCACCAGGCTTCAAGGGGCAAGCTGAAAGGACATCAGATGCATTTTAAAAAAAAATGCACACGTTTTCTTTTCGCCCAATGTATCATTAAACGCTTCTAGGCAACCGGGGAGCTGAGAGAGAGAATGGAGGTGCTGAGATTCCAAGCAGACTGCAAGATGAAATGAAGGAAAGGAAAGGACGGAAGAAAGAAGGGAAGAAAGTGAAAGGAAGGAAGAAGAGAGGAAAAGAGACTTAAAAGAAAAACAAAAACAAATAAACAACAACAAAAAAGAAACAGGAAAAGAAACAAAGTTTCAATAGCAAAGCTTTCCCAGCAGCCTCTGGAGCCACTTGCAAGGTCAAGGGCATGGTGAGAGCCTGCGTCCCCTCGGGCCCCTGGCATCCACAGATTCAGCCTTCCTGGATGGACAGCTCCCGGAGCCACCCCCTAGAGAGCCTGATTTCTGTCTCTGTCCACTTTCAGTTTCTATAACAAAACACCTGAGACCAGATCATTTGTGAACAACAGAATATGTTTGGCCCACCCTCCGGAGCTGGGCGTGGCTGTGAGCATGGCTCTGGCACGTCCTCAGCCTCTGGAAGGGTCTTCTTGCTGTGAAGGCGTGCTGCGTGGCAGGGCGTCACTCGGTGAGACAAAGCAGAAGTCCCGCTCACCTCTTTTCGTCTTGCAAAGCCCGTGAGACCGGAGGTGACAGTGGTGTGTATTCAGTGGTGCTGGTGGCAGGGGACAGGTGTTTCCCCGAGAGTCCGGTGGTGACAGGCACAACGAGTGCTTCACCAGAAGGTCTGGTGCACGCCCGATTCACATGGTGCTTCTCCAGAAAGTAGGGGCCACCTGGATGAGCCCTCCCTCGGCCCAGGGCGGGGTCTGCAGCAGGCACCCAGGGACGGTGCTTGGTTTCCAGTGTCTAAGGAGCAGCTGTCCTGTCGCAATGCAAAAGGCAGTGCCTGCAGGTGACACAACCCTTCCCGGTTTGCAATGCACATGGGAGAGAGAGGGCCAGTGGCCTCCAAGAGGTCCCCATGAATACTATCTTGAAGGACACTGGCCCACTCTTACTGGTGTTTGACCTTGACTTGGTTCCAGGGAATGCAAAGGGGTGTTTTAGGGACATGTTTCTCTGCCATTCATTCTCCTTTTGGTTAAGGATGACACCATGTGACTGTGGGGATTAAGTTTCCAACACATGAACTTTGGGGGGTCACTTTCTAGCCACAGCAGGGCTCAACTCCCCCGCCCAGCAAGGTGATGGTGTAGGACGCACAGGTGGCCCAGCCATCAGGTGGGCCATTCCCTTCCGGTTTCCAGTGTGAGCACCTGGAGTTGCCCTTGAGTTCAGTTCATTTGGCCCTGCCCTGGGGACAGGGGGCGTCCAGGTCAGCTGAGTGGAGGAAGATGGGCTCCCTTTCCAGCAGCTGCTGTTCACATGTAACATCGTTCCTGCGCTCAGTCCTTGGTCATTAAAATCTAATCAATGGCTTGGGATGGACTCCATTTCTCCACTTGGAGGAGTGTCAACCATCCCGAGATCCCTGACCTCAGGAATGTGTAGGGATAGTTCCTGGAAGGAAGGGGCTGACCACAGGGATTTGGGAGTGACTAGCTCAGGGTCCTCAGGGCTATATGGGTGGTGAGTGCCCATATTATTATCTTCCCTGGGGTCAGTAAGATCCAGGTAAGATAAACGAGTGTCTTGGCTTTTCATCACTGTGACCAAAAGACCTGACAAGAACACCTTAGAGGAGGAAAAGTTAATGTTGGACTCACAGTTTCAGAGGTTCAGTTCCTGAAGGACTGCCTCCATTACTCTGGGCCTGAGGTGAGGTGGAACCTCATGGTGGAAGGGCCTGGTCAGGAAGGCTGCTCAGCTGGTGACTGCCAGGAAGCAGAGAGAACCGGCAAGGTGTTGGGGACAGACACAAACCCCAAAGGCACACCCCCAGGGATCTATTTCCTCAAGCCATTCCCCACCTGCCTACAGTTGCTACCCAGTTGGCCCACCCACATGATTAATTCACCCAGTGGATTAATCCACTGATTAGGTTAGAGTTATCCTAATCAAACCATTTCACCTCTGGACAGCCCTTCAGTAACACAGGAGTCTTTTTGCAGGGGGACACCTCACATCCAAATATAACATTCTGCCGGGTGTGGCGGCGCATGCCTGTAATCCAAGCAACTTGGGAGGCTGAGGCAGGAGGATCTCGAGTTCAAAGCCAGCCTCAGCAACTGAGTGAGGCCCTAACCGATTCAGTGAGACCCTGTCTCTAAATAAAATACAAAATAGGGCTGGGGATGTGGCTCAGTGGCCGAGTGTCCCTGAGTTCAATTCCTGGTTCCACAAAAAAAAAACAAAACCAACAAATATAACATTCTGTCCTGGTCCCCCAAAGCTGATATCCATCTCACAATGCAAAATGCATTCACTATGCCATCAGGAATCCCCACACTCTTCACAGTGCTAGTATTGCCCCAAAGTCCACGTTCAAAGTCTCCTTTGATACTCACAGCAAACTATTGCCTTTGAGTCTAAAAATCAAAAGCAAATGACATATATCCAATAGACGGTGGCAGAGAGTACCCGTTCTCATTCTCAAAGAGGAATCGAGGCACAGAAAGAAGGGATGGAGCCAAAACATGACCAAACCCAGCTGGGAAAACATTCGGTCCTGTAACTCCAAGTCTGGCATCCAGGGCATGCATGGCAAGAATCCTGGAAAACAACTTTGCCAGCACCCTGTGCACACACTAGGTCCCCAAGGTCTCTTCTCAAAGGAGTCCTTGTTTTTACACCCTTGAGTCTGCCATGGTATGACCTTGCTGCTTCCTGATATTCCCTTAAGGTGTCTTTTTAATTGCCTCTGTGCAAAGTACTTGGCTTGTCTTTAGGGGTGATAATATCTTCAACAACCACAACTTTTTTGGCCCCAATTTTACATGTGCTTCTCTGGTCAACCTACAAGTTTTTCTGAATCTTTCCTGTCTACTTTCTGCTCCCAATTATCACAGTAAATCTGTCTAAAATCTGCCATCAATACCCATACCACTGCCGAAATTCTGTGTTGCCTTGAAATTTCCTCCATTAGATTAATTGTCCATCACCTTTAATTTCAACTTCACACAGAGTCTCAGGACTAGAACAAAATGTAGACAAGTTGTTTGCTAAAATGTAACAGGAGTGGCTGTTAGTCCAACTCCTAACAGAATCCTTGTTCCCCCTTAAACCTCATGAGCACGCTCTTTACTGTCCACATTCCTATCAGCCCTGTTTTTCTGAGTTCCCATCAGAACTGCCCATTAAGCTCTGTTTGCAATATTCTAAAGCCTTTCCAGCCTGAATCCTCAAACTTTCCCAAACTCCTCCCACAAACCAGTCCCAGAAGCTTCTGAACCACATGGTCAGGTTAGTCATAGCCTCAACCCAACTTTCTAGCACGAATCTCTGTGTTAGTCAGCTTTCCATTGCTAAGGACAAAATGTCTGACAAAACTTAGGAGAGGAAAAGTTTATTTCAGACACACGGTTTCAGAGGTTCAGTCCATGAATGGCCGGCTGTTGCTCTGGGCCTGAGGTGAGGCAGAACATCATGGCGGAAGGGCGTGGTGGGGAAAGCTGCTCAGCTCCCGACAGCAGAGAGAACCAGCAAGTGTCAGGGACAAAATATGAGCCCCAGGTTACACCCCCAGTGACCTATTGCCTCCAGCCATGCCTCTCCTGTCAATAGTTACCTACCCAGTTAGTCCATTTAAAATATCAGTTCATCAAGTGGATTAATCCACTCATTTGGTTACAGCTCTCCTAATTGAACTATTGCACCTCTGGACCTTCCTTCCTCAACACAGGAGTTTTTGGGGGACACTTCATATTCAAACCGTAACATCAGGAGCTTAGCGGCATGCAGTTGCTGCCTTGGCTGCATGGGCAGGGTCCTTGGGGACCAGATGAGGGGAATTGAGATGAGAAAAGTTTTGCCCAGGGGGCCTCTTAGGATGGACACAGGTGGAAGGAAGGAATCACAAGCTGCTTAGAGAGAGAGCACTCCGGCTGCTCCCAGGGAAGCTCAGTGGCTGGGATGCTCCTCTGAGTTGTCCTGAGTTGGGGTGAGGGCCAGGACATCATGCCCCTGGGCTATTCAAGTTGTCCTGAGAAGGGAGTGGCAGCCTGGGTGAGCGGTGCCATCCGGAGACGCTGGGTCGAAGGGGCGGACAGCAGAGGTCTGCCTTCAACAGCGTTTCCAGAAGCCAGGAGCAAACCCTTCATTCCTAAAAATACCTGGGAAACACGGCAGTGTCCCCAGGTCCTTGCTGAGCCTGACCGGCATTATCTACGGACAGGTGCTTCCCGAGCGGGTGTGCTCTTCTGTAGTGAGAGTGCGTGTGCGAGAGAGTGCATGTGTGTGCTAGCCTGCGTCTATGTGAGTGCACGTGTTGAGTGTCGCAGTTTGTGTGTGTGCGCAACAGTGTGTCCGTAGGCGTGTGTACGCGCGCGTGCCCGCGCGAGGGTGTGTGCGAGTGTGAGTGTGTGCACTAGTGTGTGTGAGTCCGTGTGCGACGTGTGGGCTGCCCTGCATGTGGGTGTGGCACTGTGTGTGTGAGGGAGGGCATGTGGCAGACAGTGGGGACGGCAGGGAGATGTCCACGCGTCCTTGGACCCTCTGCTGCACGCTCTCCAGGTGGTTTGCCTCGTGCCACGGCTCTGGGCCCGTCTCCCCCAACGACCTGCCTGGTGGCGCTGTCTTCATCTCTCTGGCGTCTTGCACAGCGGTGGCATCAGGACTGTGGCCCCATGACATCTCCGAGCACTCACAGAAGCACGTGCATGCATGGAGGACGAGTGAAAAGAGAACAAGGGCCCCCGAGCCCAGGAGCAGTTTCCTCGGCGGGGAGGGGGTGGGGAGCACTGCCAGTGATGTCACAAGGGATGGCCGGGATGGAAGGTTCCAGAAGGTTGAAGGGTAGAAGACCTGTCGGGGAGGGGAACTCCCCCGTTCCTGCCTCCCTCCACCACCATCTGCCCAGCCGGACCCCAGGGGCTGGGCAGGGGCAGCGCATGCGTGGACGTCCAGGAGGGGGCACTGTTCATTGTCTTGCAGAAGGAAACAGCTGTGCGGCCCCCTGTCTGAGCTGCCCACGCCTCGCCGGGATGGCCACACCTGGTGAACAGTGGCACTCGGTAGGGATCTGGTGACAGGTCAAGGACTCCGTGTGTGACCCCTTCCAGAGCAGCACATGCTGGGGAAGACCCCGGGAGAGGCTTCATTGCTCCCGGGTGTCTTGCTGGTTGCGGGGGCTCCTCCTGCCCAGAGGACACGGCTGCTCTCTGGCTGCTCGGCTAGCTCTGTACGTAGGAAAGACTCTAACCATGCTTGTCACTTGCTGGTTGTACCTGCAGGGTTTCATCCAGGGTGTCCCTGTCAGCATGGATGTTCCTGGTTGGAAGGTGTCCTGGTCACTGTGGGCGTTTTTTTTTTTTTTTTTTTTAGAACCAGGGATTGAACTCAGGGACACTCGGCCACTGAGCCACATCCCCAGCCCTATTTTGTATTTTATTTAGAGACAGGGTCTCACTGAGTTGCTTAGGGCCTCGCTCAGTTGCTGAGGCTGGCTTTGAACTCGAGATCCTCCTGCCTCAGCCTCCCAAGTCGCTTGGATTACAGGTGTGTGCCACCGCGCCCGGCCACCCAACAATCTTAAATCAAAAACACTTTTAAAACGCCACACTTTTAAGTCGCGACAGCCTGAACATGCAGCACATAGCATGGTACCTGGTGACCTAAGCCATCCCAGGTGACTGCAGTCTCCAGCGGGCTGTGGTAGTTCCCATGTCAAGGCTGCATGGTTGCTCCAGGAGCTCACATGTCGCTTTGCAGGAGGAACTTGAGATACATCTGCCGTCTGCAGGGGGTCCTGGAACCCATCCCGGGCACATCCCAAGGGATGACTCTCTCTAAGGCAAGGGGACCAGAGCGGATGGATGAGGTCTTGCGAGAGTGTCTTTCCTGGAGGGGTTTCAGAGTGTTTCCTTCCCCACAGGTCCCATGGGACCTAGGTACTGTGTTCTGACCATGGAAGAGTCTCTTCTGGAAACCCACGGAGTGAATACCCTCTGAACTTTAAAAATTCTCCAGATCTGGCGATCAATCTCCTTCCCTCTCTTCCCAGGCTCAGGACAGGCATGACTAATCAATCCCAGGAATCTGGGCAGACATCACTGCGGATGGGAGGGGCCCCTGGCTGGTGTTGCTCAGTCCCCCTTTCTCGCCTTGCAGTGCTATGAAGAATGGTTCCTGCGAACCTGGAAGGGCTGAAATTGTAGCGTCTCGAGGAACGGAGGCTAAGGACCTTAAAACAGACATGAGTGAAACGCAAGGTATGCCACTCCCGGGACCAAGTGAGGGGGCGCGTCGTCCCACCCAGGGACCCAGCCACCCTTCACCAAAGAGCTGGCCTTGCCGGGTGCGGTGGTGCACGCCTGTAATCCCAGCACTCGGGAGGCTGAGGCAGGAGGATCGCGAGGTCAAAGCCAGCCTCAGCAACTTAGCGAGGCCCTAAGCAACTCAGTGAGACCCTTTCTCTAAATAAAATACAAAATAGGGCTGGGGATGTGGCTCAGTGGCCGAGTGCCCCTGAGTTCAATCCCCAGTACAAAAAAGAAAAGAGCTGGCCTTGGAGGAGGGGCCTGACCCTGCCCGGTCATTTCCACTCCCAGGAGAACGTGGAGGACGCCTGTGCAAGGGGTGGGCAGCGTGGCGTGGCCCCGTGCACAGGCCGAGCTCCCGAGTCCAGCAACACTGGGCCCACGCCACTGCCACTGCCACTTAGGCACTGACCGCAGCCCCTCCCAATCAGGAGGGCGTGCCCAAGTGGGTACAGGGTCCAGGAACCAGTCAGAGTCTCAGTGACCTGGTATCATGGTGTGAGGGCACCCCACAACCAGAACTGCACCCCAGGGGCATCGTGTGATCGTAGGCACATGAAAGTGAGTGACAACGATGACCCCCGTGGTTCCTCCTCCTCAAACAGTAATGGCCTTCAACACCCTTGTGTGGGTCCTTGTGGCTATCAGAACAAGGTGACCCAGACGGGGTGTCTGAAACAGCAGAAACGGATTGTCTCCCAGTTCTGGAGGTCTGAAGTTCAAAACCAAGGTGTGGGCAGGGCTTTGGAGGCTCTGTCTCAGGTATTGCCCTGCTCCTGGTGCCTGATGGCCATCCTTGGTGTTCTTTGGCTTGTAGGCACTTTGCTCCAACCCTGTGTCTTAGTCCATTTACTGTTGCTATAATAGAACACCTGAGACTAGAAAATTTATAATAAAAAGAGGTTGGTTCATGGTTCTGGAGGCTGGGAAGTCCAAGACTGGCTGAGCGCATGTGGCCAGGGCCTCGCGCTGCAGTGTAACCCATGGGGGGTGCACGTGAGAGTGCAAGAGAGGAAAACACAGGGGGCGGGGCCTCGCTCTAGCACGACCCACGCTCATGATCTCTAAAGCAGTCCTGCTGGAGCAAGGCTCCCTCGCTGCTGCTTGAGCTGACCTGGTCTCCTGAAGTGGCACTCACTGATCCCGCTCACTGACCTGCTCATCTCCTAAAGCCCCCTCCAACACAGCCACCCTGACAGCATGTCCCAGCCCAAGCTTTGGAGGGGACCAACTGCCTGGAACCGCAGCGCCCGACTCTGTGTGCATCTTTCTGGGGAAGGACAGCGGTCACTGGATTCAGTGACCACCCTAAAGCCATGATGATTTCCCCTTGAGATTCTTAACCAAGTCCACGGACAAAACCCGTTTCCAAATAACACAGCGCACAAGGCAGTCCCCGCCTCCATGGCGTTGTGCGCCCTGCCGTGTGTCTGGTGTGGGGCGGGAGCTTCTCTTGACATTCGCTTTCTCCATCTTCGTAGCAGAACAGAGCAGAAGGAACCCAGGAGTGACACAATCCGTCACTGGCCAAAGCACAGGAAGTCACTTTGTGTTAATTCACTTAAAAAAAAAAATCCACGTAAATCCAGGTCGAGCGTCCCTCAGCTGAAAATCCAAAATCCGAATGCCCCAGACCCAAACCTTCCCAGCACCAACACCAGGGCACGGTGGACATCCCCCGATCTCGGGGGTGGCGGGAAGCCCCCCGCATCACGGTGGGGCAGGCAGGGCCTGTGAGGCTCGAGGGAGTCTGCGATTGGGTTGGGGGTCCCCGCCCGGGACGCCTCCCTAGCACAGGAAATACTCCAACCTCCGGAGACAGTCCTGACATGAGCGCGCTTCTGCTCCCGAGCGGGGCTGCAGGGCCGACGCATGCGCGGTGCATGGTTCATGTGCACACTCGCTCCGGACGAGGCGGGCGGGTAGCTGCAGCTTAACTTGAAAGGCAGCAAAAAATGAGATGGAGCCAGAGATGAGGAGAGGCGCGTCCTGTGGCTGGGCGACCTGCCAGCTGAGGTGGCGGTGGGTGGTGGGCCACACGGCATTTGCCATATGCAGGGTTTTCAACTTTCTTCCATGCTTGAAATTTTTTATAATAAATAGTTGAAAGGGGCCATGAAAAAAGGAGCACATGAGAGAGGGAGCTTCATGGGAGCAGCCTGATCCGCGCACCTTCACCCAGGAGGGGGGTTAACTCAGTGCTCAGCACCTTCACCCAGCAGTGGGATTAACTCAGTGCTCATCACCTTCACCCCAGCAGTGGGATTAACTCAGTGCTCATCACCTTCACCCCAGCAGTGGGGTTAACTCAGTGCTCAGCACCTTCACCCAGGAGGGGGGTTAACTCAGTGCTCAGCACCTTCACCCAGCAGTGGGATTAACTCAGTGCTCAGCATCTTCACCCCAGCAGTGGGATTAACTCAGTGCTCAGCACCTTCACCTAGGAGGGGGGTTAACTCAGTGCTCAGCACCTTCACCCACCAGTGGGATTAACTCAGTGCTCATCACCTTCACCCCAGCAGTGGGGTTAACTCAGTGTTCAGCACCTTCACCCCAGCAGTGGGGTTAACTCAGTGCTCAGCACCTTCACCTAGGAGGGGGGTTAACTCAGTGCTCAGCACCTTCACCCAGCAGTGGGA
>JAJEJO010000928.1:115522-220949 GCA_020662805.1 Glaucomys volans | reverse complement strand
GGGGGGGGGGCCATGCTGTGAGCTCAGAGGCCTGGTAAGGGAAGTGGGTGGGAGCTCCTAAAGGAAGTGACAGAGCGCAAGGAGAGGGTGGGGCCTTGCGGAGGGGTGGGTGAGGCTTTATGATAAAGTGGATGGGGCCTTGTAATGGGACCCTTTTTCCTTTTCCAAAGGAACCCGAACAACTCTGTTCGGGTTATTTATTGTCATATAATATCACATCCCCCAAAGTTGGTGGATTGAAACAGCAACAATCATTTTATTTTTTTCCAGAATGTGAAGGTGATTGAAAATTTGGTGTGTTAGAACACATTTTTAAAATTTGCTTTTATGAGTAAAAATTGTGCATGTTTATGTTGTACAACATGAAATTCTGGTGTATGTGAACACTGTGGAATATTCACCATATGCATTACTTTAACTGTCTTTTTTGATGAGAATACTTTAAGCGATTTTAAAATATACAACTCACATTATTTGAGGGGTGAATATGTTACTGACACCCAAGCCATAATTTATTACACTTTTTTCTGGTTTTAGCAGATGTAAATTCATCTATAATATTTTTTATTGAAACCATTTGCTGGGTCTGGGGACATCAGCTCAGTGGCAGCACCTGCCTAACATGCGGGAGGCCCGCCTTCCACCTCCAGCACCACAGAAGATAAAAATCAAACATAAAATCACCGACCACCTCAGCATACGGAAAGGACCTATACCAGGTGCACACATTTTTCTTTTGGCTGCAGGTTCTGCTATGGCTTGGGCCCAGTGGTCCTATTACAGCCAGTCTTTATTTAAAATTATGACATATTCACCAAATTTTTTGCATTAATATTAACTTTTGAAGTATAACGCATTAAAATATTATTGGTCTCGCCGCGCGGGGTGGGGGACCCCTGGAATCCAACCCAGGTTTCAAAAAAAAAAAAAAAATTATTTATCTCGATGACCAGGGTGTGTGTGCCTTACATTCCACACCCTACCCAGGCCTCTCGTCTTCGCCCTGGTACCAGCTGTGCCTCCTCCAGCGTCTTTCCCAGTCTTTGTGGTTTCACCCCATGGCCTCTGTAGCTGGCGACGAGATGGCAGACTCATCTGCCGGCCGTTTCCCACAGAGGCTGGCCTGGTGGATGCTGCCTCACCTTTTATGACCTGCTCTTGGAGTTGCATGGCCAACCCAAAGCTCTGCCAGGAACCATGGGGCAGGGACGCCATCTCTCACTGAGGGAGGGGCAAAGCCCCCAAAGAGGGTGTGACACTGTAAAGGGAGTCACCGTCATTTTGTGTCAATAAATGTTGCGACCCACTGATCTATTAGACAAAGGAGAGTTGTTCGTTCTTGACTTTTTTTTAAACTACAACAGGTATAGATGGATATTTGTATTTTTCTGTTCATGAAATGAGAAGTAAACCAGAATTAATAAGAATCCATAGAACAGGCTCTGATCCAAGCACTTTTTCTGACATGATCTCATGTAATCCCTTATAACCAACCTTCAACTACAATAATGGTATCGGCACTTTACAGATAGCAAAACTAAAAGCATCTATTATCTTACAGAAGTCAGGGCAAGGGGCTTGCAGGGGGCCACAGCAAGTTCATCTTATTTACTTGCCCCCTCCCTCATTTACTTTATTTGAAAATCGGCACAGTACGGTGTTCGCAGTGCAGTGTGACATCTCGCTACCTGCCGGGGAGAGGCGAGATCACGCTGGTGCTGCTGGTGTCTCCACCACTCAGACATCCATCCTTTCTCTGCTGGGAACATTCAAAATTCTCCCTACAGCTATTTTGAAACACACAAGTCTGTACATAGTTGTGAACCTCGCTCTTCCACGCTGCTGTGGAGGGTTGGAAGCTATTCCTTCTACCCGTACCCATTGTTCATCCTGCTTCCCCTGCCCCAGCCTCAGGTAGCCACTCCTCTGCTCTCCACTTCCTTGACATCGACTTCAGCTTACAAGTACATATGTAAATGTGGGGCATCCATCTTTCTGTGCCTGACTTATTTCACTTAACATAATGTCCCCTAGTTCTATCCATGTTGCTGCAAATGACAGAATCTCATTTTTTTTTTTGAACCAGGGACTGAACTCAGGGACACTCGGCCACTGAACCACATCCCCAGCCCTATTTTGTATTTTATTTAGAGACAGGGTCTCACTGAGTTGCTTAGGGCCTCGCTAAGTTGCTGAGGCTGGCTTTGAACTCGCGATCCTCCTGACTCACCCTCATCCAGAAACAGGACTTCTGGGGACCCATGTAGTACACCGTTCGCAGGAGCCTGAATGGAGCGCAGTTCAAGTTCGCTCCTAGGCACCAGATTCTATGGTAGTTAAGAGCAGGCTCTGGTCACACATCTTGGCTTTGCATCCTAGCACCTGTTCATTTGCTGTGTGACCTTAAGCAAATGACTTACCACTCCTCGGCTTCCCCTCTGCTATAAGGAGGCCATGCATCTATCAGCGAGGATGCCACTGGTTTCAAGTTACAGAAACCTGAGCCCAAACTGTGTAAGCGAATGACAATACTTTGTTGACTGGTGGAATTGCAGCTCAGTAAGTGTGTTTCAGGTGTGGCTGGAACCAAAGGCTGCGCCCTGGGTTCTATTTTGCTCTCTCAATTTCTTGGCTCCACCCCAGCCTCGCTTCCGGCCTCCCCGCTCCTGCGCAATAACCCTGAGCTGACTCAGCAGCTCGTGTTGTCCCATCTCGGCTCACTCACCTGCACATGGTCAGTGTCCCAGCACGGCCAGCTCGTCTTCATGTTCGCTGTGATTGGAAGCCTTGAAGTCACATGCCCAGATACTGTCCAATCACTGTGACCCAGGCCGATGGACTACTCGAGCTTCAACCTATCCGGGTTGACATCTGGAGCTGGGGCCATTTCACAAATGAGGAAACTGAGGCCCGGGGAGCGCAGGTGGCCTGGCCAGGGTGGCGGCACTGGGAAGCGCAGGGCAGGAGGTAGACATCCCAGGGCTTTGGAAGGGCCTGGAGCCCAGGGGACCTTGGGGGAGCCGTGCCTAGGCCGAACCCAGGGTGGCCTCCCCATCTTCGGCTCTTTTCCATCCGCAGTGGCACGACTTCATGGAACTTGGCAATGGCATTCCTGACACCCAGTTGGACCAGATCATCCAGACCCAGAGAGCTAATCAGTGTGCGGTCATCATCTACACCTCGGGGACCTTGGGCAACCCCAAAGGCGTGATGCTCAGTCATGACAACGTAAGCCCCAAGCCCCTGGCTCGCGGGCCGGTTGGCTCCCCGCACCCGGCCGGCAGCAGGGGGCGTGGAGGGGCGCAGGCGCCGTGGGTGCCAAGCCGGGGCCCGAGGGGGCTGCAAAGCCGACTGCGGAGAGCGCAGAGAGCGAGGGTTGCGATCGGGGCTTCCGGGCAGACCCGGGGTCAAGGCCCGACTGCGGTCTTGTGCGAGACGTCGCGGGTCTCCAAGCCTCGCTTTCCTCACCTGCGCGTTGGGCGCAGTCTCCGCCAGGTGGGTGGCATTTATTTCACAAATCCGAGCTCGGGAGAGCGCGCGTGTCTTCTGCTCTGGGGCGGAGCGGAGGCTGGCTTGAGGAGGCTGTTGGGGGGAAACCTCCGCAGGGCCTCCGCGTCCGCCCCCTGGGATCAGACCCTGCGGATGCGCGGGTGCCTGGGTGGATGCGTGGCGGCGCTGGATGCCGCGGAACCCTGGTCCACGCCACGCACGCAGTGGTTCTGCCGCGCTGTTCAGTGGCCAGGAGGCTGCGCAAGCTCAGGAGGGCGCAGTTCCTCGTTTTGAATATTTGCAGACTGTGGTTGGTGGGCCCCGGGGATGTGGAGCCCTCGGATCGGGAGGGCTGACTGTGTGTAAGGGCAGAGCCCAGAGCTGCCGCGATTTGGTCGCTGTTAAGGGGGACCCTTACCAAGTGAATGACAGCTCCCGCGGACAGCGGAGTGCAGCCTGAGTCACCTCTAAAAGCCCCCTGTTCCTGCTGATGGGAGGAATCCCACTCTTTGGGACCGGAGTCCCCTATTTCTCCTTTGCTAACAAAGCAATCGACCTTCTTTTTCCTTTTTCTCCAATAATAATAATAATAATAATAATAATAATAATAATACGGGGGACGCATGTCCCATGATTCCAACTATGTAAAAACCTAACCCGGAGTGACAGCCAGCAGGTGGGTGGTTGCCTGGAGAGGAACAGGCAGGGGCAGGAGGACTATTTTAAGGTGGCGGGTGCATTCAACATCCTGATGGTGGCAGGTTTCACGAGTGTAGACATGTCGATGTATGTGAAAGTATATACTTCAAAAATATTTAATTTGTTGTGTGGCAATTATAACTTGTTAAAACTTGTTTATTTTTTTTTATTTTTTATTTTTTTTTTGGTACTGGGGATTGAACCCAGGGGCACTCCACCACTGAGCCACATCCCCAGCCCTATTTTGTATTTTATTTAGAGACAGGGTCTCACTGAGTTGCTTAGGGCCTCGCTAAGTTGCTGAGGCTGGCTTTGAACTCGCGATCCTCCTGCCTCAGCCTCCCAAGTGCTGAGATTACAGGCGTGCGCCACTGCCCGGGGCTACTTTTTTATTCTTGGAAACAGTAGTGGTACTGCTCGCTGTGTGTCAGGCACCGTTCTGAACATTTTTGCATTTAGTAAATCCTCCAGTGATTCTAATGATCGGTCTCAGGCACATGCTATTTTACACATGAGAAAACAAGCCCAGAGGGGTTTAGCTGCTTGCCACACCCTCCTTCCGCTGCGCTGGGGATCTCTGGTTGGTGTGTAAAGATGTCGGCAGAGGCACTGTGGGAAGGCCGACGGTCCTGCAGGGCTATACAGACAAGACAATGCCATTTTTTTTTCTGGTGAAAATTTCTAAATAACCACACCGACAGGCACTTGGTCAGTTTTGAAAGCTGAACCCGTCATCCGGCAGGACCTGTGCTTAACCGAGGAGGCCGGTTCCCTGCTGAGTGAGGAAGGCTTGGTTTTGGCCTCCCTAAAGCTTTCTCCCCACCCAGCATGCAGGCCACCAGCAGCAGTGGTGTCTGAGGCAGGAGTCCTGGGTGCTGCCTCTCCAGAGGGAAAACAAGGTCCAGAGACACTCAAGAGCTTGCCCAGGACACACAGCTGCCAAGCAGCCTCAGGTCCAGGCAGTCCCACTCATTGTCCCTTCGCCAGGAGGACATCCTAGCCCATGACAAGCCACTCGGAGCACGTGTGCTAGCCGAGGAGGGGTGGGGGTCCTCCAGGCAGAATTCGTTTCCTCTCAACAGTGGACCGCGTCCTCCAGGGCAGTCACACAGCCGGCCTGTGAGTTTTTTACACATTCTGGTTGACCATTTGTCAGTTGGTGCCATGACTTCACCAAACGGATCTCGGTTTTGCCCATCTGTAAATTGGGGACAGTAAGAATGCCAGCCTCGTAGGATGGGAGGACTCCAGGGGGCCCCAGCAAAGAGCCTGGCCCGTGGATGATTCCAGGCCACTTCGCGTGGTGCCTGTCTCAGCTAGCTATCGCTGGGTAACAACCGGACCTCTGGCTCTGCGGGGGAAGAGCCCACACCCACCCCCTGGATTCGTCTCTGGATTTCTCATTGTAATGTGAGTCCAGGGCGCCTGGAGGGCTCCTGGTTCTTCTGCAGCTCGGAGACACTGTTGCGCTGTGTGCTCAAGCAAGCCCCTGGGACCCAGGCGCACAAGCCGTCTGAAACGCAGCTTCCTGCAGCCGCATGGATCCGCATGTGTACTCTGCTGTGCAACAGGGCTGAGTCATGGGAATCTGCGACGAAGTTCAGAGGTCACGGGAGCCCTTACAAAGGAGCTTGGGCTCCACTGGATGAAGCAAGATTCAGAAAAAGCATGTTGGGTGGCGCACGCCTGTAATCCAAGTGACTTGGGAGGCTGAGTCAGGAGGATCGCGAGTTCAAAGCCAGCCTCAGCAACTTAGCGAGGCCCTAAGCAACTCAGTGAGACCCTGTCTCTAAATAAAATGCAAAATAGGGCTGGGGATGTGGCTCAGTGGCCGAGTGTCCCTGAGTTCAATCCCTGGTTCCAAAAAACAAAAAAGAAAAAGCATGTTGGGGTTCAGACCCCATCACTGCTCCCCTGAACAGTGCAGTCACCTCGGCCCTATCTCCCCACCTCTCTTCCCTACAGTCTGTCCTCCCTGCAGCAGCCACCAGAGGGTGCCTGTGAGCACCTGAGTCAGGTCCCTCCCTCTGTCCACAGCCCTCCATGGCTCCCACCTCTCTCACGTCAAAATCCAATCCTCCTCGTGGCCCACAGAACCCTTTACAACCGGTCACATCACCTACCTACCCTACCCTCCTCCCTTTCTCCTCCTCACTTCCTCTGTTCCAGCCACACAGGCCACCTCACTGTGCCCCCACCCGCCAGGCTCCCAGGGCCTTTGCACAAGCTGTGCTCTGTGCTCGGAGTTCTTTTCCCAGATAGCCATGTGGCTTTCTCCCTCCTTTCCTTTCCTTCTTAAATGTCATCTCTGTGAAGCCCTCCTTGACTTCCAATTTGTACTGCAAATGCAGACAGCACCTGAGTCCTGGTGCCCCTCTGGCTGCTTCTCCCCCCAGCATTTCCCACACTGACACCTGATCCTCATGAGCATCAGACCTTGAAGGAAGGGAACGTGTCCGACCCTGCGTCTGCAGTGCCTGGCGCGTGCAGGGTTAAGTCCCCCTGGGGAATGAATCAATGCTGATGAGGACCCCCGCCCTGTCTAAGCTTTATGCTCCAAGTAGCTTCATACTCTTCTAGCACAGGGCTGCCTGGCTGTGAATCCTACTCTTCCACTTGCTATGTGACCTGGGGCAAGTTCCTTAACCCCTCTGGGCTTTGCTTCTCCTTTCTGTAAAATGGGCACAAGAATGGTTCCTACCTCTTATGGTTATAAAGATTAAATTATATAATATATGGTGTCAGTTATGCTATTGAGAGTGTAACAATTAGGACTTAGTGGCTTAAAAACCAATGGTGTATAATTTATTGGTCTGGGATTTGGACAGGGATCAGCAGAGGGTTTCTTCTGCCCCATTCAGTGCTACGTGGAGCTCATCTGCCGTATTCAGCTGGTACCCAGGCTGGAGAGTTCTAGAAGGCTTCACTCACAGACCTGGCTCCCCAGTGCTCTTTTGCCAAGCCCCTGCCTCTGTGCTGCTTGGACTTCCTTGCAGCATGGCTGGAGCTTCCTAGCATGGTGGTTGGCTCCCCCCAAAGACAGAGGCAGGAACTACAGCTCCATTAAGGCCCAGTGTCAGAATGGAGGTTGTCCCTCCTGCTCCAAGTGCTGATCAAAACAAATCCCTGCCGGGCGCAGTGGTGCACACCTGTAATCCCAGCACTTGGGAGGCTGAGGCAGGAGGATCGTGAGTTCAAAGCCAGCCTCAGCAACTTAGCGAGGCCCTAAGCAACTCAGTGAGACCCTGTCTCTAAATAAAATACAAAATAGGGCTGGGGATGTGGCTCAGTGGCCGAGTGTCCCTGAGTTCAATCCCTGGTTCCAAAAAAAAAAAAAAAAGCCCTGGCGGGGAGCCTCCCCTCAGCACCCTGGCCAGCGCAGGCAGAGTAAGCGCTCCAAAGACCCCAGCGCCCTAATCTCTGGACCTGTGAATAATGGTCCCTGCCACAACCAAAGGGCCTCGGAAATGTGGTTAAGATGAAAGATCTTTCACTATGTCACTGGAAAGTAAGGGGGGTGAGCCTGAATTATGTGGCTGCTCCCAACAGTCACGAAGGCCCTTATACTAGAAAGTAGGTGAAGTGACAACGGAAGCGCAGCCTCCAGAGCTGGGGACGTGGAGCCTGGGCCTGCCCTGGGCCTCCGAAGCACCGGCCCTGCCCCTGCGCGCCTGACTGCACGACACAAAGGCGCCACGCTGCTCCACCACCCGGAGCTGTGGTCGCTCGCCAGGCACCCAGGCCGCTCCCCTGGGGCGCTCCCTCCACCACCAGGCGTGGTCGGCGGGGGCCGTATCGGTCACTCGCGGACAAATCCGGGGGCGCGGGGCAGGTGCGAGCTCCGGGCGTCTCAGCTCCCGGGGATGGTCCCCAGGCACGGCAGGGGACACAGAACGCAGAGCCCCCTGGCCCGGGAGAGCGCAGCCGGGGCGGGGGCGCCTAACACACGCTGGCCGAGTTAAAGAAGGAACAGCGGAGCCGGGCGCGGTGGCGCATGCCTGTAATCCAAGAGACTCGGGAGGCTGAGTCAGGAGGATCGCGAGTTCAAAGCCAGCCTCAGCAACTTAGCGAGGCCCTAAGCAACTCAGTGAGACCCTGTCTCTAAATAAAATACAAAATAGGGCTGGGGATGTGGCTTAGTGGTGGAGTGCCCCTGGGTTCAATCCCCAGTACCCCCCAAAAAATAAAAATAAATAAAATAAAAAAAAGTCTCCTCCTCACAGAGGACTGACTCTAAAACAAAACAAAACAAAAAACAAAAAAAAAACCCAAATCCCTGTACCATCCCTATTCCAAAGGAAAAATATCAGACTCAACCTTGGAAAGAGGAGGCTGCCAGGAAACCCACAGCTGTCTTTAATTTACCAGGTGCTCATTAAACCTTAGAACAGCCCCGACTCAGAGTAAGCGGCACCGATCTCAGCTAGTAGTGGCATTTCTGTCACTGTCAACTTTGTAGCAAGAAGCGAAGCCTATATCTAGGTTCTATGCACATGCAACAGGGTAGTAGCGGTGTGCCACCCTGAGACTCTGTGTAACCCTCCCCAAAATCCCTGCAGATGAGGCAGCTGAGGCTCAGAGAGGAGATATGGTTTGCTCAGAGCCATGAGCAGTGGAAGGCCCAAGCTGAGATCTGAACCCAGGCAGGAGTTTCTGAGCCGCAATACAGCAAGGTCTGTGCACGCCAGGCCCCTCCCCGCCCCTCAGCAGGTTAGTTGTTCGTTTTCTGTTGCTGTAACAAGACCCCTGAGGCAGGCTAAGGTTATAAAGAAAAGAGAGAAAAGAGCTATTCATTTCAGAGACCAGGAGTCCAAGCAGCATGGCACTGGCTCTGGGAGGGTCCATAGCAGGAGTGGATGTAGGAGGAGATCCTATGGCCAAAGAGGAAAGCAGAGGGCCGGAGTCCCATCATCCCTTTCAAATCCCCAGTGACCTAGGGGCATCCGCGAGGCCCCACCTCTTAAAGGTCCCACCACCTCCTAACTGAGGACCAAGCTTCCAACACATGGACCTTGGCAGATGGGTCCACCCACACCCTAAGTGTACAGGACCACAGGCTGAGAGTGACAGAAGTAAGATTCCTCTGATTGGAGAGGCAGAGCGAGAGATGGGACCAAAGCCAAGGAGGCATCTGGGGCCAGATGCTGCGCGCACTGGACTTAACCACCCTGTCTCTCACTCGCTCGTCCAGCAGCAGCTATCAGGCCCGTGCATGGTGGGGAACGTTGCCGTGTGCCGGGTATCACCGTGAACAAGTCAGACCAGTGCTGGGTCCCAGGAAAACAGACGGGAGGTGAACAGACAGAAGCAGGGCTGTGCTGATCTAGATCATAGCACGTCCAACTGCAGTGGTATAAGGTGGCCCCTCTACGATGGTGACACTCGAGCCACACTTAACATTCAAGAAGCAGCCAACTGTGGGAGTAGGCGAGGGGAGAAAGCCAGAGGAAGATCAATCCAGGAAGAGGGAACAGTGGTGCAAAGGCCCTGAGGCTGCAACAGGCCTGGTGAGTGGGCAGGACAGCCATTAGGTCCACGTGACTGGCTTAGCATGGTAACTGTTCCCTGTAGATTTATGACCCCATCTGCAGATGGCAAAATTGTGGACACACTGAAACTTCACCAGAAGGTATGCACTGGAGACCGAGAAGCACTGATATGCTCATGATCGGCGTATTGACGTGATGGGATTGGGGGTCGCCTGTTTGTTTGGTTGATGGTATTGGTTCCATTGTTTTATAATAAGCGTGAGAAAGCGCTATACAGATTTAATGCAATTCCTATTAAAATTCCAATGACGTTCTTCATAGAGATAGAAAAAGCAGCCATGAAATTCATTTGGAAAAATAAGAGGCCCAGACCAGCCAAAGCAATCCTTCATGAGAAAAGTGAAGCACGAGGCATCACAATACCAATTCTTAAATTATAGCACAGAGCTATAGTAACAAAACCAGCATGGTATTGGCACAAAAACAGACAAGACCCGTAGAACGGAATAGAAGACAGAGACAGACCCGCATAGATACGGGTATCTCATACTAGACAAAGGCACCATAAACAAACATTGGAGAAAAGATAGGCTCTTCAACAAATGGTGCTGGCAAAACTGGAAATCCATACGCAGCAAAGTGAAATTAAACTCCTATCTCTCTCCTTGCACAAAACTCAAAGTAGATCAAGAACTTCAGCCTTAGACCAGAGAACCTGCACCTACCAGAAGAAAAAGTAGGCCCAAGTCTTCATCATGTCATCTTAGGAAGCAAATTCCTCAACAAGACTCCTAAAGTGCAAGAAGGAAAATCAAGAATCCATAAATGGAATGGCATCAAAATAAAAAGCTTCTTTACAGCAAAGGAAACAATCGGGAATGTGAAGAAAGAACCTATAGAATGGGAGTAAATCTCCGCCACCTGAACTTTCCATACAGTATTAATCTCCAGGATATACAAAAAAACTCAAAAAACATAACACACACACACAATAAATAACTCAATAAACGGGCAAAGGAACTGAACAGTCACTTCACAGAAGAAGAAAATATGAATGGTCAATAAATATGAAAAATGTTCAACATCTTGAGCAAATTAGACAAAAGCAAAACTACCCTAAGATATCACCTTACTTCAATTAGAATGTCTATTATCAAAAATACAGGGCTGGGGATACAGCTCAGTTGGTAGAGTGCTTGCCTTGCAAGCACAAGGCCCTGGGTTCAATCCCTAGTGCTGCAAAAAAACCCCAAAAAACAAAAACAAAAAAACAAAACAAAAAACAAAACAAAAAGAAAAAATATAAGCAACAACAGGTGTTGGCGAGGATGTGGGGGAAAGGCACACTCATACGTTGCTGGTGGGGCTGCAAATTGGTGCAGCCACTCTGGAAAGCAGTGTGGAGATTCCTCAGAAAACTTGGAATGGATCCACCATTTGACCCAGCTATCCCACTCCTTGGCCTATACCCAAGGGACTTAAAATCAGCATTCTGCAGTGACCCAGCCACATCAATGTTCATAGCTGCTCAATTCACAATAGCTAAGCTAAGCTATGGAACCAACCTGGGTGTCATTCAACAGATGAATGATAAAGAAAACGGGGTACATATACACAATGGAATGTCACTCACCTAGGAGACTTCATGACTTTTGCCGGTAAGTGGATGGATCTGGAGACCATCATGCTAAGTGAAAGAAGCCAGTCCCCCCAAATGTGGTTGAATGTTCTCTTTGATATGTGGGTGCTAACGTATAGTGGGGGGAACAGAAGTTCCTTGGACTAGACAAAGGGGACTGAGGGGAAGGGAGGGGTGATGAGAGTCAGGGAGACAGTGGAATGAACTGGACACGGCTCTCCAGTGCTCATGGTGAACGCGCAGCCAGTGTAACTCCACATCGTGCACGGCCACAGGAACGGGACCAAATCAGAACACGTCCTACTCCACGCATGCATGGAGGCCAAATGCACTCTGCTGTCATGTGTGTCTAAAAGAACAAATTAAGAAACATGTAATGAGCGTGAGAACCTCAGTACTCATTTTACAGAAGAGGAAACAGAGGCCACAAGAGATTGAAGCCACCGGCGCCGTCAGGACTGGGTGCTGGGACACCCCCAGGGTCCTTCAGGATTCCGAGTTTCCAGGAAGACGTTCCAGATCAGGTGACGGGCCCATGGGGTCCTGCAAGCCTCCAAAGCTGCCTCGCCTCAGGTCCCTGCCCTGTGCTGCTGCTCCCCATCTGTAAGACGGGCTGGGGAACATGTAGCGACTGACCCCAGGTGTTGGGAAGAGGCCCAAGTGACCGCTTGGAGCTGCGGAGCAGGGCTGGGCAGGCTTTGACAGTTTTGTTAAGTGGCCCTCGGGTGAGGCGGAGGCCTCTGGGTCTTCTCTTGTGTTCTAGATCACGTGGATGGCTGGAGCGCTGGTGAGGGACCTGGGGCTGAGGAAGACCTCGGGGAAGCAGGAGGTGGTGGTCAGCTACCTGCCCCTCAGCCACATTGCAGCGCAGATGATGGACCTGTGGGTAGCCATAAAGATTGGTGCTCTCATTTACTTCGCGGAACCAGACGCTCTCAGGGTAAGGCTGAGTGAGGACCTGGGCCCCGCTGTGTCCTCCAGAGTGGCCCCCAGGACTAGAGGACTGTCCATCCACAGAGCAGGTGTCTTGCCAAGCCCTAGGCTAAGAGGCTTCTTCCTCAGTCCCCGTCTTCTGCTCCACTCAGCAGCATTGGAAATGGCCAGTCACATACTTTTAGTTTTTTTATTTATCTAATCCAGGGCATCTGTGTAGGAGGTGTAGATTGTACACTGAACAATCCAAGATAAAGAGGTATTGAAAAGATGATGGTATTGAAAGCCAAGTATGTGCAAAATTTTTGTGTATATTTTTTGTGCGAAAAATTTCAGTATTCCCAAACAAGAAAATGCCAAAAACCAAGAGTTTTGGCAGTAAAGTCTGACCTGAACAGACCTGATTCTATTTATGATGTTGTTTTATTCCACTTATTGGGAAAACATGTACATATTGCTGAAGAAATAATAATGTGATGTAAGTTTCAGCGGGCTTTCCCTGATGTCAATGGAGCCGTGATGT
This sequence comes from Glaucomys volans, assembly GCA_020662805.1. NCBI lineage: Eukaryota > Metazoa > Chordata > Mammalia > Rodentia > Sciuridae > Glaucomys > Glaucomys volans. The sequence continues at coordinate 208,177 of JAJEJO010000928.1, read as the reverse complement.
AATGGCATATACATTTACTGACCTTTCTAAAGTCTGAAGGATCCTGAAGTCCAAACCACATCTGGCCCCTACAGTTTGAGATAAAGGGTTCTGGACCTGTATGGAGAAACAGTTACCCTCAAAATGCAACTGATTTCAGACATTTAAGAGATTTCTTTGAGTGTTCACCTCCAAGATTTCTTGAATATGTGATACCATATTTCTTGATTTATCAAATTTTAAATATCATCAATTACCTTTCTATTGTGGTAGGTAAAAATTTACTTCCCTTTCTCCCCTATTTCCACATGTTTCCCTTTCCATCCTCTCAATGTAAATCATTCTTACTAGCTTATCCCAGTACTTTACTATATGATTGTTTTCCTGTCTGATACAACTTTTTGGTTTTCCTAGAGTTAATAGTTGCCTTTCTTTTCCAGTTTGGTGAAGTTTTTGCATACCTGTCCAGTCGCTCCATTTGATCTATCACATGTTTATTGGCATTTTCCAAATGTTCAAATATCCATTGCATTGTTTTTTTCTTCCATTCTTCAGAGCTAAGCTGGATTGGTTGTTGTCCTAGGTTGAACCCCCTAGAAACAAAACCTGAGATGGGTATTTTTGTGATTTGTTGAAGGAAGCTCTAAAGTGAAAGCTGTAAAGAAATGAGAGGAGCAGAGTAGGTCAGGGGAAGAAGCCAAGAAAGGTTGATGGTTTGGTTGGACTGTAACCTCATACCAATCCGTGGGAAGCCCTGAGACGTGAACGGCACCACAGGGTCACCCCACTTCGGGACAAGAAGACTGGTGTCTATGTCTCAGATGGTCGCTGATGTAAGCTCATGCACCCCTGGGGGAATACAGCTTCCCAGGCCTTTCTGAGTAAGAGCACCTCTCCAGAGAAGAAGAAACTGTGGACTGTGAGGGGTCAGGATAGAACCCCCTTCCTCCACCTGCAGAGCTGGCAGTACAGGGTCTTCCAATCTCACCCTCCTCCATATTTCGCTTCCATCATCAGGTGTCCCCTGACTCTGACTTCCTGACTTCCTCTTGTAAGGACCCTTGTGATGACATTGAGCTGCCCGTTAATCCAGGGAATGTCCCCATCACAAGATTTTTCAACTTTGCTGGGCTTGGTGGCCCAGACCTGTAATCCCAGGAATTTGGGAGGCTGAGGCACAAGGATCTCAAGTCTGAGGCCAGCCTCAGAAACTTAGAAAGACTCTGATTCAATTACAAAAAAAAAAAAAAAGACTAGAGATTTAGAGATATAGCTCAGTGACAAAGTAGGCCTAGGTTCAATCCCCAGTATCAAAAATAAAACAAAACAAAGAAAAACTTCAACTCAACCACATCGGCAAAGACCTTTTTGCCATAAAAGACATGGTCTTTACCAGTTCTGGGAGTTAGGGTGTGGACATATTTGGGGGGGAGGGCATTATTCTGCCCCCACACTCTCAATTAAGCAGCTAAATCTGAGGTCTTTGCACTTCCTTCTAGAAGGATCTTTGCCTGTTCTTGGCCTGACTGTCCCCGTCTCTCAGTCACTCTCCTGTCCCCTCTGCTCAGTGCCTGACCATTGCAGTTATGCAATTATGCAATAGGGCATTCTTTTTCTTTCTTTTTTTTTTAACTGAATGCATAAAATATACACATTCACCTACAGGATCCAAGAAGTTCCATCTCCCCACATCCTTATCAACCCCTAATATTGTTAAAAAATTTTAATTGTTAATCTGAATTGTATCAAGGTGTCATGACATTTTAAGAAACTGCCTGAGTGTTTTCCAAAGTAAGTGCACCATTCTACATTCCCACCCCTAAAGGTCCCAGTTTCTCCGTGTCCTTCTCAGTACTTATTTAAAATCATATCCACTAAAATGACTTTCTAGTGGCTGCACAGTGTGGTACCTTATCATTCTCATTTGCACTTCCCTAATGGCCAGTGATGGTCAGCCTCTTTTTGTGTGTTTATCGGCCATCTTGGGGATCTTCTTTGGAGAAATGTCTGTTTGAATCTTTTGCACTTTAAAACTTGGCTGGATATTTAACCTTAATGTTGGTTTTTCAGGGTTCTTTATGTATTCTGGTTATGATTTAACTTTTCAGTTGTAGATCCACACAATACCTTTATTTATTTTTCCGCGGTGCTGCGGATTGGACCTCCACCACTGAGCCACAGCCCAGCCCGTGGGTTCTTTATCAAATCGATGGCCTATGAATGTCTCCTCCTGGTTCTGGGGGGTATTTCTGCTTTCTTCAGTCTTCTGAAGAGTGCGGAGTGCTCCACCTGAATGATTTTCCCCTTTCATACGTTCGGTGTCCTATCTGGGAAATCTTTGCCTACTCTTGATGTCGCGTGATGTTCTTCTGTTTTCCTCTAGAGGCTTTTAGTTTTCGGGCTGTGAGCCGTTGCAGTCTTTGTGCTTGGCAAGCGGACGGACCAGCTGGGCCCTTCCTTGCTGTGTGTGTCTGAGTGACACCCTCTCTACATCGCAGTCCTTGTGGAAATCAGTTGCTTATCAACGAAGGTCTCCTTTCTGGGCCTCCTGCTCTGAGGTGCCCGGCTGTCCTTATGCCACCACACCGCTGTGGTTCTGGCCCTCACACGAGGGTGGTTAACTTGTCCCGGTTTGCCTGGGGCTTTCCCACTTTGTATGCTCAAGTCTTCATTTCTGGAGCCCCTGCAGTTCTGGCTAAGCTTGCACAGTTGATCATCCGACTTTATAAAAAGTTTTGAAACCAGGTGGGCGCCCTCTGATTTTGTTCTCCGCAATCGCTCTGCCTGTTGTAAGCCTTCTTCCTCTCTGTGGAGTCTCAGGGTCAGCCTGCGGTGTGCATGAGAACTCGGGCTTGGACTCTGACAGGGATTGCAGCGAACCGACGGACCAGTCTGGAGGTGAATCTGCATTTTTTTTTTTTTTTTTTTGGGAACCAGGGTTGGAATTCAGGGACCATCGGCCCCTGAGCCACTCCCCCGACCTTGTTTTGTATTTTATTTAGAGACAGGGTCTCACTGAGTTGCTTAGGGCCTCGCTAAGTTGCTGAGGCTGGCTTTGAACTTGTGATCCTCCTGACTCAGCCTCCCGAGTCGCTTGGATTACAGGCGTGCACCACCACGCCCGGCCGAATCTGCATTTTCTTTCTTATTTTTTTGCAGTTGCATACGATTCGACTACAAGCTTGGACAGTTTCTTCAGCTGACCCCACTCGTTTAACATGTAAATTATTTCCATTCTATTACACAGTGATGCCACAAAGAACATCTTGTCTGCATTTCTTTGTGAACCCCAATCTCTCACTCAGCCAAATCCCTTGGCCCACTTACGAAGTTGCTAGTGTCTTCCACGCATCTTCCCAGTGCAAGTGCCCCATCCAAACCCTGGAGAGCACAAGAAGCCGAGTGGTTGCTGGCCAGCCAACGGGTTGGCTCCCTTCGACTGGGACTCGGCAGCCAGGGGAAGGTTCTCGGGCTGTGGCCAGTGGGCGTCCACGGAGGCGCTGGGCACTGACCAGCTCCCTCCCATGCAGGGCACGTTGGTACACACTCTGAAGGAGATAAGGCCTACCGCCTTCCTGGCGGTGCCCCGGATTTGGGAGAAGATGCATGAGACGATTGAGGAAAACCTGGCCAAGTCCTCGACCTTAAGGAAGAAGGCGTTTTCGTGGGCAAAGGAAACGGCCTTAAAGGTCAACGCGAAACGGATGGTGGGGTAGGTAGGGGGTGCTGGGGTGGGTGGTGGGGGTGTCAGGGTGGTGGGTCGCCATGGCCTGCCGGGGTGGGGTGGTGGGGTACTGGGGGCGCTGGGGTGGGAGGCGGGGGGCCGGGCTGAGCGCAGGTGGGCAGCCCAGCCTCCTGCAGCGCCACTCCACGCCTGTCCTTTGCAGCAAGCAAGACCTGCCCCTCAGCTACCACATGGCCAAGGCCCTGGTGTTCCACAAGGTCAGGAGCTGGCTGGGCCTGGACCACTGCCACTCGTTCGTCAGTGGGGCGGCGCCGCTCACCCAGAAGACGGCCGAGTTCTTCCTGGGCCTGGACATCCCCATCGGCGAGTTCTACGGCATGAGCGAGAGCTCGGGGCCCCACTCCATCTCCGGTCAGAGCAACTACCGCGTGCGGAGGTGCCGGCAGAGCCCTGGGCCCGCAGGATGGGGCTGCGGGCTGCGGGCTGCGCTGGGGGCGGGCCTCGGGCTGGGGAACTTGGCCTCCAGAAAGACCCCGGTTCTCTGGCCTCCATGCCCAGGGCTTTCTGAGGTGCGAGTCCCTGGGTTGCCAGCGCAGGGGAAGAGCAAGCCCTCCCTGATGGGGCCTGTGAGTTCTGCCTCCAAGTTCCGCCCCGTGACCTTGAACCCTCACCATCTCCCACCTCTGACACTTGCATGGCCCCGTCCTGGTTTCTGGCCAAGCCCGGCTCACCCCAGGCCCAACGGCTGACCCAGATGATGCCAGGACCCTATGATTACCAGGGCAAGCTCAGCTCTGAGCCAGGAGACGCCTCTTCCCAGCATCTCCTGGGGGGTCTCTGACACGGTGCCTTGCCTCTATGTCACCATCCTCATGTCCCTCAGGTCTGGGGCTCTCCCTTGTCCAGACACCACCTGAGGAAGCAACACGAAAGTTAGATCTTTCCCCTGACAGGAGGCTGTCCTGCCCGTGACCTGCAGGGACCCTGCTCTCAGCCTCTCCCTCACCCCTCTACACTCCCATCAGAGTCTGTCTTCTGCAGAGCCCCAAGGCCCAGGCATGTTTTCCAGAATGAGCAGCAGTCCTTCTACCCACCCCGGGAGGAGAGGTGCAAACGCCAGTTTGTCCTCAGTTTTTAATTTTTAAATTTGTTTTAATTAGTTATACATGACCTAGAATGTGCTTTGATACATCATATACAATGGAGTGTGATTTCTCATTTTTCTGGCTATACATGATGTAGAACCCCACCATTTCTATAGTTATATATGTACATAGGGCAATAAGGTCCAGTTCATTCTACTATCCTTCCGATCCCCATACCCGCACCCCTCCCTTTACTTACCTCTACCTAAAGTAACTCTGTTCTTCCCTAGCCCCCCGGTTGTGAATTAGCATCCACATATCAGAAAACGTTCAGCTTTTGTGTTTTGGGGACTGGCTTATTTCACATAGCTTGTCATTCTTCAGTTCCATCCATTTACCAGCAAATGCCATCATTTCATTCTTCTTCAAGGCTGAGTAATGTTCCACCCTATATATACACCACATTTTCTTTATCCATTCATCTGTTGAAGGACATCTAGGTTGATTCCATAGTTTAGCAATTGTGAATTGAGCTGCTATGAACATTGATGTGGCTGCATCACTGGAGTATGCTGATTTTAAGTTCTTTGGGTATAAAAAAAAAAAAAAAGTTCTTTGGGTATAAACCAAGGAGTGGGATAGCTGGGTCAAATGGTGGTTCCATTCCAAGTTTTCTGAGGAATCTCCATGCTGCTTTCCATAATGTCTGCGCCAATTTGCAGCCCCACCAGCTGTGTATGAGTGTGCCTTTTCCCACGTCCTCACCAACATTTATTGTTTGTATTCTTGATAATCGCCATTCTAACTGGGATGAGATGGAATCTAGAGTCGTTTTAATCTGCATGTCTCTAATTGCTAGGGATGTTGAACATTCTTCATGTATTTGCTGATTGGCTGATTTCCTCTTCCTTGAAGGGTCTGTTCAAACGCAGGTCCAAACCCCAGCAGGCTTAAAGATCGCAGAGGGAAAGTCCCCACCCCAGCCCCAAGCCTCCCCATGAGTCACCAGCAGGAATGTGTTGGCTCACAGTTGTGGAGGGTAGAAGTCGAGATCAGGGTGTGGGCAGGGCCAGTTCCTTGCAAGGCCCAGGCTCCTCCCCAGCTTTGGTGGTTTGATGGTGACCCTTCGTGTTCTTTGACTCACAGGAGTGTCACCCATCTCTGCCTCCATCTTCATGTGACACTCTGTGTGCATCCACATTTCCCCATTCTGAGGACACTAGTCACACTGGATTAGGGCCTGGCCTGCCCCAGTGTGACCTCCTCTTAACTAATCACACCTGCAGTACCTTGTTTCCAGGTAAGGTCACCTGCCATGGTACTCGGGTTTAGGACTTCTACATACGAATTGTGGGGTGGGGAGAACACAATTCAACCTGTGAACAACCTCCCAGAGGCAACGCCTCCCAAGGCAACCACGGGTGTTCTTCCCAGTCCTGTGGGCACACATCACGCACCGAGGTTCGCCGTCGATGGGAGCATCTTCCGCGTCAGAACAGACAGGAGCTCTCCTCCTGAGCTCCTGCTTCTTGCTGGGACTCGGGAACCAGATGGGCACTTCCTCCATCAGTTTTTCCCACAAATAATGACAAAGCGAATGTTTTATATAGACACAGTATATTTTGTACTATAATGGAAAATATCTCCACTTTTCTCTTCCTTTTATTATAAGTGAGATTGGAAATAATCATTTCACTCATTTAAAATCCATTTGCACTTTCTTTTCTCTGAACTGTCTACATTATCTTCCCATTAAAAATTGAATTGTTTGTTGGCACTCTTTACATATTAGAAAAACCAGCCTTTTGTCTTTCATGAGTTGCAAATATTTTATTCCAATTTTTCATTAGTGTTTTGATTTTAGTTTATCTGTCTTTTTTTTTTTTTTTTTTTTTTGAACTGGGGATTGAACTCAGGGACACTCAGCCACTGAACCACATTCTCAGCCCTATTTTGTATTTTACTTAGAGACAGGGTCTCACTGAGTTGCTTAGTGCCTTGTCCGTGCTGAGGCTGGCTTTGAACCCACGATTCTCCTGCCTCAGCCTCCCTAGCCACTGGGATATCAGGCGTGCACCACCACGCCCAGGTAGTTTATCTGTCTTTTGATGTACAGAAATTTATGATTTTTATCTGAAATTATCAATCCTTTTTTATGGCTTCTAGATTTTTCTACATTCCTAGAAGGGCTTTAGTGGGGAAGACAAGGAGATATTTTGTGTTCTGAGTGTCTCGGCACTGCCTTTTTTCTCTTGCTGAGATCATTCCTACACTTGACCATTTTCCTTCTAGTTCCAGGGAAGGAGAGCTCAGTGATGCAAGAACATACTTATTTTCTGTGTCCTAAAACTGCCCTTGCAGCTTCTAGAGAAATGAGTCTTATAAGAACTCAGATTTCAGATGGTGCTTTTCTGTCTTATGCAAGTAACTTTTCACCTCTGTAGAGATTCTAGTTGGGTAGTTTGCCTGGTCAGCGGTCCTGGTCAGTCATGATCCGCAGTGTAGATACGTAGGTCAAAGGTGGGGGTGGGGGTGTCCCATCCTCGAGCACCTTCTCCTTCTCCCATGTACATGGGTATAAAAAGGGCCCACAGGGGCTGGGCTGGGCTGAGAGGTAGAGAGCTCCCCGGAACAGACGAGGCCCTAGGTTTGATGCCCTGCACTGCTGGGGTCCCAACTCACACGGCACTGGGACTCTGATCAGCAGATGGACACTCTGGCTGGCACCTTCTCACATCTGCTGAGTCCTGGAGAGGGTGCGGTCCAGGCAGGGCATTCTGAGCAGACTGTTAGGAGGTGGGCCTGTGGTCCAGACGGACCCGGTTGGGTGACCTTGCCCTCTGAGCCTCGGCTTCCCCACTCCTGCTCCCCTTGCAGCTGTGGCAAGATCGTGAGTGGCTGTGAGAACATGCTGGTCCAGCGGAACAAGGATGGCACCGGGGAGGTCTGCATGTGGGGCAGGCACGTCTTCATGGGCTACCTGGACAGAGAGGATGTGACTCTGGAGGCCATCGATGAGGAAGGCTGGCTGCACTCCGGGGACCTGGGCCGTATGGACAACCAGGGTTTCCTGTATATCACAGGCCGCATCAAAGGTAGCACTGGTGCAGGGTCTGGGCCCTTGGGGACCTCTCGCAGGCAGGCCCAGCTGGACACACTCCCACCTCCCGTGAAGGGCTGTGCAGGGACACCCTGGTGGGCATGGCCCAGCCTCATCCTCATGCCCAGGAAACAGTCACTCCTCCACCATTTGGCACACCATGGTCTCCCTCTGGGAGACGGGCCTGCAGAGACAGGCCCTGAAGCACCCATTTCCTCCACTGCAGTCTGAGGATGCTATCCTATAGAGCTGTGAGGGTTAACGTTATCTCTGTGATGAGTGACAGAAAACCCATTTCAAATTGAGTGACAAAACCAAACTATTTGCTAAACATAACTGAAAAGTCCAGAAGGGCAAGCTGGATCCAGGCATGGCTGGATCCAGGCACCAAAATGACGTCAGAAATGAATCTTTTCCTTCTCTGTGCTAGTGTCATTGTTAATAAGGCATTTCCTGTTTTGTGGCAAGAAGGCTACCAACAGTCTAGGTTCACTTCTAACTCCAAAGGGAACAGAATATGTTATTTCCAATAGTTAGAGTGCAAACATTACAGGTCTGGCCCTCACTGGGGGCCAGATGCTTAGACAAGACATCAAGAGGAATGAAAGTCACTCTGAGAAGAGTGAACCTCACTATCAGGGTGAAGGATGCTGAGTCGTTAGACCTGGTCACCCCTGGGGTCCAGCCCACTCAGACCAATGCATGAAAGAGTGGAGAGCAGCAGCCAGTGCTGTCCCTTGGGGAGGGGTCCCTGGGCAGATGCGCTCTGCACTGACACGGGGAAGAATGCTGTTATAACCAATAGCCATTATAAGGGCGGCCTTGCCAGGTTCTGGGAGAGGAAGAGACAGGGTCGCAGACGAAAGGATAAGAGATCATGGGTCCAGGGCAGGAGGAGGAGACGGTAAAATATTTTGGAGACTGGGCAGAATTAGGGATGCCACACACGCCCCCAGGGCAAGGTGGAGCTAGACTCCTGGGGTTGCAGCAGCAAGAGACAGAGCATGGCCAGGGCTTCCCTAGCTTCCAAAGGCGACACGTGGGAAGGGCCCCGAAAAGGCTTGGGGGCCAAGCGGGACCTAGGACTGGGATTCTTGATGGGAAAGCCAGTAAATGGGGAGGTGGGGCAAGAGCCCGCATGCTCCTGGGGTTTTGGGGGTGAGTGGCAGCTGCCATTGTGTGTCCATGCCAGTGGGTTCCCTGCTGTCATGGCTGGACCTGGGCTGAGCCAAGTCTTATTCCAGAAATCCTCATCACTGCCGGTGGTGAGAATGTGGCCCCCATTCCCATTGAGAACCTGGTGAAGGAGAAGATCCCCATCGTCAGTAACGCCATGCTGGTGGGAGACGGAGCCAAGTTTCTCAGTGTTCTGCTGACGCTGAAGGTGAGGTGCGCACCTGCCATCCCCTGGGCCTCTTCCGCCAGCCCGACGGGCCCAGGGCCAGGAGCTGGCCTGCAAGTTTGAGGTCCGCTTCTTGGTCTTCGGGGCCTGGTTTGGGAGGGCTGGCCCAGGAACACATGGTGACAGGGCTGTCCTGGGGCAGTGTGAGACGGATCGGGTAAGTGGAGTTCCCCTGAACAAGCTGACCTTGGAGGCCATCAACTTCTGCCGGAGCTTGGGCAGCCAGACGTCCACTGTGACCGAGGTCGTGAGGCAGCAAGACCATCTCATCTACGCAGCCATCCAGCGAGGCATAGACGCCGTGAACCAGGAGGTCACCTCCGACGCACAGCGCATCCAGAAGTGGGTCATCTTGGAGAAGGACTTCTCCATCCCAGGCGGAGAGCTTGGTGAGTGGGCTGCAGGGCGAACGACCCTGACCTCAGAGGCCGGTCCCTTGCCAGCGTCTGGGCTGTGGGGCCTCTTGGGGCCTCCTGTGGGCCTCAGCCACGGGGCTCTGCTTCCTGGTCACGCTGCAGGTGTGGCATTTCCTTTCCCTCTGTGACTCAACCCATTTCTCCTTTATCAATAGGTCCAACGACAAAAATGAATAGACAGTTCATAGCCCAGAAATACAAAGCTCAGATCGAGAGCCTCTACCAGTGACTGCCCGGGAGCCTCGGCTGCCCTGGTGGTGAGGTCCGCCTGTGGCTTGCAGGGTTCTACACTGACCGTCCCACAGGATCAGTGGCAGGAGAGGGTAGAATGGGGGCCACGCCCACGACGGGTGCAGTGGGTTCTGGGGAGCCTCTGGCTCACTCCTGCTCCCTGTGCGAGGCAGGATAGCATCTGAGCCTCCTCCGCAGCTGGTCTGAGTGGACGGCCAACTCCGCCTTCTCTGCTTCCCCCAGGGAGGAAGGGTACTGCCCTGCCACCAGGACTGGCATTTTCCTGGACCCTCCAAATGCCCACTTGAGTGGAGAGGGCCTTCCAGGAACCGTGGTGGGAGTTTCACCTGCAGGAACCCAAAAACGAGCAGTGCCCCCGTCTTCCTCAGTTCACTTCCGGGGGCCTCCAGGACAACACGAGTCTCCAGCTGTCCCAAGGACATGTGCCCTTCACGTGGGCAAGCCCGTCCTCTGCTGACGCCCACCTGCCCTGGGAGGCGTCTGTCTGGCTGCTGTAATAAAGTCGCACAGGCCTGGGCCTCAGAGAGCAGAAACTCATCGTCTCTCAGTTCTGGAGGCTGCCAGGGGGGAAGGTCCTGTCAGAGGGCACAAGGGACGTTCCAGACTGCGCTCCCTGGCCTGCAGACGGTCCTCTTCTCCCTCGCCTCCCGTCTTCCCTCCGAGCAGGTGTCCTGACCTCCCAGTCTTTGAGGACACCGTCACGCGGGGCCAGGGCCCACCTGCAGGGCCCTTAACTTCTCGACTGCCTGTGTCCTACGAGGTCCGACTGAGGCCCTGGGGGGCTGGGACCTCCACCTGTGGGCGGGAGTGACCTGGCTCACCCCACACCACGGCGATTCCCTCTCACCTGATCTGTGGGGCCTTGTGAGGTGGCCTGGCAGTTCCACCCATCCACACCCCGGCTTCCGCCGGTTGAGCGAGAGGCTGCTCCGTAGCGCGCTGTCCATCGTGGCAGCCCCTGGCCGCGGCGTGGCCCCTCTGCGGGGGGATGTGCAAAACGCGACTTCAGGGCTTGGTACCGAAAGGAGTAGAAATGCCCCATTGGCCACACGCTGGGATGCTGGGAGCGTAGTGGGCACATAAAACACATCATTAAAGTTTACTAGTCCATTTGTAAGTGGCTAAATTGCACAGGTGGGTGTCCCTGGGTGGGGCCACCCTCGGGCTCACTCTGTAGGGAGCTGGGTGAGGGCCAGTTTACCAGGGGACCCGTCACCGAGTTCTTTCGTTGGTGATTGTGGGGTCTGGAGGCTGACGGCACCTCACAAAGATCCCAAATGACAACTGTGTCCCCCCAAGAGGAAGACGCAGGGCCCCGGGGCCTCCCTGCTGGTCAGTATCTTGGTTCACCTGTTGAAGAGGTTGATCCTCCCCGCCTTTCCAAGCAATGAGATCACTGCAGACCTACAAACGTTTGAAGACTATCCCAGGGAAGCTTCTTGGGAGGTCTACAAAGAACTGCCTGTTTAAGAAGGAAGATCTGGCCGAGCGTGGTGGCGCACGCCTGTAATCCAAGCGACTTTGGAGGCTGAGGCAGGAGGATCTCGAGTTCAAAGCCAGCCTCAGCAACTGAGCGAGGCCCTAAGCAACTCAGTGAGACCCTGTCTCTAATAAAAATACAAAATAGGGCTGGGGATGTGGCTCAGTGGCCAAGTGCCCCTGAGTTCAATCCCCGGTACCACAAAAAAAAAAAAGAAAAAGGAAAAAAAAGAGGAAAGACTATCTTGGCTCCCAGTGCTGGAGTCTGCGGTCCATGGCCGCCTTTGGACCTGTGGAGAGGCAGCACACCACGGCAGGAGCGCAGCAGAGCAGAGGGCGGAAGGGAGGGCCCGGCAGGTCCCAGCGAGCTCACATCCTCCCCTGGCCACACCTCTTAAAGGGTCCCCCACCTCCCAGTGTCACCACCCTGGGGCCCAACTGACACATGGACCTCTGGGGACATCTCAGAACCAAACGACAGCAAATCCCGACCAGAAGGTAGAAGGAATGCTAAAGTCAGGAGCCCAGAGGGGCTGCCAGTCGTCAGAGGATGTGAAGGCCAGTGGTCAGAGGCGGGCGTGAGAGAGGTGGAGGAGCTCCAGCTGGACCAGGTGGCCAGCCCATCACCAGAGAGGGGCAGATCAACACCCTGGGCCACAGACACTTCTTCACATGACTTTGTGATCAGCCTCTGGGGACTTCCTGAGGTCTGCCTCCACTGACAAGTGGAGGCCATGAGGCAGGAGGGAAGACTGGCTAATGCTGGGAACATAGGTGCCCCCTGAGGTCACCAGAGGCAGTTTCAGCAAAGTGAGACCAGCTGAGCCCGTAGGAAGGGCAGCTGGCAGGACCTGGGAACTCAGGGCACCAGGCATCTGAATCCTCCCAAACCACACCGTCCCGGCTGTCAGGGCGCCACGTTCCTCAAACACCCTGGCTCTCGCATGAAGAGCCTGCAGCTGTGAGGGGCGCTCAAGGCCCTGCGGGAAGACCCCCTGAGCAAGCCCAGAGCTGAGACCTGCACCTGGAGCTGGTCACTGTTAAGGTCCTCCCAGGTGGTCATTGGTAATGCCCACAAATGCCGGGGGGCCAGATTCTCCTGTCCCTCAGTCCAGACCTTTGCTGTGGATAGAGGAGCAAGGGCAGCACAATCCAGCATCCACTATGACGGGCAGACACGCAGGCCAACAAATCAGAGTCCAGAAGAGAAAGGCCAGTTTATGACCAATTGAGATGCGACAAAGGTGCCAAGGCAGGTCAACCGCTCGGTGGGGAAGGATGATCCTTTCAACTAACAGTGCTGGAATAATATGTCCAGAAGGAGGACAAAAAAATAATTCAGGCCTTTACCTCGCACCGTACACAACTCGAGATACATCATGGACCTCAATGCAGAAGCTGAAGTTAGAAAATGTCCAGGAAGAAAACATCGGAGAAAATCTTGACGCCCTGGGATTAAGTGAAGATTTCTTGGATGCGATGGAAGAACTGACAGAACCAGGCTGCACCAGCATCAAAGTCTCTTGCACCTCGAAGATCCTGTCAAGAAACCATCAACTTGGAAAGGGAAAGGCTGAAGTCTTTAAGAGGTACGCAAATGTCAACAAAAATTTTTGCTGCCTGAATATACAATGAACTCTTCCTACTCAATAATAAAAAGAACCGCAATAACTGGAAAAAATGAAGATGACAGGAAAACACTGGGAAGACACCAGGCGTTCTCTGACGGGGAGAACGCGGCAAGCGCGATGATCAGCATGACCCACCGTCTCTGCAGCCTCTGTCGATGTTCCCAGGTGGGGCCAGACCCATCCATACTGCGAACTTGCTTGATTTCCAGAGCCAGCAGTCCACCATACAGATACTTTTACAAATTAGCATGAACCAGGGACCTGGCACATCTGAACTTGAAGGGAGGAAAGAGTGAAGGGAGAGAGTGATGTGCAAACTACACCTGAAAGCCACTTCAATTAACTTCGTCATTACAATGATCTTGTTTAAAAAGACAAATGACCCAATTTAGAAATGGATAAAGGATTTGAATGTATTATTATTATTATTATTATTATTATTGGTGCTGGGGACTGAACTCAGGGGCACTTGACCACTGAGCCACATCCCCAGCCTACTTTGTATTTTTATTTAGAGACAGGGTCTCACTGAGCTGCTTAGGGCCTCGCTCGCCATTGCTGACCCTAGCTTTGAACTCAAGATCCTCACATCTCAGCCTCCCATGTCACTGGGATTATAGGCGTGCACTACCATGCCTGGCCTGAATGTATATTTCTATTAAAAAAAATACAATGGGCCCATAAATACATGAGAAGATGCTTCCATCCTCAGCCATCCAGGAAATGCATGTCACCCCCCATGAGGTTGGACTTTACTCCTTGAGCCTTGCTAAAATCCTTCTATATGGGGGATGTGGGGGAATTGAACTCAGGGGCACTTAACCACTGAGCCACATCCCCAGCCTTTATATTTTCTTTAGAGAAAGTCTTGCTAAATTGCTGAGGCTGGCCTTGAACTTGCAATCCTCCTGCCTGAGCCTCCTGAGAGGCTGGGATTACAGGTGTAGCCACTGCCCTCAATCTAGCTTTGCTAAAATTCTTACAATGTGGAGACACCAAGGCAAGGAGTCGGAGGGACAGGGACTCTCACCCATCACTGTGGGAATGCAAACAGCCACTTTGGAAGTTTATTCAAATGTTAAATATGGAGGTACTACATGGCCGGCAATTCAGCCCCTAGCTACAAAAAATAAATAAATAAAACAAAAACAACTTTGTACCCAATGGCAGGAGGACATGTGAGAGGGAATCCTGGGGTAAGCCAGGAAGCCACCATGAAGGGAAGGACTGTTTTTACAACTCACTCTCATGAGAACTGTCTCAGGGTTTCACCAGCCTTACCTTAACCTCCAGGGCATGCGCCTCTGGTGACCTGACCACCTCCTACTAGGCCCTTAAAGCTTCCCTCACCTCCACACGGGGGATCAAGCTGCCCACATGTGGACCCATGGTGGCAGGACTGGATGCTCAGGTTATAGGAACCTCCAGTTCCCCAGTCAAGAAAAAGGCTTGTGTCCAAGAGCTGCTGGGGCAGCAACCTGGGGGCCAAAGAAGAAGGCTGATGTTGCCACTGCTGGCCCCAGGACCACACTGCTTCTGCAGGGTCCACCTTGGCTCTGCCCTGCACAGGACTTAACTCCCAAACCCGTCATGACCAGAGGAACCCGATCCTGTCCAGAACCTTCCCTGCATGGAGTTCTAGGAAAGCAGATCTCAGCTCCCTGGCGTCTGCTGCTGGCTGTCTGCGCCTCTCTTGCTTCACTGAGCTGCATCCAACACGCCTCCTGTGTGTGTCCTCTTGCACCGCGTGTGACCCCATCTGCACATTACCCGCAGCCCCTTCCTTCTCAGTGGCCGAGCAGTGGGTGCATGTTGGCCGTACCACCTGTGTCCACATGCACATCTTCTTCGGAGAAATGTTCGCTCAAATTCTTTGCCCATTTAAAAGCTGGGCCATTTTTTATTTTTGAGTTGTGAGGTTCCTTTATGCATCGTGGTAGCAAAATCCCTTGTGCTTCGTTAGTTACTAGTTTCATAATAGAGTTTGATCTGGGTCGAATAAGGCCTTTGCCTAAATCCTTTTATATATATAACTATGTAAACCATATAACCATATAGCTTTGAAACCAATTTGTCAAGTTTCATAAAAATTCTTGTTGGGGAGGTGGGGGGCGTCAGAGAAGAACGGAGGAACTTTAGATGAGGTAGAGGAAAATGAGAAGGGGAGGGGTGGGGGTGGGAAAGACGGTGGACGGAGACAGACATCATTACCCCTTGGACATGTACGACTACTCAAATGGCGTGAAGTGACATCATGTACAACTACAGAAGCGAAAAGTTGCACCTCATTTGTGCACAATGAATTAAAACAGTCTGTAAAATTTTTTTAAAAAGGGTCTCAGAACAGAGAAACTGTTAATAAGTATCTAAAGTCTAAAAAATAAAAATTCTTGAATTCGCTATTGACAATGTATTTGGGGCACTGGGAATGTTGCTCAGGGGTGGTAGTGTGCTTGCCTAGCATGCGGGGCCCTGGGTCTGATCCCAAGCATGGCCAAAAACAATTAAAAAGCCTTTTTTTTTTTTTTTTTTTGTTTGACCCCATGGGTGCGAGGCGGGACGCTTGGCCACCGAGCCCCCTCCCCAGCCCTATTTTGTGTTTTACTTAGAGACAAGGTCTCACTGAGTTGCTTAGGGCCTCGCTAAGTTGCTGAGGCTGGCTTTGAACTCGAGATCCTCCTGACTCAGTCTCCCGAGTCGCTGGGATTACAGGCGTGCACCACCACGCCTGGCTTTAAAAAGCCATTTTTAATGATTAATCTGAAGAATAACTTTTTTTCAGTACTGAGTGTTCCCATTCTTTACATTCATTAACATGGTCTCTTTTCCAAACTTTCAGCATTTTATCCGTGACTGTCTTGAACGGTTTTTGGCCACCTTAATTCTGGCTGCTGTTTGTTGCCGACAGGTTCTGCTTTTGGAGCTTCCCAGGTGGTTGGCTGGGCATGGAAAGTGCTGGTGCTTCTGCGACGACACCTGCAACCCACTGCTGACCCACTTCCCAAAACGCAGAGGCATTTTTTACAAAGATAAGCATCTCTTGCCAGTATCTGTCGCTTGCTTTTCAATCTTGGTTCCTCAAAAAAAATACAAAGGGCCAATTACACTGTCAAGAGGAGAATAAAGCCCCGCACATCCGCCGAGGAATCTGCATTTCCTGAGCCGACTGGCTGTCGCCTGTTCTCCGCGTGGCTGTCCTCAGAGAAACGACAAGAGCCACTTACTTCAGAAAGGCCTTTTATTTTTAAATTGTGGTAAAATATACATAAAATTCACCATTTTAGGGCTGGGGTTGTGGCTCGGTGGTAGAGCACTTGTCCGGCACGTGTGAGACACTGGGTTCCGTCCTCAGCACCACATGAAAATAAAAAGTAAATAAAATAAAGGTATTGTGTCCATCTGCAACTAAAAATATTTTTCAAAAATTCGCCATTTTAACCATTTTTAGCACACAGTTCAGTGGTATTAAACACTCCCCCTGCTGTGCAGCTGTCCCCACCCCATCCAGAACTTCATCTTCCCAACTAACTCTGCCCCACTCAGCCCTGACCCCATCTGCGCCCAGCCCAGCACCCACGACGCCACTGTCTTCTCTGGAAATGGGCCACTTCAACCCTCCCAAGTGGGGTCGGCGTATCTCTCTGCTGGGACTGGCTTCCTTCGCTCCACAATGTCCTCGAGGTCAGCCGCACTGCAGCAGGCGTCCCAATGTCCTTCCTGACCTACCACAGTTCACCTGCCCTCGCCCTCTTGGCCGGTGGCAGCAGTGGAACTGCAGGATAAGGTGGGTGCCCTCTCTACCGGGAACCAGGAAGGCTTTTAAAGGACATCTCGGGGTTGTCAGGCTCCAGAACCTGCACCAACATTTGCAGGCTGGAACTGAACACGCTTTGGGAGCCAAGTAATGGACAGACTGGTTCACGGACTCCGAGTCCTTGCCAGGCTGGGCCTCGTGGGGGCCAGGGCTCTCTGCCTGGCCTCGGGGACACTACACCTTTCTCACTGGCTTCCTCTTTCCACCCGTCTTCAGGCTCCTTGTGAACCCTCTCACTCAGCCAAGAGTGCACAGCACTGACTCCAGTCCCTCCAGCTGCCAGGTCTGAGCCCAAGCCCCTGTCCCCAGCTCCTCCCTGAGCACCATCCCCCAGAGACCCTTGCCCAGGGGGTGTGGCAGAAGTCCTCTTGCAGTGGGCCTCTTTGTTCCCCAAGACTAGTCTCTGTAAAGGGACAGTAATCCAGGCTGCCACCATGGCCTGGGCCATGGAATCAAGTGATGTCACAAGGGTTGGCCATCCACAGCAATGTTCTGGACCTCCAGTCTGGTCACTGCCTGTCCCCCGTGGCTACAGCAGGGAGGGTGACAAAGCTGACTAAAGAAGTCGGAGTAAGCACCACCCTGTCCATGGCAGAGGGGTGAAAATGTGCTGTGGGTGGGGAGCAGGGCTTGGGGACCGGGAAGGACCGGGCAGCCCCCCCAGTGGGAGACCCGCACAGCACTAGAAAATGGTTTGTCACGAAGGTGTGCTTGCTTCACTCTCTCCGTGCTCGCCCTCCTCCCCTCATGCCAGTTCCAAGGACCTTCATCAGGCGCGCCCTTCCAGAGGCTCCTGCTGCCGCTTTCCTGGGCCAACTCCCACCCACGGCGGCGGGAAGCCCTCCCGGCCACCCCGCGACCAGGTGAGAGGTGCGCCTCTGGACCGGCCCCGTGATTGCCTGTATGCGTACGTGTCTGCCCAGCCCCAGCGGCCAGGACGCCCCCAGACCCTGGGAAGGCGGCCAAAGGCGCTCTGCACACCATGTCCTCCGGCAAGAGTCACAAGGCAGCAAAGAAGCGCCCTCAACAGCCAGAAAGTAATACCAAAGGTTGGGGCTCCGGGGCCCTGGACAGCGGGCGGTCTGGGCCTCCGGGCTGCAGTCCCCCCGGGGTGCAGTCTGTCCTCCAAGCAGGCGGCACGGGAGGGGAAGCGGGGGTGCAGTCCCGCGCCGGACGCTGCGCTGGGCAGGGGTGCTGCGGTCAGCGCCTGCTCCCTGCGGGAGCCCAAGGGAGGGCCTGCGGGCCTCAGGGGGCTCCCTCCCCGACTCTGCCCTCCGGCGGGTGCCGCCGTCCTCGGCCCGCCCTGTGCGCCCCGCCCTTCCAGTCCAGCCGCTTCCCCGCGGCCCTGCCGCCGCTGTGGACCCCGAACACGCCCCTGCCGCCCGCAGGCCAGAGCTACTGGACCTCGGAGTGCGACGGCCAGGTGCGGCTGCGGCTGCACAAGCACTCGCTGGACAACGAGGCGCCGCTCACCGTGCACGACATGGTCATGGACACGGCCATCAAGTACGCCAACTACATCGCGCTGGGCTCCAAGCACAGGAACGGCTGGCACACGCTCACCTACATCGAGTACTACGAGGAGTGCCGGCGCGCCGCCAAGGCCTTCCTCAAGGTAGCGCCCGCCGCGCCTGCGCGCCGCAGCGCCCCGCTCCTGCGCCTGCGCGCCGCCGCGTCCTTCCCGCGCCTGCGCAGCGTCTCTCTCCACCGCGTGCGCCGGGGCATTTCTCCGAGGCCGCCAGAGAGCTCGGGATTGACAGCTGGAGCCGTAGGACCTGGGTTCGAGTCCTAGTCCCCCGTTAGCGTCTTTGTGCCTCGGTTTCCCTTTGTGAAACCATGTGGAACATAGAGATTTTCTATGAAAAATAGGTAGAATGTGTAAACAAATAGGTGCAAAATGTATTTACATATAAAATGTTTTCTGTTATACATACATGAAATGCATTTCATATCTTATGCAAAAAATAAATTCCACAATTAGAAGAGTGGGGAATTGTACTCCATTTATGTTGATGTGTCAAAATGCATTCCACTGTCATGTGTAACCAATTAGAACAAATCAAAAAATAAAACATTCCATTTTTATATATTATACATATTATTATATATGCATATGTTGTATATGTAGATATATAATATGGATATTTTATATTATAGTACTTACATGTATACATATATTTCTATATTACACATTTACGTATGTGAACATAATTCTATATTATGCATGTATTTTATAGATTATATATTGTATTTGTTTTATATATTATTCATATATTTCCATGTGTTTGTATATGTGTGTGTGTGTGTGTGTGTGTTTGTTTTGTTTTGTTTTTTTGGAACCAGGGATTGAACTCAGGGACACTCGGCCACTGAGCCACATCCCCAGCCCTATTTTGTATTTTATTTAGAGACAGGGTCTCACTGAGTTGCTTAGGGCCTCGCTAAGTTGCTGAGGCTGGCTTTGAACTCGTGATCCTCCTGACTCAGCCTCCCAGGTGCTGGGATTACAGGCGTGCGCAACCGCACCCGGCTTAGACACTCTTTTTTCCATGTACATATCTGAGACACTGCAGCACCTAGTTCCCGGGTGTGTGGCTGGCCTGGCCTGCCTGGTGCAGCTCCCACCCATGTGGACTTGGCATTGCCACCAGCAGCCATTCTAAGGGTGGTTGTTACTGGGCCTCTTCTCTGGTGGCATTTCCTTAGCCAGGTCCTTCCTGACTGTCCTTGTTCTTAAACCCGCCTCCCTCCAAGTGATGTCCAGTCAACATAATGAATAGTGATCTGTGACCCAGAGGAAACTCAAGCAGAGAAGGGGTTAGAAAGAGACAAGGATGGGGATTGAAATTTTTAAATAGGGCCAAGGAGAGTCTCACTGACAGAAGGTGACATTTCAACAAAGACCATAGAAAGTTGGGGAAAGAGCCACTGGGGAGATCTGGAGGAAGGTGTAAAGGCCCTGAGGCAGGACTGTCAGCATGGTGGAGGCTCAGCAAGGAGCCCCTCTGGCTGCAACAGAAGGAAGGAGGAGGTAGGGAGGGAACAGGGCTGGCCTGTGGGCTGCAGAGAGGACTTTGACACCAAGCAGGGTGGAAGCCGTGGAGGGTTGTGGGATTGTGGGCAGAGGAGAGACAGAACTTGGCTCAGATGCCCACCAGTGCCCCCTCTGGCTGCTGTGGGGAGGAAAGCATGGGCAGATACCAGACAAAGGGAGATGAGGATCGTTTGGCAAGATGGAGGAGGTGGGAATGACTAGATTCTGAAGGTGGAAGCAACAATGTTCCGTGGGTTGGCTGTGTGAGCCAATGAAAGGCACTGAGAATGACCAGGGCTTCTGCTTGGTGCACCGTGGAAGGTGGAGCTGGCCATGGCGAGATTGTGGATTGTTGGGGAGGGAGCAGGCTTGGGGTGGGGGGTCATCAGCACTTCCACTTGTGCTGGGTGGGGTCGGGGCGAGGAAGCAAGGGGCGCTGTTGTACCCAAGAGTCTGGGGTGGAAAGGAGAGGCCCTGCCTCCATCCAACAGGACCCCATTCAGTCCCCAGTGGGTGGGTGGAACCCACCTGTGCCACATTGGAGGGTCAGTACCGCAGAGGCAGAGCTCAAGCACCAGGGGCGTCCACACCGACGGTTTATGTGATGAAGTGAGAACAGTACAAACCTAACACAGGAAGCCACCGGAACATGGGCCTGGGGCGGGGACTGAAATGAGGAGATCTGTCCTGCACCATGTCACCAAGGGGCTGCGCCTGACCCTAGGGAAGCAGCTGAAGCCGTGGGGTTGTGACCTAAGGCAAGCCAGGATAAGGATGCGTGGAATCGCCCTGGTTTCCGGCATGCTCCCAGAATGCAGGGCATGTCACTGGTGTCCCTCAGTCTGCACTGCTGAGCTTCGGTCCAGAGCAGGCTCTGTGGGGGACACTGACCTGGGCCAGTGGCATTCCCTCCACAAGTCGTGACAGCAAAAAATGTTTCCAAATGTCACAGAGTGTCCCCAGGAGCAGGATCGCCCTGGCTGAGACCCCATGAGTACGTGAGGCTAGTCTGTCATGAGCGTGGCCATCTCAGGGGAAAGACAACTGCTCCTGGAGTGGAGGAGCCCGTCTGGGCCCGGGCGGGGGTGGTGATAGTTGGGCCCCTCTGTGCCTCACAAGCTGTCCCTCCTCCAGCTGGGCCTGGAGCGCTTCCACGGTGTGGGGATCATGGGGTTCAACTCAGTGGAGTGGGTCATCGCCAGCATCGGAGCCATCTTGGCCGGGTAAGGGACACTGGTCTCTGCCCTGAGCGGTTCAGGCGGGAGGCCACCAGCCCTCCCCCTCATGGACAGTGGGGGTCTCATGGCAGAGTCCCCAGGACAAGGAGCTGACCCCCACTCCAGTGCAGGCCATGCTCCGCGGATTTGTCTGAGCCCCAGCTCCCCTTCCGGACATCCTCCCCGCACACCCATACATCCCGCAAGCCCAGCTCTCCTGTCCCTCCTCCGGGAAGCCCTCCCCACGCCCCAGTCCTTGGGATCCCCCTGCACTGAGCCCTCCCTCCACTGATCCAGAATCCCTGAAGGACAGGCCCAGGCAGGGCTGGCCCTGAGCCCCACCTTCAGGGGACATCATGGATGTCGGGGCATCGGGGACTCCCAGGAACCCTGCAGCTCCCCACAGCACTCACCCAGCAGGCCTTCAGCTCCTGGATTCTGCTTCCAGAGGTTTCTCTGTTGGCATCTTGTTCACCAACTCCCCAAAAGTCTGCCAGGTCATCGCTGAGAACGTGGAGATGGACGTCTTCGTGGTGGACAGTGACAGGCAGCTGCAGAAGGTCATCCAGGTTAGTGAGGCTCCGGCCTGTGGGACCCGGAGGGCACGCGGGTGGGCACTGTGCAGCCTAGGGCAGGGGCCTCGCCCAGTGAGGGAGTGGAGTCCAGTGTGTCCTCCAGCTGCGCGAGAGGCTGTGGCAGGAGGATCCTAGTTCAAGGCCAGCCTCCACAACTTAGTGACACTCTGTCCCCAAATTTTAAAAAGGACTGGAGGATGGCTTTCCCAGCTTGGGTTCAACCCTGGGTAAAGGAAAAGGAGAAAGGGAAGAGGAAGAGGGGTAACAGGAGGAGAAGGGGAAGAGTAAGGGGGGGTAACAGGGAAGAGCAGGAGATGTGGATTTGCCACGTCTTCAGATGGGCCTGGTGGGCTGATCCTCCGCCATGGGCCTTGCTCTGCTGCCTCCCACCCTGGAAGCCCCCTCCTGAGGAGATCTGAGCCTGTCCAGTGTTGGGTCTGGGGCTTTCCCTGCAGCGCCGCCCCCAAGGTGGGAGATGGGACCCGCTGGGTAGGCTAAGGCCACTCTAACCCCAGGAGGTGAGGTCAGAGGCGTGATTTTAAGGAGACCTGCCTAATGACACTGGTGGGAAGGTGACAACAGCAACCCACGTGCATGGGGCACCTGCTGCCAACCTAGTGCCAGAGGAGGGCCCCGTCTCCTGGGCACAGGGCGTCACCAGGCAAGCCTGTGCTGGGGAGCCCTCGAGACAGAGCCCGGCGATGCCCTGACGCTCCTGCTTGAGGTCGCGCTGCAAACAGAAGCCGCCACCTACTTTTGACAAGATAGACATGATGTGCTACTTACGATGGCATTGTGTGATCCAATATTGTTTGATCACTGCTCCCGGTTCCAGAGTATTGTCACCGCCCTGAAGGGACACCCCTGCCCACCAAAGTCACTCCTCCTGGCAGCCGGGCTTCACCCGGTCTCTAGGGATTTTCTTGTGCAGACTCATCATCTAAATGAAAGCACGCAATCAGTCGCCCTGGGGCGCTGACTGTCCACGGCCCGAGGCTGGTCAGGGTCCAGTCACTCTTACGCAGGGGCGCTGAGGCCTTGCGCCCACCTCTGGGTCTAAACCCAAGAGAACTGAAAATAGGATCTTGAAGACATTGGTGTCTCACCTGAGACCCGGCAGCATGATTCATGGTATTCAGGAGGTGGAAGGAACCCAAGGGCCCATCAGCAGGTCAATGGACAAATTCTAGGGGCTGAGGGAAGGGAGTGACTGCTGCTGATGGGTAGGGGGCTTCCTTTCCGGATGCGGAAGGCTCTGGAATTAGGGTAGGTACACGTCATTGTAAGTGTGCTCCCAACTCATCTGCGTTAAAGTGGTCAGGTGTAGCGCCATCTCGTGTATTGTGCCACGTGAAGAACACGGGGACCCTTGTCACCTGTGGAAGAGCCCCCGACCCCAGGAGCTGCCTCCGTGCCCTGCTAAGCCCAGGGTGTCTTCCAGATCCAGAGCCACCTGAAGCACCTCAAGGGCATTGTGCAGTACAAGGACGAGATTGAGATGGAGCAGGAGAATCTGTATTCGGTACATCCCAGCGGGGAGCTCAGGGCAGGCAGCCACAGCTGGCCTGGGTTGTGGCGGGTGCTAGGGGCCCTTCCAGGGGCCACCTCTGTCCCCGGGGAGCCTACCCATGGGTCTCTCTGCAGTGGAAGGAGTTCCTGAACCTCGCAGGTGACATCTCAGACGAGAAACTGGACCGCGTCATTGACTCCCAAAAACCCAACCAGTGCTGCACCTTGGTCTGCAGCGTGGGGTCGCTGAGCCCCATCAAGATCATCATGCTCAGCCATGACAACGTGAGTGTCCCGCCTGGAGGGGCTGGGACCCGGCTGTCCCCAGCTGGGCGTGTGGCCGCTCCTGGGCACTGAGACTGGAACAGCCTGTGGGTGACTAGTGGGTTGCTCTTCAGATAACCTGGACCACAGCAGCCACTGTCCAGAGCCTCTGTTATAAGTGTCCCCCGGAAGGGCAGGAGGTCCTGGTGAGCTACTTGCCACTCAGCTGCATTGGGGCCCAGATTTTCGACATGTGGGTGGCCATCTTGGTGGCTGGGACACTGTACTTCGCCCCACCAGAAGCTGGGAGAATGGGCATGATTCCTCGTCCCCCCGGCGCGGTAAGTGCAGGCGAAGGCAAGGTTGGTGGGTGGGCAGGGAGAACGGAGATCCTTACCCTGCACCCCACTGGCTGCGCCGCTCAGTCCTTCCCCTCTCTGAGCCTCTGTTTCCCCATGTGTAAGGTACAGGGTGGAACAGGGGTCACTGGGCCTGGCGGCACGTGGCTCACTGTTAGGGCCAAAGGGGCCCCCAGAGCAGAGTGAAAACAACCCCAGTGGCCCTCAGTGGACAAGCTGATCACACCTTGTGGTCCCCCGTGCATGAAAACATCAGCCTTAAAAAGGAAGGGAATTCTGAGGGGCGCGGCGGCCACACCTGCAATCCTGCAGCTCCGGAGGCTGAGGCAGGAGGATTGTGAGTTCAAAGCCAGTCTCAGCAATTTAGTGAGGTTCTGAGCAACTCAGCGAGAGCCTGTCTCTAAAGGAAATATAAAAGTGCTGGGATGTGGCTCAGTGGTCAAGCGCACCTGGGTTCAATCCCTGGAATCAAAAAACAAAAAGGAAGGAGATTCTGACACTCTATGTGTGCATGGACCTTGTGAGAGCCAGTCACAGGAGGACACACACTGCAGGACCCCCCTCAGGAGGTCCCTGGAGTCTCTAGCCCAGGACAGGAAGCAGCACAGTGGGAGGGCGGGAGTCTGTGTTGATTGGCAGTTTGGGGAGGTGAGGGAGCTCTGGGGGAGGATGGTGGGGACAGTGGGGGGCATGCGACCACTGCACTGATTCAGTTGATGAGGCTGGCATGGTGCAGGTGCCTGTGGACCCAGCTGCTCGGGAGGCTGAGGCAGGATTGCTGGAGCCCCGGAGTTCAAGGCCAGCCTGGGCGCACGGTGAGAACCCCATTTCAAAACAGAAGTAGAAGGAGATGAGATGGAGAAGGAGAAGGAAAACAGGTTAACGTGGTGAATCTCATACACTACAAAAATAATGATAAGGAAAAGCCCAGGAGGTCCCAGCACATGGTGGACACCCCTTCTACGGCACACGCACTGCCAGGACAGGGACACATGTGTCAGGTTGAGTCAAGGCCACCAGCGTTTGTACCTCCTTATGCACCGGTCATCTCTGTGCTGGGACCCTCAGGCAAGTTTTTGTTTTTGTTTTGTACCAGGGATTGAACCCAGGGGCACTCGACCACTGAGCCACGTCCCCAGACCTCTTTATTTTTTTGAGACAGGGTCTGGCTAAGGTGCTTAGGACCTTACTAAGTTGCTGAGGCTGGCCTTGAACTTGTGATCCTCCTGCTTCGGCCTCAAGATTCGCTGGGACTGTGGATATGTGCCACCAGCCCAGCTCTGTGGCAATTTTCACAAAGCATTTATAAGTTCATAATGGGAGCGCGCCATCTGGGCCGAGGAGCCGTGGGCTCCCGCGAGCACCGGCGGGTCTGGGTCCGTCTTGGGCAGCGTCTTACTCTCCATTCTTCTCCGCTAATATTCTGGTTGAGGTCATTGCAGAGTCTTTCCTCGTAAGAGAAGGCTTGGAAATGCGACAAAATCAGAGTGCACCCCACCTCCACTCCCTGTCTCTCACTGTCTCTCACTGTCTCTCACTGTCTCTCACTGCAGGTTCCAAACCTGCAGCCCTGGGCTGGATGGGGGGCTGGTTGTGGGCAGCACTGTCCAGTGGGACTGAGTGTCGCCCACCCCCCACCCTGTCCCCCGCAGGGCTTCCTGATGGACATGCTGCGGGAGGTGCAGCCCACCACGTTCTATGGCATCCCGTGGATCTGGGAGAGGATGCTGGACAACCTCAAGACCAGCTACCTGGACTCCTCCACATTCCGCAGGAAGCTGGACGGGTGGGCCATGAGGCTGGGGCTCCACACCAACAAGCAGCGGATGTTCGAGTGAGGCTGGGCCCCGGGGACGCGGGTGGGCGGCCCAGGCCATGCCGGGCTCCTGTGGGTGTGCTTCTCAAGGCAGGTCAACGCCCCCCTGTGCTTCCGCCTGGCCAAGATGCTGACCTTCGACAGAGCCAAGAAACTCCTGGGCCTGGGTCACTGCGAGCAATTCTTCAACGTGGGCGTGGGGCTCCCCAGGGCCACCCTGGACTTCTTCCTCAGCCTGAACATCCCCATCTTGGAGATGTACGGCCTTTCCGAGTGCACGGGCATCCACGCCCTCTCCCGCCACCAGGACTTCCGGCCCATGAGGTGGGTTCTGGCGAGGACCTGGGTGCACCGGGGGCTTGGACGGGTCCCAAGTGCGGCTGTCACCCTAGCAGCCCCCACCCAAGGAACGGGTGTCCCAAAGCACATGACCAGCACCTGTTCTGGGGCAGGACCTGAAGCCCCTTTGGGTTCGCGCTCTGATTTGAAAGTCATCATTTCATTTTTGGTAAAGGCGAGTCCTCCAGGACACCCTGGGATCGCCATGTGCTGCTGTCCAGGCTTAGAAGCCCAGGACAATGGCCATTTCCCATCTCATAGTTTCTGTGGGTCAGGAATCTGGGAGCCACTTCCTAGTTCCTGAGGTTGGGGACGGGCTGTGGGCCAGGGCCATCTCACCCAAAGGCCACTGGGGCTGGAGGGGTCTCTGCTGAGATGAGTCCCTGCTGGAGGCAAGAAGCTGGCCCTCAGCAGGAGGCTTGGTTCCGCTGCCTGTGGCCCTCCCCCCGGGGCTGCTTGAGGCTCCTCCTGACAGGGCAGCCAGCTCACCCCAGAGCGGGAGCATCAAGGTGAAAGCCATGTGTCCTGGTAGGGCTTTAAGATGGGTATCCAGATGTAGCAAATTAGAGGACACCCAGTTAAGTTGGCAATTTAGACAAACAATGACTAATTGTATTAGTGTAAGTATATC
The DNA here is from genome assembly GCA_020662805.1 of Glaucomys volans. NCBI lineage: Eukaryota > Metazoa > Chordata > Mammalia > Rodentia > Sciuridae > Glaucomys > Glaucomys volans. The sequence continues at coordinate 181,590 of JAJEJO010000928.1, read as the reverse complement.
CCACACACTATTTGGGTTATTCTTTTTTTTAGGGGTAGGGGGTACCGGGGATGGAACTCAGGGGCACTGGGCCACTGAGCCACATCCCCAGCCCTGTTAGAGACAGGGTCTCACTGAGTTGCTTAGTGCCTTGCTCATGCTGAGGCTGGCTTTGAATTCACGATCCTCCTGCCTCAGCCTCCCGAGCTGCTGGGATGACAGGCGTGCGCCACCACACCTGGCTGGGACAAACTTCAGCAGGTGTCTTATGCTTGATCTGACCTGAGCGGTGGCACTTGGTCAGTTCTGCCACATCTGACGAGCCAGGGACACCAGTCCTAACGTGTTGGGGGAGGGGTGGCACAAGGATGTGGATGCCAGGAGGCCCTGGGACCCTCACGCAGGGGAGGTTTTAGTGGGGGATTTGGGCAGTAGCTGTTTCTCAGGCAGCTCGGGGGCTGGCCAGCATCCTAAATTGCAGACCCATTCTGATTGGGTGGCTGACTCGGCGCCCCCAGCTGTGGGACACTGACAGTGGTGGATCCTGGCCTCAGTGGTCCACCCTTGTATAGGGGACATTGTGGGGCTCAGCCCGGGGCAGGTGCGGTGCAGGCCGCTGGTTGTCCCCACTCTGCAGCCTCAGCCTTCATTCCCTCGCTTTCTTTCTCAGTGGTTTTCAGGTGGCAGGCCTCTCACTGTGTCCTTATGTGACAAAAAAAAGAGCTGGAGAGTTCTCTGAGGCCTCTAGCTCTCAGGGCCGTGTCCCATCTTGGGCCCCCACACAGCCTGATGTAGCCCAATCTCCTCCCCATGCCCCCAGGGACCCCCGAGGGGGAGGAAGGGCCTCAGCACATGAGTTTTGCCAGAGGTCACAATCAGGCCACAGCAGTGGGCACCTGGCTGTTTGGTTGGATCCTGCTAAGTGTCCAGCTGAGTCTTCTGGGACTCCTGGGAGGCTGGGGCGGGGTGTCCATGTGTCCTGGTAGGAACCTGGAGCTCGGTGAGGCCAAGGGCTGGCCCCCTGGTTTCCAAGCTGAGCAGCTGAGGGCCGCTCTTCCAGCCTGGACCCTGTTCCCTGGGTCTCCCCATGTGGAAACCTACAACAGCAGCTGGCTACCCCCCAGGTGTCCTGCTGTGGCCCCTGGGCTGGGTGCCCTGCCGATCGCCCATCAGTCTCCCTTCTACCCTGGGCTCTGTGCCTTGTGGGACTTGAACACCCTGAGGAGGCCAGGAACCCTTAGGGCTGTGTGCAGGGTGTGGGGAAGACGGTGTCTGACAATCCCTCTCCCCTCCAGCTGTGGGAAGGGGCTCCCCAACACCCACACCAAGATAAAGGAGCATGACGAGGAGGGCGCTGGGCACATCTGCGTCTGGGGCCGGAACGTCTTCATGGGTTATCTCAAGGACAAGGAGGGCACGCAGAAGCTGATGGACTCCTACGGCTGGATGAACACGGAGGACCTGGGCTTCTTGGATATTAACAACTTCCTTTATGTCCTGGGCAATGTCAAGGGTGAGACAAGGTTGGGCCTGCAGGGCTGCCATGGACGGTGGTACAGGTGGCACACAGCACAAGGCCCGTTAGGGCCAGCACTCAGCTGGGAGGCAGCGGCGGCACCCTTGCAAGCCTGGGCTGCTCCTCCGCAAGGTGGGGCTGCCACGGGACACCGTCTCCTACCTCATCTGCCACCTTGGCCGACTGGATGTGGCTCTGCGGAGTTGACCTTCTCCCTCCCACTGGCAGATATCATCACCCTGCGCTCCGGGGAGAGGATCAATCCCCACCCCATTGAGAACCGGGTGAAGACGCACCTGCCCATCGTGCGCTACGTGGTGCTGGTGGGCCAGGACGCCCCGTACCTGTGCGCCCTCCTCACGCTGAAGGTGCCTCAGGCACTGGGGTGGCGGCTGGTGGGCTGTGAGAAGAGGAAATGGGGGCCGAGGGCTGGGGTGGACTTGCCGGGCCAGCACAGAGGGCACCCGGGCTCCGAGGGCCGCAGGGCAGCCTGGCCTTCGTCCTGCAGCCTTTCTCAGTGTGGGTGGAGGGCCCCTGCGGCAGGGACACCACACTGGTTGTCGGGGAGGGTGGGGTCTGGGACCTGAGCTGCTGGCCTGCAGGGACGGGGATTCCACCTGAGAACAGCACCCAGCCATAGCACACCAGGCTTTGCCTTCCAGGGGGAACCCTGCTCACAGGGACGGTCCCCTCCCTCCCTTCCTCCCGGAGGCAGCGAGGGCCTTGGTCTTGGAGCAAGTGATGTGGCAGTTGGGGTCTGAGTGGGGCAGTTGGGCGCGCCCCTCCGGGGCAGGCCTCCCTGTTCTCACCTGTACAGTGCCAGGAGGGGGACCTGGCACCAGGACAGACATGCTGGTGACTGGTGACCCGTGATGGCGAGCCCCAGCATGGTGCAGCGGTGGGCGTGGACACGGTTTGGGGGGCAGCCTGACCCTGGCCCCCTCCACAGTGCCAGATCAACTGGGAGACAGGGGAGCCCCGGATGGCGCTGACCAGTGAGGCCGTGGCTATCTGTCGGAAGCTCAAGAGCCAGTCCACCAGGCTGACGGACGTCCTCCACCAACGCGACCCCATCGTCATGGAGTTCATCAGCCAGGGGATCGAGGCTGCAAACGCTGAGGCGCCCTCTGAGAGCGCCAAGATCATCAAGTGGACCGTACTGGACAATGACTTCTCCGTGGGTGGCGGGGAGCTCGGTGAGCGGCGGGTGGCAGAGGTGTGGGCAGGGGTACTGGCCAACAAGGACCTCCTACCAGCTCCCTGGACAGGGGCCATTGGACTTGGCCAGAAAGTTCAGCAAAACACACACCCACACTGCGTATGTGTGGGGTGCATCGCAGACCGCCCGGGGGCAGGCCCACTTCAGACCTCCGCTCTGTCACAGGAATCACCACGAAGCTGAGGAGGACGGTTGTGGCCAAGATGTACCAGGCCGAAATCGATGGCTTCTACCAGGAACTGGGTTAAGGGCCGGGAGGCTCAGGCTGCCTTCTCCACAGGTGGCCTGCACCCTGCCTCTCTCCCTCCTGTGGACAGGCCAGGGCTGCTTCCCGGAGGAGGGCAAGTCCCTGCAGCGAGGGCCCTGGTTTGAAGGAAACTGGGTCTCCATGAGAGCCTGGCATTTTAAGAGATGATAAACTTGGTTCACTAAGGTGCTCTTGCCTGGGTCCATTCTGCCCCGAGGGGCTCCTGGGTGGTGTCTGGGGACGTGTGGCCACCATGCCTGGGAGCTTCTGGTCTGGATTGGGTGGAGGCCAGGGTGGCTGCTCAGCAGGAGGAATTGCCTGCCCAGCCCTGAGATGTTCCTGTGACCAGGGGACCCTGGGCTAAATCAAGTCCTCACCCAGTTGAGGTCCTGGAAGTCTTGAAAACCGCAGCAGTGGAGCCCACGGGCCTCTCTTAAATTACACACGTGTGAAGCTGCTGAGGGGCGACTGGAGGCTGGTTCTGCAGACAGGAGCCAAGGCCGTGTGCCAGTGCTTGGGGCATGGTGCTGGGTGGGCCCTGGGTGAGGGCGGAGGGCACACCCAGGCTCCCAGCTGCACTCACCAGGAACACTTGGGGGATTCCTTCAGATGGTGTGCATTGAACCCCACCCAGCACTCAACAAAAGAGAGGAGATGTGGAAACAAGCTCAGAGCTGGGCAAGGTGGCCATGTTGGTCGTCCCAGTGACTTGGGAGGCTGAGGCAGGAGGATCAAATGGTCAAGGCCAGCCCCAGCAACTTAGTGAGAGCTTGTCTCAAAATGAAAAATAAAAAAGGCCAGGGATGTGGCTCACTGTGTGAGAGGCTCTGGGTTCCATACCCAGCATTTCCAATGCCCCCACCCCTAAAAAAAGACCTCAGCAAAGGCCTGTGAGGCTCAGCAGGGGCCTAACTGTAAGGCTGGCTCTGGTGGAACTGGGAGGTGCCCAGGGGACCCTTATGGGAGTGAGAAACACAGAGCACAGGGGAAAGGCCAACAGTACACAGGGGCACATGGGAACCCAAGTAAACAGAGCTGTCTCCTACACGGGAACCCGAGTCACAAAGCAGTGCTGAGAGTGTTCCCAGGCTGACATGTGAAGGGCCTGAAGTCACTTCCAAGCTCACAAGAAAGAAGGCTGAAGAGCTGTCCAATCAGAGGACTGAGGCCATGCAGCAATCTGTCTCTGAGGAAAGGACAGGGCTGAGGGATATAACTCAGTAGAGCTCAATCCCCAGCACTGCAAAAAAAAAAAAAAAAAAAAAAGCCTGCTGGATCTGGTACTGAGCAAGACTTACATGACGATCCTATTCATCTGTGTTGTTACTATAATAAAATGCCCCAGGTTAGGTAATGGAGAAAAAAAGAGCTCATAGTTTTGGAGGCCAGCATGGCGTCAGCTCTGGTGAGGGGCCCCGTGGCTGCGTCACAGGTGGATGGCTTCATGGCAGGAATGTGTGAGTGGGGGAGAGAGAGCACATAGGAAGCAGAGGAGCGAGGGTCGGGTCTTGCTCTTTCCGAGACAAGCTGCACTCCCCAGGGGAACTACACCCATCCCTTCAGAGCACGGTGCCCCTGAAGCTAATCGCCTCCCGCTGGGCTCCACCTCTTCAAGGCCCCTCAGCCTCCCAACAGCACCACTGAGGACCAAGCCTGCAGCACAGAGCCCTGGGAGGCAGCGACTGTGTGGAGACCCACGCAGGCCATCACATCAACAGGGCTCCTGTGTCATAAGAGGGGACAACTGCAGATCAAAGTGCTTCAAGGCTCGGAGCCTACTTTAACAGGAATCTCTAGAAGCCCAAGGCAACAGAGGGGTGAAAACAAGGAAGCTAGAAGAGACGGGAGCTCTGACCCAACAGCAGCAGCCAGCAGTGAGCTCAGCCTCCCCAGGCGGCTGCCTGTCTCTTATCCAGGGAAGTCCAGTGGCAAGAGACGGGCAAACGCCAGCATGCCACTCAGATCTGGCAGATTTCTGGAAGAATCAGAATATGGATTTAAAGTAAGAATGGTCATGGTGCTGAGAGCTAGAAAGGAAATGAGGACAACATGCAGGAATGGGTGAGTCACATGAGCAGAGGTGGAATCAAAGGAATTGCTGGTCATCGAAACCACCCGTAAGGTGCAGAATGCTCCCCACAGCGCAGGGGCTGAGCTCAGCCCAGCTCACGGCATGCACTCCACCCTGCACCGTGTCCCCAGTCCTTTCCAGCCAGGCTCTCACCTCACAAGGCTCCCGCTGCAGCGGGAGACGGTTCATGGAGACTGGGTGTGACTAAGGCAAGTGACCTGAGCCTGAGAAGGGTCGCTGTGGTTTGAAAGTGGTCTGACCCCAGCAAAACAGGTTGCTAGGCCAGGTTTGCTGTCTGCAGAGGCTCTTGGTGTCGTGGGGAGCAGCTCCAGACCCTCGCTGACTCCACAGCCCGACTTAAGCAGCTCAGACGAAACACCATCCCCCAGAGCTGCGGAATCTTAATCTGGCAAGAAGGGCAGAGGGCAGGGGAGGCCACAGCCCTCATGTACGGACTGCAACTTTTGGCTGTTGACTAGGAGAAAGGAGAAGACATGCTTCTGAGAGAGGCGGGGCTCAGCGGGCCCTGCCCTGGCTGCCCCTGCTGTGGCAGAGGGTAACTGGCTGGTGACGGGCACCACTCAGGAGCGGCCCTCCTGCTCTCTGGCTGGACAGATCTGCTCCGATAGGGCCGGTGAGAGCTGGGCTGGAGCTCCGCCCACGGGCAGTCTCCCAGACCCGTCGGGGATGCCTTTGCCTGTTTTCCTTCCACCTCCACCCACTCACCTCGTCCGTGGGCCTCCATCCTCGAGTCAGGTTGACTTTGCCACCCAGACCTGCTGCCTGCTTCAAAGGAGACAGAACAGCAGCCAGACGCCGTCTGCACCCTGGGGCTTCTGGTGGGGCTGACCGCTTCTCCAGGATGCCCACCAGGCTTGGTGCCAGCCTTCCTGCCTCTCCTGGGCACAGGCTTGCCAACAGCGGGAGGGGCAGGACTGTGCCCTGTCCGGGGCACCACACGCATGCGGAGGGCTGCTTTCCCATCTGACTTTTATTTCACTTTTTCTATAAAACTCCTCCATAATTTCACAATTTAACAAAAAAAGTTTAAAATTCAGGACAGAAACAATCCTGTAACTCATTACAAACACAATTCTCCTTATTTCTTTTTCCCAGGAGTTGGTCTCAGGCCAATGAAGTGTCCCAGTTCCTTAGCTCCTCAGTTCCTAGAGACACATTCTGGTGAGAACCCTTGCGGGTGAGAAAGGCTTCAATGCCTTTCACTGTCCGGCATTGGTTTACATTTTGCTCAGGAGAAAGTGAGACACAGGGATTTGCACCAGGGCAGGCGGCTTAACAAGACGCGTGGCAGTCAGAGTGCTGGGCCTTCCTATGGGGCATCCCCACAGCCCAGCAGGGGCAGGGGCTGCGGGAACCCTGCAGTCAGACCCTGGCTGCCTGGTACCTCCACCAGTGGCCAAGGGCCAGTCCTGGGCCCAGAGCGGCTCTGGAGGACAGTGGTGAGGCCTTCCGGTCAGAGGAGGTAACTGAGAAACGGGTCAGGGCTTCCGGAGGCCGTGGAACTGCAGGAAGGACTGGACACTGCTGCCGGGAACAGGCAGAAGTCCACCCCCCCTGGCGGAGCAGAGGGCTTCCAAGTGGCCGTCCTCCCAGCAGCCCATGCGGGGCCAGTCTGTTCTGTCCACATCTTGGAGCATTCCCGGAGGAGGCGTCGCACTGTGGAGTATTGGTGGCCTGCCCTCCTCTTCCTGAAGGCAGTGGGCGGGACAGTGAGCACAGGAATCAGCACTGAGGCTTCCTCTGAGTTCTCAGGCCTTTCCCCGAGAATGTGGGGAGCTCCCCAGGAAAGCTGGGGCTGGGGTCCCCCCAAGGAGTGTTTAGATCTGCCTGGCAGGCAGACTCAGAGCAAGGACAAGATGAGGGACCCGACGCCTCCTGTGCCGGAACATCGGCAGGCAAGGAGACACCCACCAGCGGGCTGGAGAACCAGGGCCCACCCCAGGCCCCACTCCTCACATGTCACGGTCAGGGCGCGAACACTTGAACAGACTCTAGGGTTGGGGGCAGGTGTGGAGCAGCTCTGGCTCAAGGTCTGGGGAACCCAGAGCTGGCTGACTGCGAGGGCTCCCGGGCCCTGGAGGGTGGGCCGGGCGAGGACGACTGGCTTGGTCCTGGGAGAAACCCAGGAGCACAGCTCAGCCTCCAGGCTCTCCCAGCGAGAATCGCAGCCATGGAGACGGAAGCCACTGGAAGAGAGGAGCCCGAGGCCGTGCCCCGCGGGCCCCACACCCCAGCCGTGGGCTGCGTGCACACGCACCTCCAAACCACAGACTATCCCGTCTTATTTGGCAAAAGCTCATTTTTTCCCAAGTTCGAAGACTTGATTAACAGAAGGGGAGGAAGAGGATCCTACAGGAGGAGCAGCCCAGGGCTCAAGCATCTGTCCCGAGATGGGGTGCTCACCTGAGGAGCTGCCAGCGAGGGGCGGCTCCTCCAGTGCCCTGAGGACTGGCCACCCCATGGTCACCTTCACTGGCCCTGGGAGCCCTGGCAGGAGGCAGCGGCATCCTTGGACCCACAAAGGGAGGGTTCCTCCATGCCCTGGGAGGCGACGGACAAGAACCCACGGAGACATCTTAACCTATAAGCCCCACCTTACCCCCCACCCCCCACGTGCACCGCGGCCACAGAAACGCACATCGGAAACTGCTTCCGGACACACAGCGCGCACATATATATACTATACATAGAGCCGCACAGCACGGAGGCCTGGCACAGTGACGCCCAGCGGGACGCAGTGCCGGCGGGCACGGAGGGCAGAGTGGCCCAGCCTGGCACAGACACAGACGGAGCCTCCCCAGGCCCCAGGCAGGCAAAGGAGGTGGCCCCAGCTGCTCAGAGAGGCCCAGGCAGAGAAACGATGGCACACAGCCCCCAGGGAGTTGGGGACAGAGCCACCATTTGTTCAGGGGGCTGGTCCCGAGGTCGGACGAGGGGCCCTCAGTCATACAGGTTCCATGGAAGTTTCTTCCTCTTTCAGGAGCGAGGCCCGGTGCTGCCCTCAACATAAACCGCTTTCCGAGGGGAGCCCAGGTGATGGCGCACAAGGGGCTGGGAGCCGTGGCACTGGCCTGAGCCCTGGGCCCCAGGCTCCCAACAGGGTGGTGGGTGGCAGGCTGGAAGCCCCCAAGAAAAGTGCAGCTGGCTGTGAGGGCCGAGGGCAGGGCGGTCACTAAGGCAGTGCTGCGGGCGGGCAAGTCAAGAGAGAGGAGGGCAGGCGGGGCCTGGACCTGGCCTCCCAGGACCCTGGTGGTGGGGGCCTGGCACCTAGCCCAGGGTCATGTGGCCACGGCCTCCAGGTAGCTCTGCAGCTTGCGGACGGTCGTCTCATCCAGAGAGAAGAGATCGAAGTCAAAGGTGGTGTTGGTGACGTTGAAGTGGCCAGTCTCCTCAATCAGGTTCACGATCTGCAAAGCAGAGGCGGGTGGCCTTGGGACAGGAGGCTGAGGGTGGGTGGCCCCAGGTGCTCGCGCCCGCCGCGGCCGGGCAGTACCTGCTGCAGCACGTTGCGCTCCCGCAGCGCCATCAGCCTCCGGTGCAGCTCCACCAGCTCGTCTGTGTAGGCCTGGGAGGGCGGCAGCCTCAGTGCAGCCCCCACAGTGCAGCCCCGAGCCCGCCCGCCCGGCCCCGCGGCCCCAGGGGGAAGCATCTCCTTGGCGGCTGTGGGGAGCCCGCCCCTGCCCGCGGACAGTCTAGCTGTGGGGGCTCCCAGCCCCCAGGCTGTGCCACCCGCCCAGCCCGCCCCACCCTCCCGGCCACCTTGTCGTAGGTGCCCTTCTTGAGGATCTTCTCCGGCTTGCTGCAGGGCTCCGGGCTCCTCCGGCCTGGCGCCTGCGGGAACCCGAGGTCTCTGCTGAGACTGCACATGCCCTCTGACCACCCTCCAGACCCACCAAGACCCGCCTGGGGCCTGGGGGCGAGTGAGCTCTCTGCCCACCACCCTCAGCAGCCTGGGCTCACCTTGCTGTTGGGCGGGGGCGGCTTCTGAGGGGGTGGGGGCTCGCGACCAGGAAGGCAGGAATCGGCGCTGTTGTCACTCTCGCTGTCACTGAAACTCAACCTGAATGAGATGGGGCAGCGTGTCAAGCCCGACGCCCACTGGCCTGAAGGCGGCACCCTGCGCTCAGACTGCGGTGCTGGCACCAGCCTGAGTGGGGGAAGGGTGTGCCCGGGGGCCTGAGAAGCAAAATGAGGAGCCAGGCCCTACTGCAGAGCCTCCAGCCCTGCCCAGCACGCCCATGTGAGGTCACCACAGCCAGACAGGGCATGCCAGGAGTTTGCCCTTCAACCTGGCTCTGCCCCTTTCCTTTCCTCAGGTGCAAAAGGTGCAGCAGCCAGAGAATCTGCCCCCTGCAGGACCCTGATGCCCAGAGGGGCCTTCCAACGTGGGGGTGTCTGGTGGTGATGAGAGGCCCTGGGCAGTGTCCTCCTCTGTAACAGGCTGTGTGGTTAGGAGGGATGGTCAGGAGCACGTCCATAGTGATGAAGCAGGCAGGCAGGAGGTGGCACTCCTGGGGCCCCGTGGCCATCACTCTCTCAGGAAGGGCAAAACACCCTGGCCCAGCCCTGCTGGCCTTTCCCACATCTCTTGCAGTACAGCAAGAGGGCATGTAGAGGAACCCCTAAATGGCCCTGTGGGTGTCGTCCATCCCACTGGCCCTCACAGCAATCCCTACCTGGGATCCCTGTTCCACCAGGGACTCTCGACGTGCAGAGAGGCCCCACAAACATGCCCCCTCTCCTGCCTCAAACAGGCCCCTACTGAACAACGTGCCCGAGGCTGTGGCTGCCCCTGCACCAGGTTGGAACCAGGCAGGGTGAGTGCCGCGGCCCTCGAGGCCATGGCCTGCTCCTCCAGCTGTCCAGGAGCAATCAGCTAGGCTCCATCTGCAGCCCCTGCTCTAAGGCTGAAAGCTGGAGCCATATCTCTCGTTGCCAGGGCAACGTGACAGCTTCCACTTCCTCCTCACTTCTGCCTCTTCCACGTCCAACAGGTGGTGGCTGGACGCCACCACAGACCCTGGGTCTCTCCAGGGAGCACACCAGGATGGGTGGGGCCTGGCTAGCACCTGCTGCAGCCTCACAACCTGTGTGGTCCTTCCCTGACCAGCAAGCGGTCACCAGAGCCTTCTGCAAATACCCCTAGCACTGCACACTGGAAGGCACTTCTTCTCATCAGGTCCCCAAACTGCTGTAGGCCCATCCAACAGGACTGCGTCTGTCTATCTCAGCACAAGGCTCTATGCATGTGCAGAATCCACACTGTGTCACCACACAAGGAAGGAGCCTCTGCTTCTCCTAGGGAAGTCAGAGTCCTCCCTGCATCCAGAGACTGAGTCCCCCTCGGTGCCCAGGCCTGAATCTTCCTGGCCAGGCCCCCTTCCTACTGGGCTCCTCTGTGCACATGGGGTGGTAGGGAGCCCGGGCACATGGCGGACCTGTGTGCACACCCTCCTGGCCTCAGCACTCCACAAGGGGGGTTTTAGTCAATAGCACAGAGGGCTGCAAGTGACCATGAAGCCTCCTTTGGTTCACAAAGCCTGCTGGTGCAGAATGACAGGTGCCTCTAACTTAAAGAGGGGCCACTGAGGCCCAGTGGCCTCCGCTGATCCCAGCCCCTGCCGTCCGGTTGGCACTCACTGCCCTGGCAGGGCCCAGAGCTTCCCACAGGAAACCTAGGTCCTAAAGCCAGGCTGGGGTTTGTTCTAGAGCATTCCTCCCTGGGAGGAGGAGGCTAGCACACAGTTTCCCACTCCAGGTAACACCTCTCCAAGGATCAAGGTTTCCAAAGGACACACTTGTCCCCCACTGGGGGAAGGCCAGATGCTGCTCCCCATGCAGGGCGTCTCACCACACCATACCACACCTGTGGGGAGGGCTGAGGGGTCTTTGCAGAGGACCAGTGTGCTCCTCTCCCCGACCAGGGCTGGTACTTGGGCAGTTGAAATGGTTTTGCTGTCCCCAACACCTCTTCTTGGAGCGTGCTGGGCTGCTCTTTGAACACCCCAATCCTCCTTGCCAGGCAGCCACACCTTTAGCTACAGGGAAAGGCCCCTAGGAGGGAGGGCGGGCCCAGGATGCCTCACGGCTGTGGTGATTAGGAGAGGACAGAGAGTTGGCCCCAGGGCCCAAGGAGGGCCCAGGGAGGCTGCCAGGGGCCCAACGTCCAGCTGGCTAGGTGTTTCCTCATGCCTGACCCGGGCTTAGCCCTCCCAGTAGACCCTCTGGTCCTGGCCCCCCTCTGCCAATGCCAGGCCCTGACAGTCACCCTGGTTACCACCAGTGCCCACTCCTGCTGGGCCCAGTCACCTGGAATCCCGGCCTGGGTTTGCCTTGACGGTCGCCTCCTCTCCTGATGAAGAGTCATCCTCGTCGGACTCCTCAGACTGCAGATCCTCTACCATGGAGCGCAGGGGTCCTGGGGGAGGATGAAGGGGTGGTCTCCGCTGAATCTCCACAGCTGACTCCACCCCAAGGCTGCAGAGTGCCTCTGGACACTGATGACCCCCCACCCCTACCCCCACCAATGCAGCCTGCCCTGGAGGTCCCTCTTGCTGGGAGAGCTGCCATCCGATCCCTAAAACTGTTCCCCACCCTTCTGCCTCCCCTTCTTAAGGGACCTTCTGCCTCCTCCCAGTCTCCTACCTTCCTGGCCTTCCTCACAGGTCTCGGGTCCCTGGCCTGCAGGGGGACCACAGGGCCCCTCCATCACTGGAGCCTCAGGATCAGAGATCAGAGGCTCCCGAGAGCTCAGGACAAGCCAGTCCTCACAGAGGAAGGAGCAGCAGTCACAGCGTGGGCTCAGATGCTGTGCCCAGGGACCACCGGATCCCCCGCCCAGCCTGCACCCCTATTTGGGCCTCGCCAACCTCACAGTAACCCTGTCTGTTGCTCCCAGCCCACCATCTTCCCCTTTCTCCAGAGGCGCCCGGTTCCAGTCCCCTACAGACGGCATCTTGGTTTATATTCCTGTTGCCAAGGCAACAGAGGGACACAAAGCCCTCAATTACCTTGGTCACATGATGCTGCTTCAGTAGGTTCCCCTCCCTAACCAGCCGATAAGAACGCTTGGATAGCGTGGGCTTCAAGGACCCCATCCCCCAGCCCACGTCTGAATTCCAGGTCAGACCCCTATACTCCCCCACCCCACCCCCACCGAAGGGTTCCAGCCAAAGGGAGCAGAGTCTCACTCCCATCACTAGACCTGCTTCTGGTTTGAGGGCTGCTGGGGTCCGTGCTGGGCCCCAGCTGCTCTCACACCAGTGTCCTGAAGGTTGCCGGTTCCCTCCCATCCTGGGGTGGGCCTTATGCCCTCTCCCGCGAAGCCCCACACAGAGGCTTACAGGGAGAGGGCAGACATGCAGAGGTGGTAGCCTAAGCCCGAGTGCCAGCCAAGTGCCCGAGAGGCAGCAGAGCATTGGGGTCCCAATCTGCAGAAAGCTTGCACCTCAGATGGGGGTGGGGACAAGATGGGCAGAAAACACAAAGCAGCCCCTGAGTACCTTCACTTAGGAGGTGCCAGAGAGGAGGGTTGCTGGCACCTCCAGTCCCGTAGAAGGGGCTACAGGCCTGAAACCTGTGGAATGGGCACCTGGGGCCACTGGCAGGAGAGGAGTAAAACGGCCCCAAAGGGGCACAGATCTGAGAAGTACTTCTGTTTTGCTTTTAAACACAAACTCCCCACACCACCAATCCCCAGGCATGGGTCCCTGGGCCTGCGCAAGGCCCACACTCCACGTGAGCCGCGCTAGCCCAGGGCAGGCTGCACAGTCTCAGGCCTGGCCTCCTGCATCCCTGGCCGAGCCTCAGGCATGCAGCGAGCCCCCTCAAAACTCAGTCTCCTGACGGAGTGCCTTGCAGATTGTCATCTCCTGATAATGAACCACGGACCCACCGGCCTGGGGTGGGGGCTGAGGCTCCTCTGCCTGCCCACCTCAGCCTCTGGCCCTCATCACACACCTTGGCTGTGGTTCTGAGAGGGCTCAAAATCCGAGTCTGAGCTGGAGTCCGAGCTGGAGCTGGAGTTAGACGGGCTGGACTGGGCGGACTTCACCCCCAGGGTGGGGGCGGCAGGAAAGGAAGAGGAAGAAAACAGTCATCTCCAGGCCAGAGGGGAAGAGCCGCTACACACGCCCTCGGGCAGTGCAGACACGGAGAACCCCCTCCACGGTGTCCCCTAGGCACCCTGGCCCAGCACGGGACCCACCAGCTCCAGCGCCAGAACACATCAGCTTGTGTGTGGAACGGGCCTCCTTTCCACAGAGAGGGCTCGGGCAGCAGCAGCTGCAGACCCCTAGGCCGCTCTTCCAGCCGCCTCGCTGGAGACGGGAGCAGATGCCAGCTGATGCGTGAGCGGCACAGGAAAGCCGGCGCGGAGGCCTGGCTTCCCATTCAGACCTGCATGCCACCCTGGGTTTCTGGGGTAGGACAAAGCCCCACCTCCCACCCAAGTGTCACTACCACTGCCCAGCGGAGTGTGCACCTCTAAGTGTGACAGACACTTTGTGGAAGCTGGCTTATCCTTCCTCCTCTTCCTGCAGCTGAGCACCCCGACTCAGCCACCAGGGGGCAGTCAAGCCAAAGCAAACGTGGCAAGGCGAAGTGGGTCAGGTGCCCAGCAAGAGGGGAGTCTTGTGCGCGTGTTCCTAGAGCTGCCTCTCTCAGGAGGACAGGAGTCAGCCACCCCAGACACCTGCAGGGGGATGGGCCGATCTCGGGTCTGCCCCACAGAGCACCTGCTCTGGGTGTGGGTTTCTGCAGATGGCTACTCAAAGGTGTGTGTGGTAAAGCCTGGAAGAGCGAAGCCCTTAGAGCAAGAGTCCAGGCCCATAGCTCTGGGAGCTGCCCAGATCTTGGGGAAGCCACCTCAGACCACCAAACTGCTGCTGGAACTGGATGCCAGCCCTGCCCCTCAGGGGACCAGTTAAAGGAACTAAGTACATGGCACCCTCCCCCTGGGGGAAGGGGAGGGGAGGGTGAGGGAGAGCAGGGGAGGGGAGGGGCCAGCTAGTCTGGATTCTGGCAGAGGCACTGTAGCCATCAGCACTGAGAAGACCCTAGAAGAGGAGTCCCTGGCTCGGGGACACCAGGACCTCGAGTGCCCAGGATCCCATGGGCCCCTCCCCTTGGTGTGTGGGACCAGGCCAACCTCACCCTATGAAAGCAGCCCAGGAAGGCACAGGTTTCTCTTGAGAGTGCAGCTACCTGGGGAGCAACATCCCTGCACCTGCTCTCCAGGGTTTGCTGCAGCCTTTCCAAGGCCGCGTCCCAACTGGCCTCCTTCTCCAAACTGCAAATGGTCAGGCCCCAGGAAGCCAGCTGAATGTTTCCCTTTGGCCACTGCTCACTGTGGGGACACTTGGGGAAGTCTGACAGGCTGGCTGGGTTCCCCAACAACACCTGGATCCAGGATTGCCCCCCACATCCCGGCTGGGCCTGAAGCCACATGGATCCTCCTGCACACCCCCTCGTGTGTACACATCTGAGGGGGCAGAAGTGATGCATGACAGATGGCCACTGCTGTGGGGCCCTGTTCCAACCTCAGCTTTCTCACCAGCTGCCTCTGTTACTAGGGCCAAGACAGTGCCCAGTTTCAAGCCTCCGTCTCCCCCTCTGTAAAGGAGCTGCCCTGCCAGCCTCTGCTGGGCACATCCGGGGTGTGCTGCTGAAGCGGAGGGAGGTATGTGAGCGAGGCAGGGAGCAGACAGGGCAGGAGGCTGGCGCTGGCTCAGCCCTTTGCACCCATGACCACCTATGTGGGGGGGCCAGAGGCCACATCCAGTCCACAGGCTGCTCCAGTCAGCGGGACCCGGAGAGGCGAGGGCCCCAGAGACCCTGTTCTGTGCTGTATCCCGCAGTCACCAGAGGAGCTCAGGCACACTCGCCACCTTTCTCCCACAGGATTCAAAGGACAGGAAGAAAGGGAGCTGGAGACGGTTTAAAGAGCCTCGAGATGGCATGGCCTGACGACACTACAATAAGCCAAAGTGTGGGCTGGGGATGTAGCTCAGTTGGTAGAGTGCTTGCCTAGCATGCACAAAAGCCCTGGGTTCAATCCCCAGCACCACAAAAAAAAAAAAACAAAAAAAACAAAAAAAACAAATAAGCCAAAGTGGCCGGCCATGTCAAGTGTTCAGAAGGGGCATGACCTATCCTCCTCCCTTCACAGCACTCCCGACCCAAGACTCGCCCCGAGTGGAGGGGACCAATTCAGGAGCCCCAAGAGCCAGGGAGAACTCCAGACAACCGCTGGAGGAACTGAGGAGCTGGGCCTAGGCATGTGCCTAGCAGGCTCTGTGCAAGCCGAGTACCAACATGGCGGGGGGCGGTCGAGGTGTGGTGGCCCCAGTTTTGTGGCAGAGAGGCCACACGCAGCCTCCAGGCAGGGATGGCCTGCGAGTCAAGAAGAAGCCATGCAGCTGCCATCTGGGAGGCCCTTCTTCGCCTCTTCTGCCACAGAAGTCTGTGCTCTGCCCAACCCCAGGGCCGGGGAACGTCAGAGATCAGGGCGCATGCTGTTGGCGGCCTCGGGGGTCACTCTGCAGGGACCCTGGGATGACTGAGGCAGCATTCAGAAGTCACTCAGTGCAGGGGCTGCTCACCAGCCAGAAGACTCATGTATCCTGGGGCAGCTCTGGCCTTGGGACCATGGTGCTCTCAGGCCATGGAGCTCAACATCCAACCCCCCACAAAATGTCCGGGTGTTCGCTGATGTCAGCACAGAAACCCAGGTGAGGACACTGGCGGGCAAGGCCTGCGGAGCTCCAGGCTCTGTCTCTTTCCAACACAGAAGCTGGGCTTTGGCTGCTTTTACCTGAAAAGGCCTGCCTGTGAGACTGGACCTCACCAGCACCTGCTCCCTGACCATGTCCCTGGTGTGGGCAGGAAGGGACTAGAACCTGCCCAGAGCTCTGGCTGCTGCATGGGAGTGGGGGGAACAGCCTCCAGTGCTGAGGAGGCTTCAGGACTTGCAGGGCAGGGAGGGCAGGCACTGAGGTGGTCCAGGGCCTCTGGGATGTCTGGGGCCCTGCCACCCCAGAAGCACTGGCAGGTGACCAGCTGTTGAGAAGCTGTTGACCAGCTGGGTGCTCACCTTGCCAGCCTGGTATGTGCCCGAGAGCCGGGGTGTGTGCATTACCCACAGGCTGGACAGCCACGCGCAGTGCTGTTACCTCCAGTGAGCTGCTCTTGGAAGCCACACACTCACAAAACCAGCACTGCTGACACAGCCCCTCTGACCTCTCCTCCAGGAGCGACTCCCCAGTGCAGTGCCCTGCAGACCCCTGCAGGTGGAGCTCCACCGTGGAGTGAGTACCATTTGGAAACTGAAAAAGTCACTGGGGCCAGGACCAGTCACCTTTTCATTCAGGTAGCTGAATGCCATATGGAGCGTTTGAAGGCAGAGCCACCACTGGAGGGTGACACAAGGTCCAGCCACGAGGCTGGGGGCTGGCTCTAAGTCCGGTGGCAAGTTGTCCCTGCTGTGGTCTTCAGAGAGTCTCCCGGACACGCTGCTGCAGGACAAGCCCCATGCTTCATAGGGACAGGCTGCTCGCTGAGAGTAGGCCGACTACGAGCACCCATGTCCCTGTTATGTGTCAGCTGGCACAGTCGGGGAGGAGGGGACTCAAACTGGGCACAGTTCAGACACCATCAGTGAACACCCAGGCAGGGACAGCAAGACTAAAACTCCTGGGTTTGCCCAGTTAGCAGAGGGAGTGAACTCCTCACCGGGCTGGCCAGGAAATGGCTGGGAAGGGTGGGATGGTGAGACATGATCTCCTGCCCAGCCCCAGGGTGGCCACTGAGGCCGTGGCCTGTGCAGGGGTCTACAGGAGGACAGAGGCCCTGATCTACTAACCATGGTCTTTACAGAGGCAGTTCTCTCAAGTGAGCCCAAATGCCTGACAGAGGGGAGACTGAAGCCCAGAGAGCTGTGGAGGCTAGACCAGGGACACAGAGGCAGGACCAAGAGCTCACCCAAGACCTGCACTCTGGCTCCAGCCTGCTCTTCTGCCAGTATCCCAGCCACGGGCAGCCAGTGGCCCAGCGCCCCACGCTGCCCCATGGGTGCCCTTTCCTGGCTGCCCCCCACTGTGCAGATGCACAGACAGGAGGGGAGGAAAGGAGGGTCCTCACCTCTGATTTGAAGGAGGCCTCGTCCTCTGAGTTGGACTCCTCCACCTCCAGGGCCTTCTTGGCCTCCCTGGACTCGCTCTCGGCTTTCATCTTCTCCCCTTTGGTGCTGCTCTTATCCTTGGGTGGCTTCTTGTCCGGGAAAGAGGAAGACGACGTGCGGGGCGAGGTGCTAGGGGCGCTCCGGGACCCCTTTGAGCTGCTCTTCTTCTGTTTTTTGGCACTGGGCTTTGGGGAGTCCGCGGCAGCTGGCCGCTTGTTGGAAGCCTTGGGCAGGACTGGGGGCTGGGGTGCCCCCTTGGGGGACATGCTCTCCAGCTTGGTCTCCTTCAGGGCCATCTTGGGCTCCTTGAATGCGGCCTTGGGAGGCGGGGCCTTCTCTTCCTTGGGCAGCCGGCCCTCACCCAGCTTCCGCGCAGCCTCCTTGGAGCCCTTGACCTGCTCGCGCTCCAGCTCCTTGGAGGAGCTCTTGCTCTCCGAGTCCTTGCGGGGTCGTTCTCGGTGCTCCTTGGTCACCTTGTGTGGCTTGGGAGCCTTGCTACTTTCCTTGTTGGCGTCCTGCAATTCCAAGAGCAGGGAGGGCATGGGGTAGAGAGAGACATGGTCAGCTGGCATCTCGGGGCCACCCGACTCCGCCACCCCCAACCCCTACAAAGTATGATCCACCTGATTGAGACTCAGCTAGAGAAAATCTTCCATAAAGCGAAAAAGTAAGGCAGCAGGTGAGAGTTTTAAATGGAGCTGTCCCTTTAAACTACTGGGAAGTGTCAGCAGGTCCCGGGCGACTGCAGGCTAAGATCCCTTGGAACTGAGCTGACTTCCCTGAGGGATTCAAGAAGAAGAGCACAGTGAGTCAGACACGAGCAGGGCCACCTTGGCCGCCCCACCAATGCCTGTAGCTGCCCCTGGCCCAGAAGTGGCCTAGGGAGCAGGCCCTGCCCATCTTCTCTGGCCCCAGCACACATCCTTGTGTGTTCCCCGTTGGTGGCTCTCGGCCTTCCTCCCTGGGCCCTGTGGGCCCCTCTCTTGCAGGTCTCCCAGCCCCCACTCTCCAGCCTGGCTCCCACCAGTCCTCAGTGCATGCCCAGGGCAGAGCCATTCATCTAATTTAGGCAATGAACACTTATTGAGCACCTGCTGGGTTCTTGGGTACTACACAGAACAAACAGCTCCCAGGTCTCTCAGAACTGAACTGCCTGAGGTTCTCCTAAAACAGGGAGGACATTCCCAGGTCTTTGCCTCAGCCAATTCGAGCATTTAGGGTGGAACTTGGATTTGGACAGATCGGCTATGTCTGTGATTCGAGCATTTACGGTGGAACTTGGATTTGGACAGATCGGCTATGTCTGTGATCCTCTGGAGACAGGTGGGACACAGGCAAAAGCAGCCCTGCCCAAGCCCCCAGGGAGCCTGGGCAGGTGACCCCAACTGTGTGCATCTGTTACCTCTGTCATCTCACAGGGCAAGGGCACAGGCCTGGTAAACGTGAGCACTCAGCCAAGGGGGACACAATGGCCAGTGCCTGTGACTGATAGCACGGCCCACCTCTAGGCTGAGGTCTTCTTATGTCTGTTTTGTCCAAATTTTCCTTCTCCAACACAGCCAGTGGAGAAGGCAGGAGCCCCATCTTCCCTACTGACCCTCTATAATCACCCCACATATCCCAGGATCCTGAATGGGTATCTTTGTTGTGGGCTGACGCAGGCTCCAGCCCTCAGTTGGGAAGGTGCACGGTGGGCCCCAGAGCTCTCCAGATGAACACTTGTCACAGGTGAGGAGACCAACAGCAGCCAGACCCGAGGGCGGCCCACAGCACCCTTGGAGCCTCCAGTGAGTCAGCCAAGAGCATCATGGAGGAGGGAGGTGGACACCCAGAGCGGACAGCTGGCCAGGTAAACACCCAACAGCAGGGAGGGCCTCTGCCACCTGCTCTCAGAGCCACCTGTGAATCCAGGGACAGACAGAGCTGCCTCCACATCTCTGATCTGTGCAAGGTGCTGTGTCTTCTTGCAAATTCACAACCCACACGATGTCAAAGGGTTGGAGACATTTCCTGGAGAAGGGCAGGTCATGGTGACCGGGTCCAGCTCTGACATCCCCCGGCAGTGGGGGGAGATGCACACACAAGCTTCCAGAGCCAGCTGGGACCACAGGCACTCCCCAGGAGCATTCCCCTTGGGGCTGGCATGTGGAAGGGGACTCCAATCCCTAGCAAGCTGCTAGGGAGGCAAGAAACAGAGGAAGGCACATACAACCCCCGTCTCTTCTCACAGTGAGTGCATATGCCGGGCTATAGGAGCTGGCCCAGTGTCACAGCCACAAGCGACAGAAGGAAAGCAAACCCTAGGAGCATCCCGATGGCCTCTAAAGTGGCTCCCAGTGGGTGCCACCAGGTCCTTCCAAGAGGGAAGAGCCTTACCAGCAACCTGCAAAGGCACCTGGGACCTTGAGCTCTCTGAATTCATGTTGGATTTTTAAAACACATGAAGGTAGAGATGAAGATCATGGAGTCTCATTCTCGAAGATGCCCATGACCTCAAAATGGTTAAAAACTGACTGAGGGAAAGACCAACTGGGCAACTGCTAACACCCAAAAAGGTACCACAGGAGCCCCTCTGTCTTCAGGTGAGCAGGTCTGGTGGCCAGGGTTCTTCCTAGTGTGAGCCCTGCAGGGAGTCCAAGGGCTCTTCAGTGGCTCACTCCTGCCCACCTTGCCACCTGAAGGAGGGAGAGGGGGCAGCAGGACCATCAGAGACTGATTCACCCCCAAGAGCAACAACTGGATCACCAGCAGTACTCTGGCAAGGGGGATTCTGATGGGTGAGGCCAAGGGCCCTTTGGTCTCAAGCATGTGACTGGCCACCTGGCCTCCCTAGGCCCAGGTAGCAGAGAACCAATCTGGGGGCAAACAGATGCCCAAATGAAGGGAGAGGCTTCTCATAGGCCTGTGCCTGCAAGGATGGCACACAGATGATGGTTCAGAGGCTGGGACCATGCTGGCAAAGCCAGGGCTTCTTGGAGAGCTGTCAGTGGAGAAGAGCCTTGGTGGACTCTTACTGCCCGGGAACACAACAGAGGTTCCTGAGAGGCAGAGGACAGAGCTGGAGTGCCTGCCTATTGCTCTGAGCCTGGCAGACATGCCCTTGGGCTGCAGATTCCCAGGGCTCCAGCCAAGAGATGTGGCCCTGTCCCCCGTGCCAGTCACCAGCGTCCCAGCCACCTGGAAAGGCATTTCTTCACAGGGCTTTAGGTGGCCTTCATGGCACCCACTCATAAGAAACAGCAACTTCTTCCCTTCCTAGTTGGCATGGACTTCCAAAGAACTGTGGGGTGTCTGGAAGAGAAGCTACTGAGATCCCTGGCAGGGAATGGTTCTGTCTGGCCCAGAAGCTGGAAGGGAGATCCCCAGGGCCACATTCTGCACTCAATATGCTAATGTATCTGAGGATTTCCAAGACCTAATGGCCTTGTGGAAAGAGCCGGAGTGACCCTGCCTGAGTTGTGACTTCCCCAGCAGTGCTCATAGGTAAGACGGTAAGACTTCCTAAGAGCTCTACTTGTCCCATGGGGGTGCCCCAAGCTCACAGCACCCCACATTAAGTGAAGCAAGAAGAACGCAGAGAAGACCAGTGCACAGTGGAGTGGGTCAGTTACATGCTGACCAGCAGCTGCCCTGAGAGTCGCACGGAGCTCAGATTCCCAAGAGGGCTGAGTGGAGCAAGTGGTCGCAGAGGAACACAATGCAGGCTCGTGGGTTTATATGCATTTATAAGCACATCACAATACCATCCAAAGCGTTTTCTAGCTTGTCCTTCAGGCAGCCTGAGTGCCACCAGCCCACCTGGGCCAAGATAAGATGATAGACATTTCTTCTTCAGAGGATTTCAGCTCAATCACCTACATCATGCCCCCACTGGCCACCCCCACGCAAGCTTTTCTCTGTGGCAAGCTGCTGCTGAGAAGCGAAGCCGGGAACAGCCGAGGGTGGGAACCTCACTCAGGAGACCGGAGAAGGTAGGCAGCCACAGCCTGCAACGGAAACTCTCTGTCCAACAATGGCCTTTGAGCTGAGCAGTCATAAGGCCCAGCGCTGGCTCAACAGGGAAGGAGGGTGCTGGGTAGGGCCTATAGCCTCAAGAGGAAGGTGAAGGGCCCTTGATGACTTGCCCTATTCCCTGTGATCCTAGGGAAGCGGCAGTGAGCAGCAAGGTGGAGCAGAGAGCTCAAGGAGCAAGATGCCAGGGAGAGGCCAGGTGCACAAGGCCCAGCACGGCAGAGGGGGCGCCTGGCTGGGTCCTGCCATGGCTGGGCCCAGCGCTCTCACGTGACTGGGCCTTCCACCTCACTAACCTTGGAGCCGTGGGATGGTTTGGTCTTCTTGGGGTCAGAGAAGGCAGAGAGTGGAATTGTGGGTAACATGGGGTAGTCAGGGCTGGGCCTGGACACCGTTTCTGCTCCTTCGGGCATTACCATCACCTAGTGACAAAGAAGAGACAGATGTTATCAATGAGCAAGGGGTGGTGGCAGCTGAAGGCCAAGGAGCTTGGTTCGTGGGGAGGGAAGAGGTGGAGCCGGAGCCACTTTCCCAAAAGAATCATGGAGGGGTTCTTGCCAAGGGGGAGTGAAGCAGGTCAGTGGTGCAGAGCAAAGAGAAGCCTTGGAGCCCAGGATGTCTGGGCCCAGTGGGGATCACGCAGCCCCAAGCATGACAGACAGGAAGGCCAGGCCAAGAAGACTTGCAGAGTGTGCCAAGAGGCACTGAAGGTGGCTGTAGCCACAGCCGAGCTAAGCGCTGAGATTCAGAGCCCCAGGCACAGCCAGGAGAGGCAGAAGCCAGTTGGACATCAGGACAAGCAGCCCCTCGGCAGTGAGCAGCTTCTGCGGGGTCTGCCCAGATACGATGTCAGCAGGCCCCATACGTCCAGGGGGATGAGTCTTCCTCCCTCCGCCTGCTGCAGCTGAAGCTGACTCAATCCCAGCCTGAGGCTGTGGGGTCTGCAAAGCTGCCTCACACGCAGCTGCCTGCGGGGAGGGAAGCGCCAGTTCCTGCTCTTGCTTAGAAGGCTACAGACGAGGAAGGGCTCAGGTCCTTCCAGGAAAGTTGCTACCTGCCTGGCAGCAACTAGGCTCCAGTACACCTGCTGCAGGGACAGAGCGCTGGGGCAAGGTCTCCAACACCAACACTACAGGTCAACATGGCGACGGGGCCAACCACTCAGAGAAAGCCTTCCAGATGGCAGTGAGATGTAACAAAATAAAAGGCACTTTTAAAAGACCTTAACTCAGGAGAAGCATCACTAACGAGACTGAGCACCTGGGATTCGAGCCAACCCTTTCATCTGCGGATGCCATGGACACTGGGTTTTAATCAGGCAGTACATCATGGGGCTGGGTTGTGGCTCAGTGGTAGAGCGCCCGCCTAGGATGTGTGGAGCACTGGTTTCAATTCTCAGCACCACATATAAAATAAATGAATAAAGGTCTATTAACATAAAAAAAAAAAAAAAAGGGTAGTACAGCCTTGGGCTGTCCCAGCTCCCAGCTGCTCATCAGAGCCCCCTGCCCATGACACTGAGGCATGCCACCGAGGACATGTCTGCCCCCATCCAAGCCCCACCAGCCCAGTTCCCTGAAAGCATGCCATGTGGGAAGCTCTGTGCCTAGGCTGACAGCTCCACGCACACACAGCTTTACAGAGAGAAGCCCGGCCCAGTCGCAGATGGCTCCTGGAGGCTTTGGCTGGTGCACGCCTAGATCTTTTTCTTCTATTCCTGCGGGAATTCACCTTCCCTCCCTTCAAATTAACTGGACCAAACCCCTCCGAGGAGAGCATTCTCTGCCTTCTATGTGTCTTTTCTCTAACCAAGATCCTCAGAACAAAGGAGAGAGGGCGGGTGCTCAGCCGGCCTGCTTCTTCCTCCATAGGGTGCTACTATGAGGCCCTGCCTGGTTCCCTGACAGAAATGCAGGCCCTTGGCCAATGGGCAAAGGACAGGGGACACCTCGAGGAGCACGGGGCTGGCTCTGACTTGCTACGACAGTGGGAAGCCCTGCTCCAGTTGCTCCCAAGGACAGCCTGAGTTTCAGACCCAGCAAAGGGAGAGTACAGACAGCAGCTCGGCTCCTTCCTCCAGTTCTCTCAGCACCAACAGCTGCTCAGACAGGGCTGAGGCCACTGCTGTGGAATGGCAAACACTGTCCCTGAGGACACTAAGGAGACTGGAAGGTCTAGCACAGGGGCACAGTTACCTGGTCCAGGGAATCACCTAGGAGGGTCACCGTCCCAGAACCAGGCCGCTCCTAAGGCTAGAAAGTGCTGCTTGGCTGTCAGCCCAGGAAGACCAGGAAGTTCCAGACTGGCCAGCCAGCTCTCCTGGGCAGCCCTCTCCAAGAGACAGCAGCACCGGCAGAGACCACTATGCAGACCACAGCCCAAGGACCTCTCTGGGGTCCAGCAGGTGCCTTGGGCCACTTGCTCCCTCTAGACCGGCCCTTAGCAGACTAAACCAGACCTCCCTCCCCACCACTTGCTCACCTGCTCTCCCCGCCCTGTTTTATGTGCTGAGGTGATGCCCTCAGAGCCTCCTCTCTTCAGAGCACAGGAAATGCCTCTTGCAGAGGCCAAGAGGCCTAGGGACGCTGACTACTTCCTAAAGAAATGTGACCATGGGCCTTCAGGGGACGCCCACAAATGCTTTGTGGAAAATACGTGGCCACAAAAAGAAGGTGGAGAGCACAGTGGGGAGGTCTCAGGGACCAGGCCTCCTCACACCTTGGTCCCCCTCTGCATAAGCCCCCCTGTGCCTTGCAGCCTCCTTAGGCTCTCCCAGGCCAGAGCAGAACCACAAGTAAAGCTGCTACCATGCATGGCAGGACTCGGGACTTACTCAACCTTCGACCAGGAATAGATGTTACTCTTATTTAAGAAGAAAGTTCCTAAAAGACCCAACTGTACAGAACAAGGAGGTAGGAGTTGTGTCTGAGCCCAAAGACACACACAACAGCCCATAGCCACTTGAAGTAGGCCTGTCCAATGGCATATGCACACACCCCACATTCTTCACAACACACAAACCACACATACATTACATACACACATCCTATACAAACACACCATCGACAGCACACACCCCAACACCCCACACTAATACCACACAATCCCCCCCATGCACACACACACCCCACATATATTCTATACAAACACACCACACACCTGGGCAGGCACACTCCCACACACACATGCGTACACATGCCTGGCCTGACCGTAGCAAGGAAACAGGATAGCACCTCAGCATGCTTGGTGACCTTGGGTCACTAAAGGTGGCTTTGATGTCCCTTGACCAAGCCGCAGGCTTCCACCTGCCTCCACAGATGGTAGTGCTGGCAGCCACGTGGCCTGTCCTCCTCCTCATCAGTCATCAGCACCCTGGGCCCTGTCTGTCTCCAGGGCCTGAAGAGGCCCTGGAGGGCTGCGCTCAGGCCACCACGTGGAGATCCAGGACAGAAGTGGCAGGCAGTACATGCTGACAGGGTGCCTCCCAGATGGCCTGGTGCCCCCCACCAGCCTTGCTCCAGCAGCTAAGGGTGGCACAGGCCTGGCCACGCGGACAGACCAGCCTTGCACCCAGCTTCGCGCCGCACGCAGCAAGATGCTAATTATCCACAGACACCCCGGAAACACCAGGACAGCGAGTGCCGCAACTCCTCAGCCACAGCTGCCAACGCCCAGCACTGGCTGGGGAGCCCCTGGGGCTGGCCAGCGCTGCCGAGCAATAGCTGCGCAACCAGCATTCACACATCCCAGCCCAGGAGCCAGCGGAGCACCCTGGGCAGGCACGGCAGCTACTGGGCCAGGAGGGCGGCCCGCAGCGGGTCACACTCACCCCGCCAGCCATCAGGAGCTTGTACCGGAACTCAGTGGTGGGGTTGTTGAAGGTGAGCTTCTCACAGCGCAGGTGGTTCACAGGTGGGTTACCCTCCAGGTTCAGGAACAGGTCGTAGGTGAAGCACACCTTCCTCGGCTCCTCCTTGAACAAAGGAAACAAGGAAGTCCGTGTCAGGGGCGGGCAGCAGGCTGAGGCTGCAGGACAGGGAAGGCTGCCAGCTGCTGGCCCTCCTCGCTCCTTCACCTAGCCCTGTTGGTTTTGCCCCAGCTCTTCCTCTGCTGCTTCTCCTCTATTTCATCATTCAAAGAAGCTAACTTACTACTTGCAGTGGACACAGCAAAGGAGGCCTCCCCAGAAAACAGCAGTCATCAGCCACAGTGTTCTGAAGCTTACAAGAAGTTCCTGCTGCTGGTGCGTGGCCTCATGTAAGCACTCTCCCTTCTGCCCTCATACAGGCTGACCAAAGGGGAAACTGAGACTCAAAGCACACAGTTTGCCAGTAGCAATACTGAGGACTGACCTGGCCAGAAGGAGCCCAAGACCTGACTCACAGGACAGGCTAAACAAGCACCTGGTCGGTAAAGGTTAGAAAAGAGGAGTGAGACAACTCTCTGGCTTATCCACAACATCCTGCACTGGCCACCCCAAAAGACAAGGACGTTCATTTTGGCATTGCCCCTGGCATGGAACAGCACCCAGTGTGACGCAGGCACTTGACAGACATGTGGGACGAGTGAGTGAAGCATTTATAAGGGGTAGCCACAAAGAAGTGACAGACTGAGGGATCTGATGCCAACAAGTAAAGATCAGGGGTTCCTAGGAAGGAAGGTCTTTCAGCAGCCCTGGTGCAGCCTGGCAACGTGTTCACAGGGTCACTTTTCCACAAACCTGACAGAGCAAGTCATTTTCTTGTTCTTTTTCTCAAGTCCCATCCCACCCCAAACTACATAAGCTTCAGGGCCCACAAAACCTAGATCTGCTCCCGCTGCAAAGACATCTAATTGGTTGGAAAAATGGGTAAGTAGGGAGTTTGGGGAAATCAAGGCGTGAGAAGTTGCAAGGCCAGGCGGGAATTCCTTACCAAGCACCACTCAGCATCCATGGAGAACTGGCTCCAGCACCACAACAGAAACCAAAACCTGTGGAGGCTCAAGTCCCTCATAAAAGACGATCTGGTGACTGCACAGAACCTGCACGCACCCTCCCCTGTGCTTTTCACCATCTCTAGATGACTTCTGATGCCCAACTCCATGAGGAGTCATGTAAGCAGGTGCTGCACTCTATTGCTTAGGAATGCTGACAAGGAAGAAGGTCTGTACAAGTTCACTACAGACCCACTTTTTATTTTTTTCTGAGTACTTTTGATCCCGGGTCTGTAGATGCAGAATCTGCAGGTGTAGAACCCAAGGATTCAGAGCCTGCAGATGTGGAGGGCTGAGAATACATGATGGCCATGCCTGCATTTATGAACAAGGGTGCCAAGGGACACTGACAGGGACAGAACAGTCTCTGCAACAAATGGTGCTCAGATAGTCACTGTGTATCCACAGAGAAAAGAATGAAACTGGACCCTTATCGCACAACATATGTAAAAAGTAACTAAAAAATGGACCAGAGACCAAGATCTATGAGCTAACTCTCAGAAGAAAACCAGGGTACAAATCATGACCTTGCATTAGACAATTTTTCTTACATAAGACACCAAAAGCACAGGCAACAATAAAAAAGACAAGTAAGACTTCAACAAAATTAAAAATTTTGTGTTACAAAGGACACTATTTCAGAGGATGAAAAGATAAGCCACAGCCGGGCATGGTGGCACACAACTGTAATCCCAGCAACTTGAGAGGCTGAGGCAGGGAGATCACAAGTTTGAGGCTTCTCAGCAACTTGGTGAGACCCTAAGCAACTTAGCAAGGCACAGTCCCAAAATAAAAAATAAAAAGGGCTGGGGATGTGGCTCAGTGGTAAAGCATCCCTGGGTTCAACCCCCAGTACACACAGACAAAAAGACAACCAACAGAATGGCAGAGCCTATTTGCAAATCATTAATCTGATAAGGGCTGACTATTCAGAATATGTGAAAAAAATAAAATATAATAAAAATCTTACAAGTCAACAATAAAAAGACAACAATTTTAAAATGGACAAAGAATGTGAGCAGATATTTCCCCCAAGATACACAAATGGCCCATGAGCCCATGAAAAGAAGAACATCATGAACCATTAGCAAAATGGAAATCAAAACACAATGACATACTACTTCACAGCCATCAGGACAGCTAAAGCACACATGCACACGAGCAATATGAATGCATTGCCAGTGGGAATGTGAAACGGAGCTGTCACTTTGGATAAACTGTCTGGCAAGTCCTCATTTGCTAAGTGTGGAGTAACCAATGACCCAGACCATCTAGGTATGTAACCAAGAGAAATGCAAACAGTCACACAAAAACATGCACACCTATGTCCACAGCAGCAAACCACACCAGACAAAAAAGAGAAACAACCCAATGGCCATCAAAAGACGAAATGAGGAACTATAGTTCCTTCACACCAGGGGGTATTATCAGCCTAAAAAGGAACCAGGGACTGACATGGGCTATATGCATGGCCCTTGAGAATACTGTGCCTAGGGAAGAAGTCAGACATAGGAGGACACAGACTGACTTCATTCACAGGAAGCATCCAGCATAAGCAAATCCGGCAAGACAGAGGGGATTCGTGGTTGCCAGGGGTGGGGTGAGCAGGCACACAGGGAGTGTATGCTAGTGGGGACCAGGTTTCCTTTTGGGGTGACAGGAATATTCTGGAATTTAAAAACTGTGATGATTACACACTGTGAATATATTAAAACTCAGAATGTGCACACTTTAAAGGGATTCTTTTGATGGGGCATGAGCTACATCCCAGGCTATTAAAATACAGAGAGAAAAATCTCTGGGCGCAGTGGGTGGGGGAGTGGGAAGGTTGAGGGGTGGGGGTGGGAACGCTGCACTCAGGAAGGGCAAAGAGACTTTCTGGCTGCTCGGTCAGAGGCAAACTGAGCCCAGCAGCTTCTGAGTCCTCTTTCCATTCAGGCTCTTCCTCCAGCAGCCCAAGCTCACGGGCTCAACCATTTTCTTGTGTTTGTAAAAGAGAAGGGGACAGAGACAGGGGCTTGGGCTGCAAACTGGCTAAGTCTCTGAGGCCACTCCGTGTCAACAAGTCATGGTTTATGCACACACAAGCTCTATAAGCCCTGGGAGCAGCCATGCCTCAGAGTTAGGACTAGCTGGCAAGGTGCCCATTTCAACAAAGAGGGGAACTGCAGACCACACCATACTGATGGAAGGAGGAAGGAGCCTTGAGGAGCAGTGGGTACAGTTTAGGGCAGACAGACAAGTGAATGGACCTTCTCAAGATGACACTGACCAGTGAGGCTGACTCTAGCCTGGTCTGGGAGGAGAGCTCCTGTTTTCAGAAAAGAGGGTTTTAACGCAGCCCAGTCCACACCAGACTTGGAAATGTCCTTTCCCTATTGCAGGTGGGCATGTGTCCTAATTTTGGGGTAAGGTGACAGAAGGGAAGTTGCCTAGGGAGGGCTTTCCTGTCCAAATTCAAAACAAAATCACAACTTTTCTCACCCTCTCTCTTCCTCCCAGAACTCGAAGACAGAGCAGTGGCAGTCTCTACAGGATGATGCAGGAGAACCTCAAGCAGGTGAACGCTAGCACCTTCCAACCTCCGGCCCCACAAGAAAACCAGACCCTGGTTAAGCCCATCACGCACTTGTCGTGGGGAGCTGGCTATGACCCTAGCTGAGACACTAGAATGTCACCAAGTCCTTCCTTCCTCTACAAAGGCAGGCAGTGCTCCCGACCAGAGAGGAACCTCTCCTGTACTCCCTCCAGATGTCCAGCAGTGGCACTCCCCAACAGCTGAATGGATGGCACACTAGGAAGGGAACGAAGGGCATGAGGGCTAGGAGGACTCCTTGGAGGCCTGGACAGGCTTGGAGGAGGGCTGGCATTGGCAAGATCACCAAGAGCAAGACAAAAGAGGAGAAGATCCAGGCCAGACCAGCAAGGAACATGTGGGCACAATGGAGGAAGCAGTGTCACAGGGCCACGGTCTCCTCACCAGGAACCAAGAGTCCCACAAGGTTAAGGCTGAAACGGGAGGATGGAGAGGGGTAGCAGCAGGGTTCCCTGGAGGGAAGAATCTCTGCTCTCTGCAGAGAGGAAGTCTGCCCCACAGAGGGGTGAGGGCATGAGCTCAGGAAGGACAGTCAGCATCATGTCTCAGAAGTCACACCCTCTGGCCTATGTGCCAAGGACAGGTTACAGGACATGAGGGCCAGGCCCAGGGCTAGCATGATCCTGGCAGGCCAGAGTGTGGGTGGCAGTCAGGACCCATCCCACCTTCCCCAGAAACGACAGCACCAGGCAGACACGGAGAAGGCAAGGGAGGCAAGCCAAGCAGGTGTGCTCCAGCAAAGACACAGGGAGGCATGGGGAGGCAGGGGCATCACTGTTGGGCCATTCCTGCGCGTGAGCAACCAGGGTTCCAATGTCCGCTTGGCCAGCCTCACAGACAGAGCACCAGGCGGGATCTGCCTGTGGGGAGATTATGTCTCCATACCGGGGACCCACCAGCAGACAGCACAGCTGAATACCCCAGGGGGAGGAGCCAGCAACAGCCCCACAGCACCAAACTCTTCAGAACAAGGGACCCAGTTTCATTAGCAAAGCAGCTTGCTGCGAAAGCAAAGAATGGAATAAAGTGGGGGTAGGGGGAAACGTGCAGATCAAAGGGATCTAAGATCACAACGTGGGGTCCTACCAAGATCCTGATCCCAAATGAAAAGAAGCAAACATTTTAAACACTGACTTATTAATGAATCAAGGGATTGGTAATGTTAAACTAAACTAATTAAGAGTGTAAGTGCATCCTACTGGACCATGACACCACCAATAGCAGGCTGGCTATCTGCCACGCCCCTGACACCTAGTCCTGAGCTAGCTCTCACATCTGGGGACTGCTCAACACACATCCATCCAAATGTGGCATGGGCTGTGGCAGCGTCCTGGCAGTGTTGTGCTGCTAGGACACTGTCCACCTCGGTCAGGAAACGATGGTGGAGGCCATCAGTGCCGCACTGAGGCCAGGCACTTTTCTGAGCATGTTACGTATGCAAATACTTCCACACACAGGCGTCCTACTGTTCCCATTCCACAGATGAAGAAACGGAGAGAGACAGAGCCAGGCCTGGAGCCTGTGGAGATTGTGGCTTGTGCCCATTCAAGTCAAATGCAGAAGGCAGGAGTGGCAAGGAGAAGCCGGGTAATGCTCCAATGGACACATGAAGAACACAGTACTGGACCAAGCAGGGAGGCCATGGTCTGGACCTGGAGCACCCGGCATAGCTGCCTTGGGTCCTGCTGCCATGAGTCACTGCACACTAACAGTGGCCAGTGGAACTCCCTCTGGACCAGACCTCAGGCCTCAGGTTCAGCATCTCTTGGGAGAGTTACAAACCAGTCCCTGAAACTGTGGCCTCCTGAGAGAGGTCAAGATGTGACAGCACTCTAGGATGGAAGCCAGGCAGCATGCCGAGTAAGGACAGTCTGAGACCAAGGTAGCCACTGAGTGACCCCAGAGGTATCCTTTGTCATTCTGGCTGGACCCCAACCTGGCCCCCTCTTAACAATGGCAGCCACCCACTCCCCAGGCCATGGGTTGTGAGCCAGCATCTCTCCAACCTCAGCAAACTAAGATGCAGCTGAACTGGCCAAACCAGTGCTGGTGCCAAAACCCACAGTGCACACCCTGTCCACTGCATTTGGGGCTGGGAAATTGATGTCATGAGCCCACAAGCCTACTCCTTGAGAAGGTCATGGGAGCCCCAGTGCCAGCATGACCCTGGCAAGGCTCCTGGCCTATGGCTAGCTGACCACACTGAGTCCTCAATGCTGCCTCCTCCCTGTGGAGGTCTCCATATTGGTTCCTCTTCTCAGCCAGTCCTGGGGGCACCCAGACTCCCTTCGCTGCACAGGGTGAAGAGCAGAGAAATTGGCCTCCTGTGAGGTCTCCCACCTCCTAAGGCTGGGATGGCTCCGAGGCTACCTCTGCCCTGCCTACAGATGCCCTGGGCCATTTGAACTTCCTCGTGAGTTCCCCAGACACTCATGAGGCCCACAAAGACAGCTAAACCTGAATGTGACCACGGCCCCAGACCTAAGTGCCAGTTGGAAGGAAATGCCCAGCAACACCACCATGGGTGGCTCCCATGCCTAACAACATCCCTATGAGATGAATAATCCAGCTTTGAAAGAACTCTGCATGCGGGAAGAGCATACGCACACCAGAGAAGCCAGAGAGGATCCCAAGGCAGCAACCGGGAGCAACGAAAGGGCTTACTCAAAAACAAAAATAATACGGGGGGTTGCGGGTGTGGCTCAGTGGGAGACCTAGGGCATGGCATGCATAAGGCCCTGGGTTCCATCTCTAGCACCAAAAAAATACAAAAGTAAATGAACACACACAGCAGATGACAAGGGAGACTGAGCTCACTGGATATGTGATGGGAAGGAATTGCTAGCTTGTTAATTTCTAGGTATGATGATAATCATGTTTTTTTTTAAAGACTCTTTATCTGTTGCAGACATTGAATTATGTACAGATTACAAGATATGCTGTCTAGGATCTGTGCCCAGACGATACTGGGGGCAGTGATGAGAAAACCTTGCAGCACACAGCTCAGTCAATGTTGAAGCTGGATGCGGACAGAGCTGCTTGATTGCTTTGCCATTTTTTTCTAACTGTACATTTAACTTTTGTATTTTAAAAAATATTAAGTACACACGCGCGGCTCTGCCTCCAGCCTTCCTCACGGCATAGCTCTGAATTTTAATTCATCACTGTCTGTGTCCTATTGGCCTGACTCCAGCCTGCTTTGGGGCAGAAGGAAGGGCCCAGGGCAAGCCCCTCCACCCACAGGGTCCTCCAAGGCCACCAAGCAAATGCCTCACTTTCTGCTGCACCACAGGATTTACACAGCGCTTGGTTTCAGCCACATAAAAACTGAGACTGATTCCCTGTTCTAGGCACCATCAGGAGAGGAAACCAAGGTTAGTGCCATTTGAGCATGTGTTGAAGCCACACAGAACCAATAAAGCTAACATGCTAATCCGCACATCAAAAGCCCCCCACATCCACAGGGCCCTGCCATTTCTTTGAACCAAGTTCTCCCATGCTGGGTTCCCAGGCCCAGGCCCACAGCAAATGAAGGGGGCTGCTCTCGCTGCAGTAAGAGGGAAGTGTAGGTGGTTCAGTAAGAAAGCAAGGCAAAGAACAGAAAAAAGAGGTCCAAGAAATAAATGTCACCAAATCTGAAATCCCAGGAAGCAGTATGACCCAAACAGTCAGTCAGCACATAACAGAAGGAGGGGGAGGGGCAGTGAGTGAGGCACTCCCACAATAGCGAGCCGTCTCAGGGATGCCAGAGAGAACAAGGCAGGGGCTACCTGTGCTCACTCAGGAAGGTCCAGAGATGGTGAGTTTAAAAATGCAATACACACACGTGCGTGTACACACACACACACACACACACACCCCTGGAAGCACACACAACTGACTGCTTATCATGATCACTTCAAGGCAGTGGGCTGGAAAAGAGACTGCCATTCCTTACAACCTCCACATACCACCTTGTAACCTATCTGAATTGTGAACTCCACCGTGGAGGGCTCTGCTCTGCTGCACCTGGAAAGAGCTGATGCTTGGCAGAGACAAACAAGGCAGACTGGAACCACACTGGCCTCTCCCCAGACTGTGCGACCCTGAGCAGGCTACTCCTGCTTGTGCCTCAGCTTCCTCACCTGCAAGTGGGAACCCACTCCACATTCAGGTGCTCAAACTGCTGCTTATCAGCACACACTCTGTGGAGAGAGCCCCACAGGGTGCCAGGAGAGAATGAGCTGCACAACAGGGAGCAGAGAGCCACTGCTTTTAAAGAAGTGCTGAAAAAGTGAATGCAAGACATGCAGGAGAGCCTAGAACCTGGACAGTCAACTGCTGACCTCCTGAGAAAGCAAGCAACACTAAGCAGAGCTGGGAGGGAGTTCGGCTGCATCTGAGGCACCCTGAATGTGCTCCCAGGTCCAGAAGCAACAAGAAGGCAGAAGAGCAACCCCGCACGGCAGAGAGCACTCCAGGAATAGCCAAGCACACTTAGGCTCGGAGTGGGCTTCCACAATCTGGAGCCCCAACTCACTGATCTCTCCCAGGTTAATGCCAAAGGGGGAAGGAAGCAGCCTGCAATGCGCACTCATGTGTGGAAGTGCAATGTGAGAAAGAAACCTAGGCCAGTGCCTCAGGAGAGGAGCGGAGCCCACGAGGAACCCCAGGAAGACAGCAGCAGCAGTGCAGCCAGGCTGACAGCAGCCTGCGGCCCTGAACCTCAGTGTCCCACCCCACCCATGTCACAGGGTGGCCATAATACAAGAAGACAGGGGCCACAAACCCATGACATGGGAGTCAGCCTCTCTGCCCACAGCTCCATGGGTGCTCTGCACATGCAGGCTGGACTGGTGCTCATGTGCCCCACCCACCCCCAGGTGGCTGTCAGGCAGAGTCCAGTGAAAGGCCTGGTCCATTGAGGGCTATTATCTGGCCTGCCTGCTCACAGCACCTAATCCCACCGTGGGCAGCTGCAGCTCAAGGGCCTGTGATTTCCACTTCCTGTTTTCTGCATGAAGCAGGTGAACGCTGCCCTTAGGCACGTGGCCAGGAGAGTTTCCCACTCCATGTGGTACCCTAGCTTTCTCCAGGGACCCAGGAGAACACACTGGTGGGGGCAAGTCATGTGCTTTGGCGAGGACCACCACCCAGGGATACTGACAGGCCCACTGCGCCTCCTCTTGTGCACTCCAAGGGTATCTTGGCCCTTTCAAGGGACTTCCCTCTCTGGCTCCAGAGCCTGCCCTCCTGGAAGTACAGACGCATCCTGGGTCCCACCTCGGGGAACAGAATGATGCTACATGGAAAGACAAATCGAGTAGGTCGGCCTGCATTCGTGTGGCCTGTCACAACTCGGCAGCCCCCTGACCTCTCCCTGTGTATGCCACACAATGCCCCTTCTGTTCTGACTCCCTCAGCAACCCATTGGCAAGGCCTTCCCGCTCAGCACCATCAACCAGTCAATTGTCCCTGGCAGAGCGCTCTGTAGGCTTGAGGAGGGGCTGCCCGCCTCCTGAACTGTACAGAGCCCCCAGGAGCCTGGGAGCCTGGGAAGGGAGCACAGGAGCAGGTGGCTTCCAGGCCTGCCAGTTCAGGGTGATGGTGAAGGGGATGCGGAACAAGGAGACCATGGATCCCCACTTATGTCAGGCTGGACAAGCTCTCTCCACGGTTCAATCTAAATCAAGGGCAAGAGCGAAAGTCTGACCAGCCCTGGCTGAGACAGTTTTGCAGTCGTGAGCCTTTTCTATTCCAAAGAGGGTAGAGAGGGGTGCAGAGCATCTGGTGGTCCTGGCAAGTCACCAGCCCTGCCACACTGCCAAGGCAGCTGCCCATGGCTCCCCAGTGCAAGTCAGCCAGGACGTGTGGAGAAGAGGCCTCCAAGGGTGTTAGGGCTCTGAGGCAGCACCACGTAACTCGTGCTAAGAAACCTCTGCATGAAACCATGCAACCTCCTCATCAACACGCCAAGCACCCTTCCTGTGCTTCAGAGAACTGAGTTTGAGGAAGGCCATGGACAGTTCATGACAGTCATGGCTCTCTGTCCACTAATGGCTGGCTGTGCGAGAGGAGCGGGTAGAGGGAGAATATCTAACATTAGCTGTGAGGACCCAAATGAACTTCTTTTACATTTCAAAGCTTTTCACACTGGACTCTCCCTTAAAGTCACTGTGTACACGTACCATGTCCCTCTTCCTCCCAAATGTGCCAGTGAACCAAAGGGGGAGCTGGCAGTGAAGGGAGACCAGACAGCGGGAGGGAACCCAGCATCAGAGGCAGGGCAAGGCTGAGCCCACAGAGCTGCGTGGCCCTTGATAGGTGCTGTGGGGCGGCAGCACCTAGGCCAGAGCTCACTCAAGGAACAGCCATGTGGGCAGGTGGGAGGGGGCTGTGCCCTGCACCAGCCAGGAAAGGACAGTGTCTCTGAACTGGAACAAACTCTCTCACCTGCAACTGACTATCTCACCTCTCACCTTTGTCAAGGATTCCAAGCTGGAATAAGCGGTTGAGTGGCAACCAGCTCTCATTAGAAAAAGAAAGCAGCAGATTTAGGAGGATTCCCAAGGGATATTCAGGGGCATCAAATGCTGCCGAAGTCCAACTGCTAGTCTTAGCTAATGACTCAAAACGAAACACACAAAACCCAGCTATGCTGAAAGTGCTCCCACTGTACCGCAAAGCAGGTAAATGGTGGGGTCATGGAGTGACACAGCCAAGGAGGCCTCAGGAGCTGCCCCAAACAGGGCGATGGAGAAGGGAAAGGGCGATGGGGAGGCCTCAGACTTGGAGCAGGCAGCAGCAACTGGCTCCTTCCCACACTTGCTCCCAGGACCAAGCCACATATGCCTGAGGACCTCCAGGTCAGCCCTGGAGCTCCCTCCCTGTGGACACTTCAACACCCACCTTCTCCAGGTCCTGACCCTGCTCTCTAAGCAAACCCGGGACACAGGCAAGTACTTCCTATTTGGCAGCCACTGACTTCCTTCTGGGAAAGACTGAGCCAGGTCTGCTCTACAACATGACTGACGCTAAAGACTGAGGGGTGACAGGAACTTCACAGGATCTGAAGTCACTGCCACTAGATCTTATGAAAGAGGCAAATGAACCCAGGGGTTCAGAAGAATCAACCGGTTATTGAGGGTCCAGAAGGAAGGATCATCATTTCATCCCTAGCACAACACACTCCAGGGGGTCCCCAAGGTGTTCCCTGCTCAGCTCTCCAGATGCCCACCTCCCTTCTGCACCCACACATCTGATTGCCCACCATCCTGGCTCTGCCCTTCGCATAGCTGCCCCGTTTCCCAAAGGTTCCCGTCCTCACTGACTGTCACCTGCAGACCTCTGCACCAACCTCACCTCCTACACGAAGTCCTCCCATGCTAACCGGGTCCCCAGTGCTCAGAGCACCTCACACTTTGGCCTCACAGAGCTGAGAACACATTTTGATGCAGTCGCTCTCCCTTGCCCTTTCAGGCTGTGAACACAGAAATGGGGCCATGCCCCCTCTGGCCATCAGGCCCTAGACTTAGTAAACATCGGTTGTGTAAGTAAATCACAAAACTCCAGCAAAAGAAGAAGAATCTTAAGCAATTCCTCCTCGTCCTCATTGTAAATTGAGAACTTTTTTAAGCCCTCAATTGCATAGAACACAGGATGACAGCAGCCCTCAGACACAGCTCCAGCTTCTGGATGTTCCCTCCGCCTCTAGACACAGCATCTCTGCATGGACTGCCAAGACTGGCTACAAGAAGCCAGGGTCCTTGGGTCTGGCACAGGGTTTTTAGATACAATACCAAAAACACAACTCATGAAAGAAAAAATAACAGAAAGTTGATTATCAAAATATAAAACCTGCTCAGCAAGAGATACTATAAGAGAATGAAAAGATGAGCCACAGACTTGGAAAAAATATTTGCAAATTACATACCCTGTCAAGAACCTGTACCCAGAATATATAAAGAACTCTTAAAACTCAACAATAAGAAAACTAACTGAATTTTAAGAGAGAAGAAAATAAGGCAAAATTCTGAACAGATACTTCACTGAAGAAAATATCTGAATAGCAAATAAGTACATGAAAGTTGTGTGACACCCTCAACCATGGGGGAGAGGAGAGGCGACAGCTCACTGGGGCAGCTGCCATCAAAGACAAGGCCAATGTCTGCGAGGTGTGCCTCCTGAGCCTCCAATGCTGGATGGGCATGGGAACGGGAGCAGCCGTTGTGGATGCCTGGCCGTCAGTCAGCTCAACGGAAGCATCGAAGGCCCCAGGAATTGTACTGGAGTTAGAGTGGCGGTGGGCTGAACGCACTCCACACTGTGGGACATGCGTGTGCGACGGAGGGGCAGTATCCTGGGGACTGCAACCCAGGAGAGTGGTTCAGAGACCACTGCACACCCATTAGGAAGGACAGAGCAGAGGAAGAGGAAGGTGGGGGAAGGGAGAAGGAAACAGCCAAAGGGCACAGCCACTTTAGCACACGGCTGGGCAATACCTCGTGGAGATGGAGAGCCACCTGACACATGGCCCAGCATGCCCCCCTCCCAGTACTCACTCAAGTAAACGGAAGGCTCCTGTTCACCAAGGCTGGATGCAAGTGGTGACGGCACCTTTATTCACCATTACCCAAATCTGAAACAACCTAGACGCCCCTCACAGTGAGGGGACAGACGGCAACCCTTCACACACCAGAATGCTGCTCTGCAAGAGGAACCAACCACTCGCTCCTGCCACAACTCCGAGGGACTGTAAGCACATTTTGCACAAAGAGCTACATGTTGTCTGATTCTGTTTATATGGCGATCAGGAAAAGGCAAGCCACAGGGATGAGGAGATGAGGGGCTGGGGGGCTGGGGCGGTGGCTTCAAAGGGACAGTGTGTGGTGGTCTGGGGGCAGAACTGTTCTGATGGAACTGTCACAGCAAGGCATGACTCTACACATGTCAAAACCCAGAGTGGATTCCACTGAATATAAACTGAAAAAAATAATAGTGATACTAACCAGATGGAGGTGGGAAGGAACCCAAGACAGAATGTAGACTCACTGATGAATACGTACTACTACAAATGGATGACAAAACAAACTGAGGAAGACTCAGGAAAACTGCCATAGACACCTGGTGAAAGGGTGCCCTGACTAGACCCTGGGAGGTGAAGACAGCCACACACACACTGCACTCTGCTTGGTGTCTCACGGGCGGTCAGGGAGCCATTCTAGAGCCTTGTTTCAGGTCCAGCAGCCTCAAAAGAACACACACAGTACAGATGATGAGGTGGTTCCTGCCTTTCAAAACAGCCGTCACCAAGAGGCCACTGGGGAGGCACATTCCACAGGGATGGAACATGGATGTCAAGGGGAATCTGTTCATATACAACACCGTTCCCAGCTGTCATGCAAGAGACCCAAACCAGTGACATTCCAGTAGCAATGGGCACACTTAGCTCCCAGATCTTGGCTTTTAAATCCCATTCTCCAATTAAAGGAATCAGGACTTCTCGAAGCCATGGCTGGCTGTAGGGCTGGGGCAGGGAAACCATGACAGATTGTGGGACCCAAATGCACAGAAGCACCCAGAAAAACCACAGCAACCTGATGAAAAGTCACAGGGTACACATAGAAGAAGCTCCCACTGGCCAAGAGGAGAGTATTTGAACAAGAAAATAAACAAGAGGACTGGATTATAAACCATAGAAAAAATAACTATCCAGCTAGAAATCCATAGCTGAAGGAAGACTGAAACCCTGAAATTAAACAACCACTGAGTCAAACAAGAATCACTAGGAAAATTTTTTTAAAATTTTAATTTTTTTGTTGTTGTTGTTGCTGAGCCAGGGACTGAACCTAGAGCCCTGCACGTGCTAGGCAAGTGCTGTACCAGTGCAACCAGCCCCAGAAAATACTTTGGGATAAAGAAAACAAAACCTACCAAAGCTTATGGAATACAATACACCCATTGCCGAGAGGAAGTTCAGAAGTGTGGATGCTTACATTAAAAAATGATCATCAATTAACTGTACACCTTAAAGAACTAGAAAAGGAAGTAAACCCAAAACTAAACCCAAAACCAGCTGAAGGACAGATAAGAACAGAGATTGATAAAATAGAGAACAAGAAACAACGGAGTGAATCAAATTATTTAGTTCTTTGGAGAGATCAACTAGATGGACACACTTTTAGCTAAACTAAGAAAAAAGTGGGAACACA
Organism: Glaucomys volans; assembly: GCA_020662805.1. Lineage (NCBI taxonomy): Eukaryota > Metazoa > Chordata > Mammalia > Rodentia > Sciuridae > Glaucomys > Glaucomys volans. The sequence continues at coordinate 142,588 of JAJEJO010000928.1, read as the reverse complement.
CAAATAACAAACATCAAACATCAAAGTAAGAACTGCCAAGCTGACAGTGAAAGACTGTAAGGACTCCAAACAACTGCACCTCAACAAACGCGAACGTCTAGAGAAAATGGACGTATTTCTACAAATGAATTACCAAAGTTGAATCAAGCAGCAGCAGAAATTCCCAACAGATCTATAACAAGAGAATGAATCAGTCATCAAAAACCTTCCCAGAAGTCCAGAACCAGATGGCTTCCCAGGGGACTCTACCAAATGTTCAAAGAAAGGGCTGCGCTGGAGCTCAGGGGCCTGTGCCTGCTGAGCAGCCCCAAGGCCAAGGGCTCCATCCCCAGCTCCACACATGAGAAATGAGAATGAGGTGAAGAATGACCACCAACTACTCAACTCTACCAAAACGAGAAGAGGAGGGAATCCTGCCTAATACTCTATGAGGTCAGTATGAGGTCAGCATTATCACCCTGACACCAAGGCACAGAGATGCCACAGGAAAACCACGGACCGATATTCCTTATGAACAGACACAAAAAATCCTCAAGGAAACACCAGCAAAGCAAACCTTCTGCACGTGCAAAAGACTGCATCACACCCAAAAGGGACTGATCCCAGGAATGCAAGGGCGGCTCAACACAAAATCCACTGACGTAATACAGCACATTAATAGCAGGAGAGAAAACACCCACAATTTTCTCAACAGAAGCAGAAAAAAAAATTGAATGAATTCAATATCTGTTCATGATTTTTAAAAAAGTACACAAGGAATAGAAGATGTGTGTGTGTGTGTGTGTGTGTGTGTGTGTGTGTATACTGAGGCACTGGGTTCAATTCTCAGCACAGCATATAAATAAATAAAATATAAAATAAAGGTCCATTGCCAACTAAAAAGAAAAGGAAAGAAAAAAAGGAAAAAAAAAAAGAAATGTGTTTGGCCTCTGACCCCAGTCCTGGCACAGAGCTCCTAAAACCCTTATAACTTCCTGGGTGTCAGGATGACAGAAGCAGGTTTGTTGCGGGGAAACCCACACATTTGCTGTCAGAAAAGCCGTGAGCAGAGAAAAAAAAGTGTTGGGTTTTTTCTCTCCTCTTAGAAGGTACTTCCTTAATCCGATAAAGGGCATTTATAGAAAAACCCACAGATGACATCACAGTCAATTGCAAGACTGGAGACTTTCCCCTAAGGTCAGAAACTCACCAGGAAGTCCATCTTTTTTTGTTCTTGTTTTGCAGTGCTAGGGATTTGAACCCAGGGCCTTCTGCTTCCAAGGCAAGCACTCTACCAGCTGAGCTACATCCCCAGCCCAGGAAGTCCATCTTACCAGTGCAACTCGACACTGCTGGAAGCCCCGACCAGAGCAAAGAAAGGAAGGCAGGAACAAAAGGAAACCACACTGAAAAGGAAGAGGTCAAACTAGCTCTATTCAGAGGACCATCACAGAAGGTCCTAAAAAGATAAAGACTATTAAAGGTAAGGAACAAATTCAGTAGATGAAGGATATAAGGCCAACATGCAAAAAAATCAGTAGCGTTTCTAAAAGCACCCAGACAAACCATTCCAGACACGGGGACTCAACAAGAAATTTTATTAAGCAGACACGGAGAGTATCTGCCCGCAGGGTGAGAGGGAGAGAGAGAGAGAAAGTGAGAAAAAGAGAGAGGAGAGAGAAAGAGAGAGGAAAGAGAGAGAGAGAGAGAGAGAAACAGGAGAGAGGAGAGAAAGTGAGAAAAAGAGAGAGAGAAAGAGGGAGAGGGAGGGAGGGAGGGAGAGAGAGAGAAAGAGAGAAAAAGAGAGAAAGAGAGAAAGAGAGGAGAGAGGGAAAGAGGGGGATGACCAGAGTGTTTGCTCTCAGGGCTGGGGGAAAGAGAGAGAAAATGGCCGGGAGCAACTCTTAGTTTGAATTTCACGGGCTAGTAGCAATTGGACCAATAACGTACTAGGAGGTTCACAGGCTAACGATCTGGGTTGTGAAAGGGGGGGGGGGGGGGGGGGGGGTGCAGAATACTGGCGGCAGCAAAATGGCCTGATGCCAACAGTTTCTATCCACCAGCAATGCACGAACCAAAAAACAAAGGAGGACAACTGCATTTACACAGCACTCTAAAGAACAAAATACTCAGGACTCAATTTCACAAGGAGGTAAAAGACTCTCCAAACCAAGACATTGCTGAAAGGAATTAAAGATCTAATTAAATGAAATGACATACCATGTTCACAGAACTGAACACTTAATATTGCTAAGATGGTAACAATCTCCAGATTCAACGCAATCCCTATCAAAATTCCAATGGAACTATTTGCAGAAATGGAAAAGCCAAATCTCAGATAGTCATATGGAAAGATGCCATGGTCCGAGTGTGGTTTGCTGCGTGCTGTAACTTGACTGCCATTGTGGCAGGGCTGGAAGTAGAACCTTTAGGAGGGTCTGGTCATTAACAGGAGCAAGCTTTTCTCAGGGCTTTGAGGGGCTGCATCAGCTACTGCAAAAGCACGTTTTATAAAGGAGGCCGCCCGCCTGTCTGTCCGACACACGCCCTGCTACCTTCTAACTTCCACTATGTCTGAAGCAGCAGATGCAGCTGCCCGTTAGACTACAGCCTCCTGAACCAGAAGCCAAAACAAACTTCTTTTCTTTATAAATGGCCCAGTCTCAGGTATTCTGTTAGAATACAGAAAACAGCAAGGAGCTTGGAATGACCAAAATCATACTGAAGCAGGAAGGGGGAAATCTGAAAACCTTAGAAAAAACACTTCCCAATTTCAAAACTTCCTTGAAAACACCAGTCATCAAAACGGTATGGTCCTAGTATGACAGACACAGAAACCAGTGCCATGGAATCAACAGTCTAGTTTTAAATCCAAACTCTATGGCCACCTCATTTTCAACAAGGGTGCTAAGATGACTCAACGGGAAAAGAATAATCTCTTCAATAATGGTGTGGGCCATCTGGAAAACTGCATAAAAGAATGAAGCTGGACCCTACCTCAGTCCACACACAAAAAAGTTAACTTAAAAAGGACCAACTTCATAAACATAGAAACTACCAAACTCCACTGAAGGCTGGAGCGCGTGCTCAGCATGCCCACGGCCCCGTGTGCGCCTTAGTTCTAAACACAAAGCAAACACCATAGAGCTAGTGTAAGTGAACACGAGGAGTCATTCTTGAGGACCTTGGAGTTGGTAATAGTCAGGGTTTGATACCAAAGCGTGAGCAACAGTCATGACAAAACAGATAACTGTACTTCAAAAAAACTTGATTTTGTGCATAAAACGACATTATCAAGAATGTGAAAACAACCTACAGGAGAGAAAATATTTACCAATCACAAAGAACTTCTACAATGCAACAAGAAAAAGACAACTTGAAAATGGGCAGATGTACACAGACATTCCCCAAAGAACACAGACGAACCACCAAGGGGCACGTGAAAAGATGTTGAAGGTCATGGCCGCTAGGATCCCTGTAAGGTGAGAGAAAACAAGCACTGCTAAGGACACAGGGAGAAGAGAAGCCTCACAGGCTGGTGGAAACAGAAAATGGTACACTTGACTGTGGAGGACTTGGCGGTTCCTCAGAACCACCGCATGACCCAGCAGTCCCACTCGCGGGCATGGGAAACTGGTACCCCAACACGCCCACCTACAAACCTGTCAGGGCGGCTCCATTCATAGCAGCTTGGAAACAGGCCGCAGTCTGTCCTCAGACGGGGTAGAACCGTTGTAGGACAGTCAATTCACATTACTCATGGACACCATATTTTTAAGTCACCTACTCACTAAAGTTTATTTTTTAAACCCAAAGTACTGAGGTTTTCATAGTTATCTGTAAACATATGCAGAACAGCAAAAACTCCAAGCTGCCCAGGGAACGTGGGAAAGGCGGTGCCGTCCATTTACTGCAGCTCCCGCTGTGAACACTGTTCTCACGGTGCGTTTAGGGCCACATTCTCGTTACCGCCCCTTCCCCAATCTGGCTGTTAAAAAGGCTCCGTGCACACTGCTGCGCACTGTCCAGCGTTCCTGAGGCAAGAAGAGAAAATACTGAATTCAATGAGGGGCTTCACTCAGGCAGGACCTACAGTGCTGATGGCCATTGTTCAACATCAATGAACCAACAATATAAAACGGAGTGTCTTTAAACAGAAACACACATAACAAAGTTATGTATTCATGGGTGGACAAAGGGTTGTGATGAGACGAACCTTGCCTGCATTTCCCTCCGTACAACTGGGCAGTATTTGCTAATTCGCCGCTTATTCTCAAATAACAAGAATTGACTGTATGTAAGTGTACTCAGCCATGAAAGGACTAAAGTACAGGTTGAGCATTCCTAACCCGAAATCTGAAACATTTTGAATTTTGGATTGTCACATTAGGGTCGTTCTATGGGCTAAGTCTATGCAAATAACCCACAATCCCCAAAACTCCAAAATCTGAAAACCTTGTGGTCCTCACCCTGTCCTGCTGCAGGCCATAACCTGGATAAACCTCAAAAGCAGGCTGTGTGAAAGCAGTCAGCAGGTGCAGAAGGTCCCATGTTTAGGTGATCCCACTTACCCGGAATGTCCACACCCCACAAATCCATATAACAGAAAGCAGATTAGCAGTTGCCAGGAGAGGAGGAAGGGGAAACGGAGAGTAAAAGTTCCAGGGCACCCTCCAGGGGTGGTGAAAAACTTCTGAAACTGGAGGAGAGGAGGTAAATGCCACTAAATTGAACACCTTAAATGATTAGAATGCACATCATGCAAATGTCACCTCGATTTTAAAGAATTCTTTGCAACACACATGCAAGACGTGTGCAATCAGATGAAGGACCTTGCAGGAGAAAGGAGTGACTTATTTGTAAAGAGCATCCTACCAATTGATCAAAAAAAATGCAGGCTCCATTCAAATGTAGTGCCTGACACCACGTAAAGCAAAATTCCTTCACCTTACAGACTGAGCCAAATTCACAAGCACAAAGTTCATCCTTGCACTGTACAAGCTCACGTCCTGGGTCTGGGAAGGAAGCTTTTCTGCTCTGGTTCAGATCTGTCCCCCTCTCCAGAGAAGTCAAACCGTTTTTCAGTCTCCAGGACCTCCACCTCCTTCTGGCTTTCAAAAGACCCCTGAATTTCCTCCCCCTGCACCTCCCTGCCTGGCCATCCACAGTAACACTGACTGGTGTGTGTGGAATGGTCATTGGGCTAAGACTTCACCCACTGCCCCACTTGAGTCCTCCAAGTTGATACAGGCACAAACTCCACCTTACAGAAAGAGACACTGAGGTCCAGAAAGGTCCCCTGTCCCAGTTGGGGCAGAAACAGTTCCTGAAAATTGAACCCTGCTGTACCTGCCTCCAACCTATGCTCTTTGCTGGTCTCCCCACCCAGGGTGGCCACTCGACAGTCTCCGTGCACTAAACTTGGTCACCTTTCCCTTTATTTCTGACCTTACATTCAACTTATCCTTTTTGGTTTTTTTAATAGTTCATCAAATATACATTTACTATGTTACATCTTTCATTCTTATTTAGGTTACATTTAATTTTCATACATATTTAATGTATTATATGTTGAATGCTTTTATGATAAATATCATGAAATACTTGAAGACACCTTCTATATCTCCTGAGACAGTCTGTGAATCCCCAGGATGCTGCATGGTGTGGGCACACACAACACTGAATTTTGAAGACATGACAGATATTTTGTAAGTGAATAAACGATCGCAGACTTCTTTTTTTTTTTTGGAACCAGGGATTGAACTCAGGGACACTTGGCCACTGAGCCACATCCCCAGCCCTATTTTGTATTTTATTTAGAGACAGGGTCTCACTGAGTTGCTTAGGGCCTCGCTAAACTGCTGAGGCTGGCTTTGAACTCGCGATCCTCCTGACTCAGCCTCCCAAGTCGCGTGGATTACAGGCGTGCGCCACCACGCTCGGCAACGATCGCAGACTTCTATTTTATTACATCTGTAGGCTACTACATACATCCACACGCCCCCAGGCAGGATATCTAACAGAGCTGCATGCCTCATGCAAGTACCTGACACATGCTGACAACCCAGTGCAAGCCCTCAATAAAAGCTGTTTGAGTACAATAGAGTTGAGAGAAATATGATAATATTTCTAACTTGCTGCTGCTGAACAGCCAGTAGCTTAGTACCAGATACAAGCCTGGCTACCCCAGGACAGAAAAATAAGCCCATGTCCATTCACAACAGCCTTGGTTCAAACAGCTCTCCAAACCTAGATAAACTGTTTTTGTAATCAACCGATACTCAGTTTTTCACAACTGTCTGATCTTTACAAAACTTGGGAAGTAAATTTAGGGACCCAAATTTAGGTGAAAGAGGCAGAATGTAATACAAAGAATAATACTGTCTCGTCACCTAAGTGTAAGTAAAAACCCAAATCTATTAACAACAGTCATCCTAGGTCACCTCTGTCTCAGCAACAGGTGTGTGTCTGCTCACAACTGGCTCCAAGCCCAGCCCCGCCAATCCCTGTGGCCTTCACTAAGAGGGTCACATCCAAGAGCTCCCTCAAACAGAGTAGGGCAGCTACCTTCCTCCTCCGTCTTCCACAGACTAGGAAGAGGGCTACCTTCCCCCGGGGCTTGTCGGGAGGCACTAGCTGGAGCACTACACACACCCCACCCAGGGGTGATCAGGGGGCTGTGTGCCTGCACTGTCCATGGTAGGGTCCCTCCTGGACTGCCTCCACATAGGACCCTCTAAAAAGCTCTATGGCAAAACCACCACAAAGAACACAGGACTCCCAGTGAACAGGGTGCAGAGCACGAGCAGGCAGCCAGCCCTGGTCCTGAGACTGCGCTGAGACCACACGTGGCAACTCTCAGAAGAGGGTGCGGCGGAATCTAGGCGCAGCCACCGGCCTCAGCCACCAGCCTCAGCCACCAGCCTCTGCGGGAACTGCTCAGACCAGCACCTGGCACTGTAACACAGCCTTTTCTCTTCCATTGAAACTGAAAAACTGGCCCTCCTCCAACAGGGTTCAAATGAAACCACATGCTGAGATGAAAAATCTGCTACACCTAAACAGGAGAATTTTACTGTATGTAAATGATACCTTGATAAACCAGATTTAACAAAAACACCTTGACCTGAAGCCGACCATTGTTGGGGACTGCTGGAGGCAACAGAGCAGTGAGCAGCACACCTTCCAGAGGGGACCTGGGGATGTGGTACTGTGTTGGGACAGCAACTCAGGGTCTTTCCAAAAACAAGGCAATGGGGGCTGCAGAAGAACACGGAGTCCTGTACAGCCCACTCAAGGACATACACCACCCTGGAAACAAGGTCCTGAGGATGCTGAAAGCAGGCAGGAGTTCAGAGCACCCCTCAGAGAGGGTCTCTGCCTTCTTGAATCCCCAGCACAGGGGAGGATGCGGAGCCCAGTAGGGGCAGTCCTCTGGCCAAAAGACTGTCCAGTCCCTTTCCCCATCAGGGGTATAAAGTAAGGGGCAGTACCAGAGAACTCAGGACAAAACAGTTCTGAAATCTGGACATAAGGCCCAGGCAGGCACTATTCAGGTGTGGGCTGCAGGACAAGGCAGGAGGGTGACCAGAGTAACAGCTCCCTCAGGCTCCTGCCAGGTCTGCGTTGCTCCAACCCCTGGGGGCCTGGCTGGCGAATGGCCTGAGAGTCCCCACATGGGGCAAGGATGGGAAGCAGGAGTTGAATGAACAGCACTGCCAAGGCCCTGCTCACCCGGCCTCCAAACCCACTGCCAGCCTGCAGGAGGGAGGCCCTGGAAGTCCCTGTGCAGCTACTCCCTGCTGCTGGGCCAGGCAAGAGCACAGGCCACTCCAAAGGCCGGGAATACAATTTCCCCTCTGGGGCTGCCCAGCGACCTTCAGACACAGGGCTGAACAAGATGTCCATGAACGTGGGATGACAAGTCAACTCCAGGGACACTATGGAACAGGGGCCAAAACAAAGAAAAGAAAGGAGACAGGAGTGGCCTCCTCCCAAGTACTAAGCATCCAGGTGCTGAAGCCCTCTCCCCCTGGTGAGGTGAACTTCCTTCCACTGTCCCTACTCCTGCATTTGCGGAAGAGTGGAGGACACCAGGCCAAGTCTGCTGGGGCCCCTGTCCTCAGCAGCCTCCAAGGGCTCGGAGACATGGGGGCCTAACTGCAGTCGCAGAAATGAAAACACCAACTGATTACGTCCTGTGGCAAGCATGAACCGCAACCAGGTCCTGGCGGGCACCCACACAAGAAGGAAAGCAACAGACGCCCGCCGGCAGTGGGCTGGCACATGGGGCGGGGAGGTGAAGAGAGCTCAGCCTCCTGGGTCCCAATCGGGAAGCACTCCTCTCCCCCACAAAGGGCCCTGACTAGCTCACCAGGAAGCTGGCGAGGCTGGGTCTGTGCAGCAACGGAGACCCGTCCGCCTTCAGAGAACCGTGCCTGCCTTCCGTGGGCACCACAGGGACGCCGCGTATGTCCTCCCACCCACAGAGAGCAGTCCAGGTGCGGCAACAGGCCCCCAGTAAACTGTGGAGGAGGTCCCCGCAGGGGTCCCTGCACTACCACTAAGTGCTCTGCTCGGGAAGAGGCGGCTCGGCGAGGGCTCTGCGGCCTAGCAGGCGATCTTCTCAGAACACAGGACCCCGGCCAGGGGGGAGGGTTCTAAGAACCAGCACCCACTCAGCAGCCCCAGCTGGCTATATGCTCAGCCCCTGGCAGGGAGAGGAAGGTCAAGTGCCAAGGACCATTAAGTGTCAAACACAAAGAGCCCACAGACCCACGGGACCCCAACTGCCTCTGAACTTAAAGACACTCAGTCAAACCAGGGGAGTTTTAATCAGTTACAGAGAGTCTGTCCCCCACCACATCCTAAAGAATGCCAAGACAAGAGCACTCAGCAGATGGACAACCCTCGACCACCCCAAAAGTGGCTGCTGGTGTTGCTCTGCCTCCATACACTCACTGAGGGGTGCCTGGAGAGGCTGGGTGCAGGTCACCAGGGGACTTGCCCCTTGGTCCTCAGGGGTCCACCTGCAGACTGGCTCATCTCTGTTCCCTGAGGGGCCTAGTCACTAGCTTCTGCGGCCTCCATTTCACAATGCCACGGAATGAACCAGGTGTCTGAGAACAGTCTTCAGATTTCAGGAGGCCTTGCACCTGAAACCTGGTTGAGTCACACCTGCTGAAAGGCCACTGGGCTCCAGTGGGGTGGCACACCTTAGTGTTACTGAGAGGGCCATTAGGCCCGGTGATCCGCAGAAAAGTGTGATTCCTAACTCCCATGTCCCAGTGGGCATTAAGTAAGGAACTCTTTACAGCAAAGTGGGTGGCACCAAGAGTCAGAGAGACCTACTCACTGAAAGCCAGTCTAGCTGCAATTTGCAGAAGAGCAGCCAGAATGGCCAGGCCAGCCTGAGCCAGGAAATGCCACCACTGGTCCCTTGGTGGCATCTGTGAGCATCAAAAGCAGGCTCTTTTTTCAATTACAATGAAAAAAAGTTTAGAAGCTACAGATTGGGAAAATAAAAGCCCTAACACTGCATAGCAGAGTGGAGAAATGGTAGTCTACAACTCACTACACATTTCAAAATAACTAGAAGAGCTTGAAGGTTCCCAGCACACAGAAATGATAACATCTGAGGAGACGAAAATGCTAATTATCCTATTTGATCACTATGCATTGTAAACATGTCTCAAATTAAAACACTGTATCCACAAATAAATGCTCATTTATGTCAACTTAAAAATAATTCAAATATGCTGGAAAAAAATTCCCTGGAGTCTCCCTGTGCACACTACCCTTGCTGACAGTGCTGATGCACATAACTCTTCCTCTCTACACGTCACACACGTGACCACTGAGGGTCAAAGGTCCCACTCAGAAGAGGCACACAACTACTCACCCAGTCACTATTGTGACATTGAGACTACTTCTAGCTCTTTGTCACCACTTATGGCCCAGTGACTGACCCCCAGGGACAGAACCTGCCTGCCAGGACATGTCAAGCTTACTCATCTTCCTGGCTGCCGGTTGCGGCCCCAGGGAGACAGCACTCCCCACCAGCTCCAGCACCTGCTCGCAGGCAGATCCTGCCCCGCACCCGGTGTGCACTGGCTACTTCTGCCTCTTCCCTACGAGCTGCCTCTGGCAGTCTCTGCCTAAAGGTCTCTAGTGGGATGCACATCCTGCCCACTGCTCTGGAAGATCCTACCTTGTTTTTGAAGTACACCTCGATGGGCATGATGAAGCCAGCGTACCCCGACTCCTCCACTTTGTAGGGGGGCTCCTTGCACACTAAAAAGAAAGGGAAAACCATCCATCAGCTTCCTGCCCTTCCAAAGGCCCAGCCACCAGCAGCAGCAACTCCCAATCCCGCTGTCCTCCTTCCTTCTGGAGGCAGCTATTCAGGAGGGCGTGCTCCTCCAGGTAAGTCAGGAAAATTCCATGCCAAAGGGTGCCTGGGAAATTAAAAGGGGCAGAGCTGGATAGGGGAAAGGTAAGTGGGCCACTGGAACATCCAGCAGACAGAGCAGGAAGGGGTCTGAGACTCTGTCCTCCAGGCACTTGCTCCTGCCAGAGAAGGCTGCCCAAGTTCAACTGACTCAAGTCTGCAAGACCTGGGCCTCGGCCTTCTCAGCAGGGAGCACCCGTGACAGTTCTGACCTCCTCTCACTGGCTACACCCTGGGCACACACCCCACTCTGTGCCAGGGACACACACACAGGACATACAGGAAGGGTCTCAGAGGGCTCTGCTCCTAGATTGTACTTTAGTACCAAACAAAAATAGTCCAAGTCACTTAACAGCCTCATTACCCCCCAAATAAAAAAATTAAAACAAACAGCAAAGTATATATAAAATGATATATGCCTATAATCTCATTCAAAATAACCTATTCACATTTAAAATAAATAAAATCTTAAAAGCACAGTAAATTTAAAAAATAAAAAATTAATAAACCATCCATGTTTCAACATTCCTACAGTCTTATGTAAATACCATGAAAATACTATTCCCCTGCTTTTATGCAAAATCAGACATAAAGATCAAATCTCTCTTGTTCTCCATTCCTCCCTATTCAGACAGAACACACCGGACAGAAAGGAAGAATCCTGCCAATTGCTTGTGAGGTTTTTTTTAACCACTTTCCTGAGGCTGGAAGGATATGTGAGGTTGTGCATACTGAATGACATATCTCAGTGAGCTGAGGGTAAGTCCACACCCATAAAGCCACCATTACTCCAAGGCCAGAGGCATATCCTTCACCTCCCAGAGCTTCCTCCTGCCCTTGGATTGTTTCTTTCTCTTCCTAAGAACATTTAACATAAGACCTACTCTCTTGGCAATGTTAGGTACACATTACAATACTGACAGCGACGGGTGCCATGCTGTGCAGATCTCAGAACTCACTGATCCTGCTGAGAGTTTGTGAGAGTTAGCCATCACTGCCCCACGCCCTCCCCGAGCCCTGGACAGCCACCATCCCAATCGGCTTCTTTGGGCTGGACTACTGTACGTACTACATATAAGTGAGATCACATAGTGTTTATCTTTCTGTATCTGGCATAACTCACTTAACAATATCAATTGTTTAAAAGACCTTTATATGCACATATCTGCACAAGTAAGTTAATTCTTAAGAGGGCCAGAAATTTGCTGGAAAACAGCAGAACATGATGAAACATGACTTCTTATATTAAAACCTTAATTAGCTGGTGCACACCTATAATTCCAATTCCTAGGGAGGCTGAGGCAGGAGGATCACAAGTTCAAGATCTAAGTTGCCTGAGCAACTTAGCAAAAACTCGTCTCAACATAAATGCAAAGGGCTGGGTGATGTGGCACATGCCTATAATCCCAGCAGCTTGGGAGGCTGAGGCAGGAGGATTGTGAGTTCAAAGCACCTTAGCAAGGTGCTAAGCAACTCAGTGAGACCCTACCTCCAAAGAAAATACAAAAAAGGACTGGGGATGTGATTCGGTGGTCAAGTACCCCTGAGCTCAATCCCCGGAACCACAAATGAATAAATAAATAAATAAATAAGGCTGAAGATAAAGCTCAGTGGGAGAGCTCCCGTGGTTCAATTCCCAGTGCTGGGGGCATGGGGGGAGACTTTTCTTTAAAAAAAAAAAAAAAAAGAGAGAGAGAGAGAAAAGACTCTCAAATATCAACTTTGTATATATGCCATGTATATAGAAACAAAACTTGGCAAGCAAGGCAAGCCTGGAATGACTAGGTGCCCTTGGAAGTAGGGCTAAATGGGCACAGAATCTAGTCTGCAAACTGCAGGGGGAAGAGCAGGGGCCTGTGGCTCCCCAAGCCTGGAGCTGCAAAAATAGGCACAGGGGTCAGTGATGCCAAGGCTCCCTGTTACCCACTTCTACTGCCCCCTGATGCAGCCCAGGTTCCCTCAGAGCCCAGCTCCACACCAATGGCATCACTCTCCCATGCCCTGGCCGCCACTGTTTCCCCTCCGGCTGGCTGCCCTGTCCCTACAGTCCCCCCACTCACCTCCGTGCAGTGACCTGCTAAAGCCTATAGCAGTCACCTTTGCCAGGCACTCTAGCCACTTTCACTGAGGTCAGGGTCTGCAGGTAAACCACTGCTGCTCCCACCTAGTGACCACACCTGCTCACTCATCCATTCCTTCAGTCCACCGATCATGGTCTGACAGTGTCGGGGACTAGGAGAACAACAGAAGCCACAAGGATACTTCCAGCCCCTGTGGCTTACTCTTGAGGGGTTGTCACTCTCAAACTGGGTAAGGCAGGTGCAGCCCCTCCTACTGGACAACCCTGGGTTAACAGGGAGAATCGTCAGCCTGGAGAGAATTGTCCCAGGTGGCCTACATCCAAATCTCCATTCCAGCCTATCTCCTTTGGCTCCTTGGACAGCCAGTTGGGGATATTGGAGAGGAAACTCAGAAAGAGCCCACCCAAACAGACTTCTAAAGCACCCCTAAATCTGTACCTTGCCAATCAGGGACCCAGGCTGCCCAACAATCACCCAAGGACCTGAGGTGACCTGTCACTAAGTGCTATCAAGCAGGCTTTCAAACTTACGAACTGCCCAGGAATGAGGCCCGTTGCCCACGTGGCACAGCTCTCAGCAGGGGATACCATCTTGCCAACTGCTCAGCCTAGCTCACTCCTGCACAGCTCCTGCCGGGGCGGCCAGAAAGGTCTACACTTTCCTTTTTCTTTTTTTAGTTTGGAGAGGGACACTGTGTCACCCACGCCTCAACTCCTGAGCTCAGCTCAAGCAATCCCCCTGACTCAGTCTCCCAAGTAGCTGATGTGATGGGCACATGCCACCACGCTCACCTTAAAAACAAGACTTTTAAAAGGGAAAATTAAAGTACAGGAATAGACTCTGAAGAAGATTTGACAAATACACACTAATTTTCAATTCAATTGGATGCGTAGAAAATAAAAGAAATGGGCTGGGGCTGTGGCTCAGTGGTACAGAACTTGCCTCGCATGCATGGGGCCCCGGGTTCTGATCCTCAGCACCACATAAATAAAATAACGGTATTGTGTCCACCTACATAAAAAAAATTAAAAAAGAAAAGAAAGGAAATCTCCCAGGCAGCAGGGCGAAAAGACACATTTTGTAAAAAAAAAAAACTAAAAAAGAAAAAAAAAAAGTGAGACATGAAGAAATGATTCAGCAGATTAAATGATCCTGCTGACAGAAGCTACCTTTCTAAGCAGTAACTGTGCGGTGCTCACCTCAGCTTCCTTAATGACCTTCCAAGAAGATGCAATTTTTCTCATTTTATAAGGAAAGATTTAAAACCAGGGAAGTTAAGTGATGAGCATCCAAGGAGGAGAAAAAAGAGGAAATACACAGATGGAAGAAAACCATCCCAGGTGTAGATAACTTCCCAGAGCTATAATAAAGCCAACAGAATGTCACAAAACACACTGAACAACAGTAAGAAAAATCCCAGAAACATGTCACACGAAACATCCTAAATGCTTCTGAAAAGAAAAACAGGAGACCCATAGCCTCAAACTCTTCAGAAGGGATGGAGGACACTTTTAGACTTGTAAACCATATAATTCTAGTAATTCTCAGCCAGAATGTGACACCCAGCCCCACCATCACTCTGCTGTGAGGAGAGAGAACTCAGAGAGGTCTCTGCCCACACAGCTTTCCCAGGGAACTTCTTAAGTAGTCAGCCTCTGGGGACAGCACCTGAGAAGCTGCACTAGTAAAAGGACAGGAACAAATTCACTCCCCCAGGGGCACGGTGAAGAAAAGAGCCAGCAGGAGAGCCAGAGAGGTGTCAATCTGATTAGAGGGGGAAGGGAAGAAAAAGACCCAAACAACACTCCCTATGACAAGTGACACGGTAAGGGAAGATGTGCTTAAGACACAAAACAGAAAGCAGCAGCAAACAGTTATTCAAAAAGTCACAGCCTGGAGCCGGGCGTGGTGGCGCACGCAAGCGACTTGGGAGGCTGAGTCAGGAGGATCGCGAGTTCAAAGCCAGCCTCAGCAACTTAGCGAGGCCCTAAGCAACTCAGTGAGACCCTGTCTCTAAATAAAATACAAAATCAGGCTGGGGATGTGGCTCAGTGGCCGAGTGTCCCTGAGTTCAATCCCTGGTTCCAAAAAAATAAAAAATAAAATAAATAAAATAAATTTTAAAAAGTCACAGCCTGGGGCTGCAGTTGTGATTGGTTGTGACTCAGTGGTGGAGGGGTTGCCTGGCACGTGTGAGGCACTGGGTTCCATCCTCAGAACCACATAAAAATAAAATAAATAAATAAGATAAAGAATCTGTGTTCAACCGAAACAGATGTTACTACCTCATGTGCACATAGGGCTACATGACTGATGTGATCCTGTAATATGTACAATCAGAAAAATGAGAGATTATACTATTTAGGTATGATCTATCAAAATGTATAAATGCATTCTACTGTCATGTACAACTAAATAAAATTAAAAAGAACAAATAAAATTTAAAAGTTTAAAAATGATGATTAAAAAATTAAAGTCTCAGCCCAAACTTGAAGCCTGATTTTAAAAATTTGGGGCCAAATTTTAACCCAAAATGATTGAAACAAACCAATCTGACCTTGAGTGCTTTCGAGTTGGGATTAGGAACATGGAAAGAAACCCTGGCATCCGCTCAGTCACCCAGGTCAGTGCTGCTTCCAGCTTTCAGAGACGCTCCCCCATCGAGGAGTGAAGATCTGGGTTTCAGCTCAACAAACTTAACCATGTCAAGAGCCGCCCTCAACAGAGGGGTGAAGGAGGTTCAAGGAAAGGCAGGGGCCCTTATCTCAGCTCCTTTTCACTCATGCATTCATTCAATAAGCACTTGGGAAGGGACTGTAGTGTCCTTGCAGGCACTGGGGACACAGCAGCAAACAAGACAGACTCAGAACTCTTCCCTGCAGGTGGGGAGGGGATAAATAGTATGTCAAGATAGTGCTACGGAGAAAAACGACACAAGCTAAGCGGACGAGGCTGTGCAGGCGTGCCAGGTAAGACACTGCAATTCAGATCCAGCAGCCAGAGGGTGCCCACAAGGACCCCGGGTTCCCTCTGCGGGGGAGCCCGAGGATAAGCAGGCCCAGGCTTGCCTCATGCAGTCACAGAGAAGCTGCTGGAGGCCTAGCTCAGGGAAAAGCACACCCTGAGCATGTGCAAGGCCCTGGGTTCTGTTCCCAGCACAAAAAACAAAACAAAAAAGCCACAAACCAATGAAAAGCAAATCATTTAACTATGAACAATGTAGAGAAGTCAGTGGAGAAAGAGGGGTAATTTGGAATAAGTTCCAATCTTTCATGCTGGCAAATCAAGAAACATTATTTACATCCAAAAAACACATCAAGAAATAGTTGAGTCGGCTGGTGTTAAAAGCACACTCTAGAAAAGGTGAGAAAGATTGCCGGTGAGGTGAGGACTGGAGGAGATGGGAATCTACCTCTCTCTACCTCAACCATGCTCTGGTTCATTTATCATAAAGAATGTGAATATGATGTGAAAGATACTTTGTAAGTATGTGAAATATCATTCCGGAGGATGGAACCCTCTAAGAAGTTCACCCCCTCTCCAAGAGTTGATCTACTTTTCACTGAAACTGGAAAAATGTAATGCAATTGTTTCCTTCAATGCAGCAAAGAGTGAACCAGACATCTGGTCTTTGATGGGCTTGATGACCTGGGCAGTTCTCTGTGATACATTTGAAGTGGCTGCCTACATGAGACGTCCAGACAGACTGCAATGAACAGGTCTCAGTCACTGATGGAAAGGTGGCCACAAATGACACTGTAGGAGAATGAGCGTCACCCATCACTCCATCCTTCAGGGACTTGGAGCTCAGAGAATATGCCCTCAAGCAGGTTCCCGGCCTGCTCTGTCACATCCTTTTCCATGTCTTCCTCACAGGGATCCTGAGAGGCCCCAGGTGGCAGGTCTGTCACCAGGAACATAGGCGTGACACCAGGCATGGAGTAAAAGCACGATGAATGCAAATTGGTACAACTGTGACTTCTAGGAGCTGCTTGGGTATGCATGTCGAGAACTGAAGAGAAAACAGCTTCCAAGCAGATGGAAACCATCATCCTGGGTCTGTCCCCATGCTCCAAGCACAGGAAGAAGGGGAGAGGACAGGCAAGGGAGCTGGGGATGCTGCCCGAGAAGAGAGAGGGAGGCAGCTTCAGCTTATGCTCTACCAGTACCACAGGTGACACCTGTGAAGCCAGAATTGACAGGCAGTTAGTGTAGAAATCAGGGAATCTGGTCAAATTGAGGAATGGAGTCTGGGAAGCTGGAGACGCCCCTGGCATATTGGAATGTCAGTTACCTGCTTAACTGCCCCTCCCCAAAAGCTGCAGGCAGGGAGTTGCTAATTAATGCCTCCTGGTCCCCCACCTGACTCTCCAGGTGACCCTTCCCCCTGCCATTTGCATCTCACCTTTTTGCTGTGTCGCCACCACCATATGGGCAGGAAGGAGAGATAAGGGGCAGAACAAAGAAGACCCTAACCTATAAAAGAGGGAGGGTGCGCTCACTTCTGGGGGATTCCAGAACATCAGCCATGGCCCCCCTTCTCCCCGGGAGAAGTTTGTGTTACTACTTTTAAATAAAGCCTGCTTAACATGCTGGCCTTGGCTGCTTCTCTGGGGTTATACTTCAACACTGGAGGAAGCAGAACTCGTCACCGGTATGTGACGGTATCACCTGGACAAATGTCTACGGACATGAGAATAATTAAACCACTGGTTTGTGGCCCATGGGCAGTTTGCTAACCTCCTCCTGCCTGCTTTCCAGCACGAGCAGCTGACCTGGCCCTCTAAGCCTGTGCTCCCTCTGTAAAAAAACAACGTGGTAAGAACGAGACCAGGTCCTGCCTGTGCAGAGCCAGCAGGAAGTGCTACGTAAATGGTGCATATTCTTTTTATTAACAAGTGCTTTATGAGTATCTGCCATCCTCTAAGAGGCTTAGGAAGAAAGGAAGAGCAGAGAAGGAGAAGCAAAGCAAAAATGAGGAGGGAAAGGAGTGACTGAATACTGAAGAAAGAAGCTATAAGAAAAAGAAATGGTTGCCATTAGCGATGTCAAGTGCACATCCCTTCAAAGTGCAAGTTTCTACTCCTGGGACATTTCATTCCCTGCTCAACAGGTAGCCACTTGCAGGCAAGCTTTTTGAAGTACTCCTGCAGCCCTGGGACACCTGCACTGAGGTGGAGGGGTCAGGGGTCAGCACTGCAGCAGCTCCCCGCCCACAGCACTTGCTGCAGAACACTCTTCTTCCATCTCAACACACCCGTTCAGGAATGTTTACTGGAGGCTGGGGTGTGGCTCAGTGGGAGGGCACTTGCTGAGCATGCAGGAGACCCTGGGTTCATCCCAGCTCTGGGGGGGAAAAAGTATTGAACCCCTGCAATGTGCCAGGCCCTGAGCCTCACACTGGGGACTTAATGGTGAAAAACCAGCTCCAGCCCCCAAAGCGCTCAGAAGAGAACAACCTTGTCCCCCAAATCCCCACCAAAGCCTTCCCCAGAAAGCCATCTCTAATCACAAAAAGAGTTAATTTTCACCTCTGCTCCATCAGACGGTGTCCTGCAGAAAGGCCAGGGCCACCCTGCTACAGGTGGAGACATGGGCAGGGTACACAAATGGAGTACTTGTGTGTAACAAGCAGCAGCCTAAGTGGGGCCTGGGGAGGGGAGACAAGACAGAGTGGCAGGAGCTCTTTTTCTTCTTTCTGCTCCACATACTACGAAACTTAGAGTGGCACCCTAATTCAACACAGGCCGGGGGAGAAATGTCCTGATTACTCACCAGCTGGCTGCCATCTACGTGATGACAACAGTCACCACCTTCTTTCCATTCCCCTGTGACTGACAACAGCTGGTGAAGGGTCTCACCCACCATGTGGAAGAGGAGAGGGGTGAACCACCTCAACATCAGCCTGGTAGGGCACCGACACACTGGCATGCGGTCCCGCTTCCAGGGAGGGCGGGGACAGGCCTTTGGAGAAGGGAGACTGGATAGCTTAGCATTCAGGGACTCAAGGCCGGGGCCACTCACCACGTTTGGGCTTGGGGAAGCTGTCGTGCAGCCGGAAGATCACCTTCTCCACAAAGTGCTGGATTTCACATTGCTCTGGGCCACGAACAAATACCATCCAGTCGTGGGTGAACCCCTCCGTGGTGGGCTTCTTGCGCAGTTGGGCACGGTGCCCCAGCTCTAACTTGACCTGGACAGTGCACTGGGGGAGAAAGAGGTTGGAACGGGTCAGCACAAAGCTCAAAGTGAGAGACTCTGCAGAACGGCCCTGCCCCCTTGCCCACAGGCACACTAGGTAAAAGCCTCTAAGCAGAGCTACAGGCTTCCAAGTCAGGGAATGGAACATGGATGCTTCTAAGTACCCTGGAAAAGGCACCAGCACTGTGCTGAGGGCCCCTCCAGGACTGGCTCCTCAGCAAGCCAGCACAAGGCCCATCTGTCCTTCATCTGCCTCCACATCCTGTTCCACCTGCACAGCCTCCTCCCGCCCCGAGGCCCTGGCCCTTGCAGGAGCTCCTAGACTTACCACACTAGCTCCTGTTCATCATTCAGGGCTCAGCTTCACCTCTGCAGGGAAGCTTCTCTGACCACCCAAGCTCACAGCACCCTGACGTTCTGCATCACATACTTCATTCTTCTTTTTTTTCTTATACTGGGGATCCAACCCAGGGGTGCTTTACCAGAGACACATCCCCAGCCCTTTTTATTTTTTGAGACGGTCTCATGAAGTTGCTGAGGCTGGTCTCCAACTTGAGATCCTCCTGCCTCAGACTCCCTAGCTGCTAGGATTAAAGAGCGCAACTGCACCTGGCTACATACTTCATTCTTCTTAGCCCTTCTGACCATCAGAGACCATCTTGCTGACTGCTGTTCATCTGCTCTCCTCTAATGTCAGCTCCTCCCAACTGTATCACTGAATACAGATGTGCAACCCAGACTGCAATTCTGTGGATAAGGAAACTGAGGCTCTGAGAGCAAGCTGCTAAGTGGCACTTGTGAGGTAAGGAGCAGCATCAGATTTGAGGCTGGGTCTGTGTAGCCACAGGCCACTCTATGCAAGGGCGCCTCAGCATGCGGACGCACGCTTTCATTCTCATGCACTTCTGCGTGAGGGCAGGGGCCTTTCTTCCCTCCCTAAGTTACCCCTCAACACTGGCTTTCAGTTCCCAAAGCACCAGGGGCAGTTCCCAGTGAGTAAGAAGAAGCAAGCGTACAGCCCCTTGCTGACAGGACCCAGGTGGACCCATTGCCAGCAGCGGAGCTCCTTCCTCATTCACTCGCCTGACACTGTGTCCTGAACTACGAGGCAGCTGGGGCCAGTTCCCCTCCACTGAACACAAAGCCACAAGCCTTGAAAGCACTCTTAACACCTAGGTCGGTCACCGATGAAAACGTACGGTAAACATCCACTGCGATTTGTAAATGCCTCCCAGACTTCTAATAGAAACAGCCCTGACACCTAGTATCCAACACGAGAATGTTACAGAATGCGGCAGAGGTCAAGTGGACACTTGTTTGTAAGTACCAAGATAAGCAGGAGTGAGACATCCAGGGCCAGTCCTACGCTGCCTGAGTGACACTCCCACTCACTGGGCTCCACCAGCCCTCCCAGACGAAGCCACCCTCTCAGGCCCCGGCCTCCAGAGCTCCTCCTGCACCTCTCACCTTCATTTTCACTCAGTGACTGTGTGCAATCCCTGGGGTCCCTGTCTCTGTTCAGACCTCCACCACTGCTGAGTGAGCCTGGCCCTGGCTGGCCTCCCTCTACCCTCATCCCACAGCTCTCCCTCAGAATGAAGTGCAAGCTCCTGGCACTCCTCCTACCTTCCACCTCTGTATTTCCAAATGTCTAAAATACTCATCTTTTTTCACACTTTAGTACTTTTGAAGTTGGAATCCAAGGCAGTCCAGATGTGTAAATTTCAGTTGGAGGTCCCCACCCTGTATGCATGTTCACACATGCACACACCTGGGCACACACACAGAAGCTGCTGCTGTTGGTGGTGTGTCGTAGAGTCCCAGGCCTGAGAACACACGGGAAATGCACCCACCTCCCCTCCAGCCCCATCACAGGGCTGGCCAGCCCCAAACACACTGAAAGGCCCACCCGTTGCTCGTTTTTCTTCCAGCCCCACAGCCTAGGACACCTTAAACTTATTTCTCTGCTGGACAAAATTCTACTCATCCCTTAAGTCCCAACTCAAAGACTACCTCCTCCAGGGACCCTTCTGATCACTGTGCCAGAACCAATCATCAATGAAGTCCACAGCCAGTTCTTTCTGGGTGGTTTCCTGCTGTCCCCCTGAGGCCCCTAAGAAGTCTCTGATGGTAGGTACCACATTTATTCATCCCTGTCCCCTCTATCTTGGAAGCACAGTGCATCAACAACACTGACTAATTTAGCCAGAGGACCTTCTACATCCAGCAGGTCTGAGGAGCACCTTCCAGGAGGGAAGGGCCAAGCAGCAGATGAGGACAGGTGGCTCCAGCGTGTGCAGAGCTGGCAAGGGCTTGTGCTTCCAGGCACTCAGCAGCCTGGTGTAAGAAACAGGGCAATGTTTTGTCAATTTAAAAAATTAATTAATTTTTAAAAAAAGAAATGGGGCAGAAGGAGTTCCCCTGACTCAGGGTGACAGTCCCTCTGGGGCTGCCAGAAAAAGAGAGCAGTGACTCACTTAGGACACTGGAGGGAGGGGCTGGGGCAGAGTGGAGTGTCCAGACTGGACACAACAGGGATGATAACGGAGTGTAAGTGGATGATGGATCAGGAACGGTATGAGTACAAGTCCTCCGGCGATCTGTGTACAGCCAGGGCTACAGGAAGGAAAGGGGAAGAAGCAAACAAGAGCCACAACAGCCTGCTAGGAGGCAACCAGAGAGGCCAGAGAGAGGAAAACAGAACCAAAGAGGGAGAACCGGCAAGAGCCCAGGGTGAAGGAGATTCAATACTCCTGGGGAAAAAATAGGAGGTCAGCGTACCCACACAGCCCAGGCACCTGGGGAACACACAAGGGGAAACACCCCAGCAAAAGCCAGAGATGAGGACTAACCATCTGGACAAATAAGTAACAATCAAACCAACCACGTGCAACTACGTGAAAGGAGCGAAGAATGGAGGATGTTCAACACAAACCAACCCAAACAGCATCCGCAGGACCCCTAATGGGCTGTAATCCCTGCGTACGCCTCACACCCACTGGCCTCTGCCTCTCTCCCAGACCTGCTTCCACACTGAGAAACGGGACAATCCTGAATGGTCGTGAAGGTCACAGGTGAAAACGGTAACAATGCTATACTGCAGAATGAACCCTGCTTTCCTGGAGTTAACTCCTGCGTGATGACCATCTCCTCGGAATCAGTCATGCGCCAATCCAGCTACTCAGCCCTCGGCTGGCTTCCCGGTATTTTTGATGACATGGAGTTCCCACCCAGGGCATGCCGGCGGCAGGGCAGTTATTGTGAAAGAATGGAAGACCACAGTTCCATCAGCAAGGGGGAGAGTGTAGGCGCCAAAACTTCGCTGCAGTGGCCAAAGTAAACAGGAGGTTCCGAGGCAGTGACGGGTAATCTTTGCAGCCGGCTGGCAGTGCCCAAAGCACACCCAGCTGACATCTCTGCCCCAGAGGCTGGTGCCAACTGCAGCCTGAACACCCTGGCTAGGGGCATGCTGGAGGTTTGGTGGACAGGGTTAAGGCTCCCAGCCCAACCTCCTGCGCACTCCCCTGAAGGCTGAAATCTGCTAAGAAATGAAGAGAGAGGGGTAACACAGATTCCATGCTACCGTCTTAGAAAAGGAACCATTGACTCAGTAAAACATTGAAGCCACATTATTGGAGGCCAGCAAGCTGAACCTTGGCCAACCACTCTGACAGGTCAAGTCGTAATTTATTACCACAATTAAGCCAATTCCACAGTCAACAGTTATGTCCCCTCCTTCCTTTCCTCCACCTGGACTCCCTCCATGACCACCAGAACCCAAGACTTGAGGCAAACCAACCAGCTGGTTCTCAAGGAGGGCAGCCTGGCTGCGAGGCCAGTTGTTCAGGTTAAGCTCCAGACTCCCGGAACGAGTGCACTTCAGGGCCAGCAGCTATCCCCACCTCCAGCATCCCACACAGATGCCAACACCAGCAAGTCCCTCCCAGGCACCAGGACCACCTGCTGCCTGGAGGCCACTTTTGGAACTCCCAGAATGGAGGGCTACAAGTGACACTGAAGGGCTCAGCCTCTGACTGCCACTTCCCTGCAGATTTGGGACTCACCTTGCTGCCCATTCCCCAACAAAAGCCCAGAACAAACCAGCCTGCCCTGGAAAGTGTTACCCATTTTACTCCTAGAAAATCACTCAGAAGACAGCCAATGGACAGGGCGACCCAAGGGCTCTAAGGGCCATCTGGGGACAGTTATGCTTAGGAAGGAGGCCTCAACTGGGACACTTCCCTTCATCCAGGCCAGCTGGCAGAGAGCACTTAGAACCAAAGGGCCAGAATCCTAAACCCAGCAAGCCAGGTGCACAGATACTAGAAGGCAGCTTCCCAGGCCTCCTTCCACTGAAGAGAACAGCTCTCTTCAGGTGTGGATGAAATGCCCCCCATGATCCCCACCCCTGGCAAAGAAAAAGAACCTTGTTCTGACAGCTCTATATGATTCCAGACTCCAGGCCCTAGAAGAATCTGATCTGGTCAGCCAGCTGGCCTCTCCTGAACCCTGTCCTAAGTCTGGGACCCAGAAGGCAGGTCGTCAGCAGTGAGCATATCTAAGGGGATTTCCCGATTTTCTGGTGGGAATTCTTTCCAACCAATGCCCCCTTGTCTGGGAATCTGCACTTACCAAGTGGCGTAAGTACACCTGGAGTTTACTGCACCTAATTCTCAGTGGTGCACCAATTTGCTCCCCTCCCAGGAGACAGCACTAAGTCTTGTCTCTCTTCAGCCCCAACTGGTTGGGCAGAGCTGCTGGTCTAGTATGCCGCTGGCCGTGAACACCACACACAACTGACAGGGCAAGGTAATAGGGCTCAGGAAATCCCAGAGCAAGGCAAAACAAGACCAAATAAATCACCTTCTCCCTCCAGGCCCAGCTGGGGGCTCTGAATTAAAATATAAGAAGGAAGGGGAAACAGTGGATCGTTGCCTGTGACAATCTCTTAAGTGGAGGACTGCCTGCCCAGAAAGTGGGGGCAAAGCTCATCCCTGTATCTATGACCAGTGGCCAGCACCTCCATTCCCTTTTCTGGCTCCATCTACCCTAGTTCCTCTGACCCAGGGCACAAGGTTAATGACAAAGGGATAAGAAGGGGTTCAATGAATTTCTCTGGAAACTCAAGTGTACAGACCACATGGACATACGAATACACCCACAGTCTTCAGTGTTCAGGTTCCTGGAAAGACAGGACTGGACCTGTCAGGAACCAGGCATTTACGTACAAGGCGCCCACTGATGTGCTGACAGAGCACCCAGTGTCACCCAAGTTCTCCTAGGGACAAAGGGAACAGTCTTGGGGGATATTTTCTGAATGAGCAAAACCCAATCAAGGCATCTGTCACCAGAGTAGGAGGGCCTGGTTGCAAAGAGACTGATTCCTGGTTACTTTCATTTAACCAACAGTTGGCAGAGAGGGTGAAAACTTGTGTTAGACACAAAAGGAAGAAGGCACTGGTGCCCGCCCTTGAGTATTTTACAATGTAACAACTTTAGGACAAATTTGGCACAGCGACTCTCCAACCTTTAGGACTGGGAGTAGGGGGCAAACCAGTCACTGCAGTTATTCTGAGTTTTTCTAGAAGTAGTTTGGGGATAAGAGCAGAAGTACCAGAAGAAGAATCCAACAGGACCTTCACTCATCTGGGGACCTTCTGATGCCTGCATTTCCACACCACCAAAAACAAACCTCCCTCTGGGAAGAGGGTCATCACAAGGCAGTCACCCTCCAATCCACACTGAAGCCTCTGCATGCAAAGAATCAGAAAGCAGCAATTCCACCTTCTTATGTGACTGGGCTGTCACCACCTCAGAAGCCAGGCCACTGTGAAGGACTAGTCCTCTGTGAATGAGAGGCTATCTGATCCTTTTGAACAGGAGACCAAATGGCTGCTGACACCACTTCCCATCTCCCTGGACAACTCCAGTCCCCAACGACCTGCTCCCATACCCTTCCCTGATCTTTTCAGCACCTACTGTCTCCATTCCATACCACAACCCAGCCTCAGAGACGAACCCCGCTTCTCCCAGACATGACCCGTTAGTGAGCTGAGCAAAGACCTCACTCATACCCCTGCCAAAGAAAATACAAATGCCACAGACGATGCCAGTGCAGGCACAGAGCATGAAGCGCAGAAGAATCACACATGTGGCTGCAGGTTAGAGCAAAGAGAACCAGAAAGACCTTCTCCTGCCCATGGGGAAAAGATACCAATGAGGAGATACCAGAGCAGAACGGGAATCCTTCTTAGCTGAACCTGAAAGGCCTCTGAGAAGGTCAAGTCAGGAAAGTAAACAGAGTCAAAGGCTCCAGAGAGCACTGTTTCGCACTATCAAGAGGCACTTACAGGTCTGGGGCATGGGGGACAGGTGAGACTCTGCAGATTCAAACTCACCTACTTGGTAAGTGACACCATTCTTCAGCCTCCCCAGAGGTCTCACTGTTAGCAAGAGATGGGGCTGGAGCTCTCCAGTCTCTCCCAAATCTGCACCAAGGCATGGTAGGGGGGCTGGTTTCACTTGCAGATACTTCTGCAACAATCAAGACCAGTGCTGCCCAATGGAACCTTTTACACTGATGGAAATGTCCTCGCTGTGCGGCTGCACAAAGTGGTTGGGCAACTCAGTTGTGGTAGCTGTGAGCACTCAACAGGGTGACTGGAGTGACAGAGGGACTGAATTTTTTAAGCTACATGGCTGAAATTTAAAATAGCTACAGGTGCTAGTGACTGGCATCCTGGACAGCGCCCAGAGCCAGCTCTCGAGGGCTTGCACCACCTGAGTGGGACCTATATCCTCGAGCAAGAATGTCACCTCTTTCCACCATCCCACTTACCTGATAGCCACCCAGACATCCAGGGTCCAGCCCATCACCTGGGGAATGGTCTGAGACCTCTGAGAACTAAGGAGTACGGATGGGGGCTATATTCTACACCTTTTGTGGTACGAAGAGACATTCCCAAGGGTTGGAATGTCATTTGCAACAGATGCTGAAGGGACATTCCATTTGGTTAACTCAACAAGAATTACAGGCAGCAGGCTCTATGTCTCCAAAGGAAATCAACTGACACCACACTGCAAATCCACCAGCCAGGTGCCATGCCGTCGTCCTCAACTCCTGATACACACACACCAAAGATGGAAGGGAAGCCACAGTGAGTGGGTGCCAGAAGTGTGAACCACCTGCCTCAATGATCCTGTGCCACAGGCAAAAGGACAGGCAGAGGGAAGATTCCTTGCCCTGGTCCCCGCCACCACACAGCCACACAGCACCTCACCAGACAGAGCCGCCTCTGTGGCGCCAGCAGCCAAGGGACGCCCCAACCTGCCCTTGCTAACGGCAGAGATTTCAACTGCCACCCCCACAGACCCACAGTGCCTTTCCTGGCTCTGTGCCCCTGAATGCCAGGGCTGAAGAAGTGATCCTGGGTTGGGAGCAGCAGTGGCCCTGAGTTTGAGGAACAGAAGGAACCAGGATGATGAAGAGACACGGGGCTGGGTGAGAGGGGCACTGGGAATCAGAAGGAATCAACAGGACTGGCAGTAGGTTGGCTTCCAGATGGAAGGGGGAGCCGCCGACAGGAGTTTAGGGAGCATGGGGAATCCACCTTGGATTGGACTGAGGCCCTAAGGTGCTGGGGAAGAGATGGAAAATGAGGTGGAGAGGGGGAAAGGGTAGTAGCTAAAAGAGCAGGCCGTGCGTCTTGGATAGAGTGGGAGACCCAGAAGGTAAAGAGGGGGGCCTAGGGTTTGGGGAAACTGGGACTCACATCCAAGCCAGTGGAGGGCAGAGGAGCCAGACTGGGGGCAAGAGAGCTGGATGGGGGTTAATGGGAAGCTCCAATGAAAGTCACAGGGCAAAGGCAATGGTCTCAAGGGTTGGGGTGGTGGGTGATCAGGTCTGAGAACTGCTCCCGGCTCTAGTCTAAGAGAAGCAGGACTGAAGGTGGAAACAGCTCTTCAGGCCTTGGGGTCCAAGGGAGAAGGACCATGGCCTGAAACCTGATGGGAGTCAAGGCAGCATGGTAGGGCCAAGTAGGCGGAGGGAACAGGTCCAAAGAGAGGGGACACTCTACACAGGCCTGTGTCCTTGTGGTCAAAGACTGGGGTCCCAGGAAGATGAGGGAGGTCAGGCCAGGGTGCAAAGGGAAAGAGATGCTCAGGAATGGTAGGGGTGGATGAGATGGGAGAGCAGGCCAAGCCCAGGCGCAGGCCCAGGCGGGGACTGTGGCCTAGGAGGGAAGGGGTGCGGAGGGCAGTTCTGGGGAGACTCAAATTTGAGTTAAGGCTGCGGAGAGAACAGGCAGCAGGTTGCGGGGAGCGGGTCAGGGAGTCTGAGACGACTCAGGTCCA
>JAJEJO010000928.1:104249-115122 GCA_020662805.1 Glaucomys volans | reverse complement strand
GGAGGAAAGGAGACACAGGCTGGCACTGGACCCGAAAAGGGAAAACGGTCGGGCAAAATATGGGGAGGGTCCCCAAAGAGGCCTGAGAGGGCTCCTGCGCCGGCACGGGGTCCCTTGCGCTGGCTGCGAGGGCGCTGGGCCGAACGCGGGTCCCCAGAGCCACCTAAAGGGCTCCGAGTCCGCCCGGGTTCAGAGGAGCAGCGCAGGGGTCCTGGGCCAGGCTGGGGCCCCCGGGGCATCCCGGGAGCGTCTGGGTCCCCCTGGAGCTCCGAGGGGCGTCCCGGGCGGCGCTGGGCCAGGCCGGGGCCCCAGGGGGGGCTTCGGGGCCGCAGGGGCCGGGCGGGGGGCGCGGATGGGGGAGGGGCGCGCCCGCCCCACATAAAGGCCGGGGCAGCGGCGGGCGCGCACAAAGCGGGCGGGCCGGCGCCGGGCGGGCGGGGAGGCCCGGACCCCGGAGGCCGGGCGGGCGGGCGACGGGAAGGAGGGAGGGGGCCGGGCGGGCTGCGCCCGGGCGGCGCGGCCGCTCCTCACCTGATTGTCCATGGCTGGCGCCCCGCCCCGCCCCCGGGCCCCGCGTCGCTCGCCGCCGCCGCTGCTCAGCGCCGCCCCGCCGCCCTCATTGTCTGTCAGGCGCCGCCGCTCCCGGCCGCCCGCCCGCCCGCCAGCCCCGCGGAACCGGAAACCACCGCCAGCCCGGGCCGCTCATCGACCGCGGGCCCCCGCCGCCGACTCGGGCCCGCCGCCGCGAAGGACAGCCACCTGGGCCAATCCGCGGGACGGACCGCCGCTAGTACGGCGGGACTTCCGGCCTGGTGGGGGCCTGCGGGGCTGCGGTCGGAGGGACGAAGCCCTCAGCCAATGGGAGGCCGGGACCGGAGGGGCGGGAGGAGGGAGGGAGGGAGGCGCGAGGCCAGCGCAGCCGAGGGGAGCGCGAGGTGTGCGCCGCACGTGGAGGGGGGTGGGGGCGGGACGGGCGCGCCGCGCCTGCGCATTGCGGCCAGGCTGCCGGGCGGGAGTGTCCCGCCGGCGCCCCTGAGGTTGCAGGTTGGAGCTCTAGGGAATGAACCCCAGAGACGCTTGTTTCCTGACTGCGTGTCACTACTGTGTGATGGAATGAGCTTTGCAACCTGGGGATTAATTTTCAACCTTGAATCTGCCTGGCAAGCCGGGTCAGCCTTATGCTCCCTTCTCTCTGAATCTCTGCATCGGCAAAATGAAAACGGAGTAGTAAGGCTGATTCTGCTCGGTACCGATTGGAAGGAAACAGTTGAAATCGTGCTACACTAAAATAATCGGAAAGCCTCATTCGGGCGGGGGGAATAAGTTCTGCTATCTTTTGCACAGCAAGGGGACCATAGTTAATAATGATGCATATTTATTTATTTATTTAGAGACTGGGCTCTCGCTATGTTGCCAATGCTGGATATCGATATTCTGGGCTCAAGACATTCTCCTGCCCCAGCCTCCTGAGTGGCTGGAACTTCAGGCACGCGCCACCATGCCCAGCAAATAATGACATGTATGTATATGGGGGGGGGGGGGGGGAGATTGAATAGAATGGCACTCGACTACTGAGCCACATCCCCAGCTCTATTTTGGTTTTTATTTAGAGACAGGGCCTCGCTGAATTGCTTAGCACCTTACTTTTGCTGAGGCTGACTTTGAACTTGTAATCCTCCTGCCTCAGCCTCCCGAGCTGCTGTGATTACAGGCATACGCCACCGTGTCCTGGCGACATGTTTTTAAATTGCGAAAAGGGTAGTTTTTGGATTTTGTGTGTGTGTGTGTGGACAGGGGGAGTACTGGGAATTGAACCCAGGAGTGCTTTGCCACTGAGCTGCATTCCCAGCCCTTTTTATTTTTGTTTTGAGACAAGTCATTAGGTTTCCCAGCTGGCCTTGCATTTGCAGTCCTCCTGCCTCAGCCTCCCAGATTGCTGGGATTGCAGGCCTGTGCCACTGCACCAAGAGTGGATTTAAATGTTCTCATTACAAAAACAATAAATATGAGGTGATGAATCTACTGATTAGCCCAAGTTTCTCATTCACGAGTGTATACATGTCTGAAAGCATCACCTTGTGCCCATAAGTATATATAACTATGCCAGTAAAACTAGTTTAAAAAGTTTCATTCATAAAATTTTAAATAAAATTGATCTCTTCAACAAGTGGTTTTAATTTGTAGGATCACATATTTTCAGAGGAACTTGTCAGCGGTATTTAGGTTAAAAACAGACACACTCTGGTCTTTCTCAGGATTGGTGAGGCACTAGTCTTAGGAACCTTAGGACTTCTAGATGCAGTTAGGGGATCCTTGTGTATGTATTTTAAATCATTTCTTATAGTTAAAAAGCAGGTGGAGCCGGGCGTGGTGGCGCACGCCTGTAATCCAAGCGTCTTGGGAGGCTGAGGCAGGAGGATCGCGAGTTCAAAGCCAGCCTCAGCAACTTAGCGAGGCCCTTAGCAACTCAGTGAGACCCTGTCTCTAAATAAAATACAAAATAGGGCTGGGGATGTGGCTCAGTGGCCGAGTGTCCCTGAGTTCCATCCCTGGTTCAAAAAAAAAGCAGGTGGTTTTGGTTTATTGTGGGAGGTTTGCCCCCAATTCTCATCTAGGTGTCAGGTAAGCCTTTGTTAGGTGGGACCAGTGCTTTATCCTGAAGAACAACATATTTATTTATTTTAGTCCTTACACCTGAATGTAAGTAGATCAGTAGTTCTAGGTGGTCCCCCAACCTTCATGTCAGTGCCACCTGGGAACTCTGTTAGAAATGCAGCTCCCGTCTCCCTCCCCTGTTTGTAGAATCAGAAACTCCGTGCTTGCATAGCATTCAGTGGCTTAAGCAACCCTGCAGGTGACTGAGATGGCTGACCTTTGAAATCACTGCCAAACCCCAGGAAAAGGGGACAGAAGTAGGGAAAGAGTAGCAGTCTGTCTCTGAAGGAAGCTTGCAGAGGAGAACCTTGAGCTACAGTTGTTACAAAGATGAGCATCAGAAAGCCCTCTCCTTATTCAGCTGGGAAATTATCCTTCTATTAAGTTCTGAACTATTACTTTGAAAATGCATCCCTGGGGCTCATGCTGCTGAGCTGGAAGCCTTTGAGAGTCCAAAAGAATGATGAGGAGGAACCCTAAGTGCTGATTGGATAAACCCAATGTGGTCCACCCAGTCAGCGGAATATTATTCAGCCTTAAAAGGAAGGAAATTCCAACACATGCTACAATGTGGATTAGCCTCGAGGGCTTCATGCTGCATGAAACACGCCAGTCACAGAAGGACAAGTACTGTGTGGCTCCATTCATAGGAGGTCCTGAGAGGAAGCAGACTTAGGAAGGAGCAGGGAGGGTGCCAGCCGCTGGGGAAGGGATGGGGAGTTATGTTGATGGGGATGGAGTTTCACTCTGGGAAGATGGAAGATTCTGGAGGTGGTTGGTGGTGAGGATTGCATAGTCATGCAATAATGCTGAAGGCCACAGAACTGGATTTTTGAAAATGATTTAAAAGGTAAAAAAAAAAATAGATATAGACATATATAGGATGACTACTTGGCCCTGTAAACATACCACTATCCCTGAGTCCATATTAAAAGAACAAAACTCATTCACAACCTTAGAAGGTGACCATGTATGTATCTCCACTTCCGACTTACCATGGCTTTACAGCTTGAAACCAGCCCCAGTGGATGAGGGAAGGCTCTTTTTACAAATAAATGCCAGCCAATGAATGTAGAAAGGATAAGAGGAAACACCACTTTGAAATCCCTAATAGAATAGCTGTTCTAGGTAAGAGTCATCAACAGATGCTAAAGGTTGAGGGGAAACTGCTTACCAAAACTCCTCCTGCAGACTGCCTGCTAGATGCCAAGAAGAAGAAATAAATTTTGAACACGAGGATCACGCCGGTGTCATCCTAACTCAGTGAGCGTTCTTAGCAACAACACGTTTTGTTCATACACCTGCAGTTTGGGCAACGTGGACAGCTAGGACAGCCCCTGAGGTTGGAGAATCACCCTCCAACATTGCTCGATCATCCACAACTGCCAAAGTTACTGCTGGCCATCAGTTCTTCCCCATCTGGGCTTCTCCTCAGGATGGCTTGGGCTTCCTCATGGCATGGCGCCTGGGTTCCAAGAGCAAGTGTCCCAAGGGAATCAGGCAAAACTGCATAGCCTTGTACAAACTAGCCTTGGAAGTCATGTGGAGTCACTTCCACCATAGTCCAGGCACACCCGGTTTCAAGGGGGAAGGAACACAGACCCATCTCTTCATGGAAATGTAAGTCATATTATAAGAAGAGCATGTGGGCCAGGAGGAGTGGCACATGCCTGTCATCCCAGCAACATGGGAGGCTGGGGCAGAAGGATTCCAAGTGCCAGGCCAGCCTGGAAAACTTAGCAAGACTCTGTCTCAAAAGAAAAAATAAAAATTGCTGAGGATGTCGTTCAGTAGTAGAGCACCCCTGGGTTCAATCCCCAGTATCACAAAAAGAAGAAAGAGGAGGAGGAAGAGGAGGTGGGAGGGGTGGATAGGCATACGGGATAGAGATACTGTCGTGACCATTTTGGAAAATGTAGTTTTCCAAAACACTATCTCCAAAACCCTTACCCTGGCTAATTATAGATGATGATCACAAATGTTTACATTTAATTTGCCCTTAAATAAAGCAAAGCTGTTCGTCTGCAGTGTGGTCTCAAGTCATTGACAGGAAGGGTGTCCTGGCGCAGACAGGGATGTCCTCTCCCATCCCTCTCACTGTCTGCTGCCTGCTATTTCCTGGACGCACTGAGCAGCTCCAGCCTTGATGTGTTTGCACTGCTGTTCCATCTGCCTGGAACCGTCTCCCCTCTGATGCTACTTGGCTCCCTGCTTCACCTCCTGCAAGTCTTTGCTCAAATTGCCTTCTCAGTGAGATCTCCTCTGACTACCTTATTTAATCCTGTTGCCCTACCTTAGTCCCCCAACCCTCTTCCTCCTTTTTCAGTTTTTCCCTTCCGACACACTTACAATCTACTGAAACAGGTGCTAATTAAGTTCATTGACCATTTCCCCCAGCTCCAATGGCGGCTCCCAGAGAACAAGAATTTTCTTTTTCTTTTTCACTGATGTATTCTGAGCACAATGCCTGGGACATAGTAGGTGTTCAATAAGTTTTTGCACAAAATGCATTAATGCTGAATAGTGAGAAACTTAGCTTCTTGTCATTTTTTTCTAGTCCCCCTAATTTCTTCTAAAAGAAAGTGTTGACTTGAGGCTTGTGTGTCTTTGACATCTCCCTAGCAACTTTTTTAAAAGGCAAATCTGTGAGAGAAATAAATGAGTGTTCCTTTTTGAAGTCACCTGTCTTGACAACAAAGAAAACAGCCGTGGGGGTCAGAGCCTGCTGTAGGTGAAGGTTTCTAGTGCAAGGTTTCCCAGCCTTGCCTGACCTTGAAATCTCCTGGGAACCTTTCAAATGCATCAGTGACCAGGCTCTGCCTCAGGAATTCCGGCTTTCTTGGGGAGCAATAGAGACCACCCTCTGCTTTTTTCCCAGCTCATTGAGGGATCCCAGCGTGTAGCTGGTTTAAGAAGCTCTGAGCTAGTTATTAACGCTTTTTGTATTACAGTATCTAGTTTTTGTTTTTGTTTTTTATGCCCGGGATTGAACCCAGGGGCACTCCACCACTGAACCACATCGCATCCTCAGCCCTACTTTGTATTTTATTTAGAGACAGGGTCTCACCGAGTTGCTTAGCACCTCACTTTTGCTGCGACTGGCTTTGAACTTGTGACCTCCTGCCTCAGCCTCCGGAGCGGCTGGGATTAAGTGCACCAATGCACCAGGCAACTGTGTCCAGTTTTATGGATACTTTTGACCTAGGACAAATCACTTTTCAGAGGACACAATGTTTCCTATTTCAACACATCAATGTAAGCGTAGGGAATAGATTTCTTAAAACACAGAAGAAATGATCATTTGAGGATCTGTAACTGGTCATGTTAAATCTATTTAGCAGCACATCTTACATGTTATCTCAATGTCACAAAAAGTAAACGGATATAGGCAAGGCATTCCCCCTTGCCCCTAGGTCGCGGGTAGCTGGAGAGGAGCAGTTGGCCTGCCCTTGGGCATCTGGTCCGGAGCCCCTGCTACGTTCGGTCTCTACCGCCCTCTAGTGGTGCAGTCTGTTTGCACCCAAGGTGGGGGCCTACCTTGCCCCTTGTAGTTAGTCCAACTCTTGGGGAGGTTTTTGGAACCCTCTCTCTGGCCTCCCCTGTGCTCTGTGTACCTCGCCGTTTTGCGGCCAGCCACCCAGGTACAAACAGCCACCCACCACAATGTTGAATGTGACCAAGCTGGAGCAGAGCCCAGGGGCCAGCCAGTGGAGGCCTGCGGCAGTGGAGGTCTTCGATGTGGGGAAAGTCGATTGTCATACCAAGGCCTAGGACACCCCACAGGCGATGGGGAACCCTGAATGGCTTTGGGATTGAACCAAAAATGTATAACAGGAAGACGTGCTCCAAAGGGGTGGTGCACTGAACGTTTGCAATTTCCCCACTTCAGCTCCCCCTTTTTATCTGGGAATGATCTCTGATTTGGGAGCTCCCTCCTCCCAGGGCCAGTGTGAGCGTTTAAGGCACGTCTGTGTGAAGTTTAGTGGTGACACCCTCCTGGGTGAATGACAGCTAGTGGTAGGTCACGGGGCTTGGGAGAGGACTGCAGCCCCCTCCCCCACTCTCAAACCGTGTAGTCAGAGTGGCACCCACCCTGTCCCCACTCCTAGTGAGGAAGTCCACCCCTGGCCTGGCTACCCAGATGGGTTTAAAGATGGACCCATGACCTAAACTTGTCTATGAATGACTGGGAATTTCTTAAATTTTCCATTGAGGTGAAATTCACCTGACATAAAATTAACCATTAACCACACTAAAGTGTCCAATCTGGGCGTTCAGAATTGTCACGATGTTGTGCAAACATCACCCCTATCTGGTTCTGAGATGTTTTCATCACCCCAAAAGGAAACCATGCCCATCAAACCCTTAGTGACTCTCCCTTCCCCTCCCCCAGTTTTTGGCAACCGTAAGACATTCCGTCTCCGTGGATCTGCCTGCTCTACGCACTCACGTAAACAGAGTCACCCCTTAGGTGCCCTTCTATGTCATCTATCGGCAGGGATTGTTTAGCTTTCTCACCATGACCACATAAGCCAGGAAAGATGGGGAAGAGACACCAGGGAGGAGCTTCTCTTTCCACTCCACCCCTAGCCACCCTGGGAGATTTATGAACTGATGTTCTTAACTTTTTGAGGGGGGAGGTACTGGGAATTGAACCCCAGGGGTGTTATACCACTGAGCTATGCCCCAGTCCTTTTTATTTTTTATTTTTATTTTGAGACAGGGTCTTGCTAAGTTGCCTGGGCTGGCTTTTGAACTTGTGGTCCTCCTGCCTCAGTCTCCTGAGTACTAAGATTATGATTATACACCAGAGGTTCTTAACTTCTAGGGAGTCCAACAGCCCTTTAGGGAATTTCATGGAAGCACATCTCCAATGCCCCCAAATATACCCAGGCACACACTTTCTTTCTTTCTTTCTTTCTTTCTTTTTTTTTTTTTTGCTGTGCTGGGGATTGAACCCAGGGCCTTGTGCTTGTGAGGCAGACACACATTCTGTAGATAATGAAACTAGAATAAGGAGGAGACCTGGAATCCAGGTTCAGTTCTACTAATGACTCAGGATGGCACAAAGAGCTTTGGGAAAAGGCGGACCTAGCTTCAAGCCCAGGCTGTATGGTCCTGGGCCAGCTGCTGATTCACCCTCTCTGTGACACTCATCTGTATCTCTAAGTGCCTTGGTTGTGTGTCTTCTTGTTTGTCCAACATCTGTCTCCTTCCTTCCGTTAGGGGCTCCAATGTCTGCTGTCTTGCCAACAGCCTAGTGTGGGGCCTGTGGCTGGAACTCAGTAGGCACATTTGCTGAAGGGATGAATGAACAGATAGGAGGAAAACCGTGGGAGGATGACTGGATCATTTGGACGGATTAATGAGTAGACAAATGGATGGCTAAATGGGATGGATGGAGGATGGACGAATGGATGGATGATGGATGGATGGGTGAATTAAAGAAAGGACGGGTGATGGGCGGGTGTTTGCAAGACTATATGCTAAGCATGCCCCGTGCATAATTCTGTTTTATTCACACAGAAACCCTATGAAGGAAGAGCACTATCTATGTGCAAGAGGATAACTCACATCCTGGAGATCATACAGCTAGAAATGGTCAGTGGGAATTCAAGCTTAGGTCTGTATGGTCCCGGGCCCTAGGTTCTTTTTTTAGAACCAGGGATTGAACTCAGGGACACTCGGCCACTGAGCCACATCCCCAGCCCTATTTTGTATTTTATTTAGAGACAGGGTCTCACTGAGTTGCTTAGGGCCTCGCTAAGTTGCAGAGGCTGGCTTTGAACTCTCAATCCTCCTGACTCAGCCTCCCGAGTCACTTGGATTACAGGCGTGCGCCACCGCGCCCAGCTCCTAGGTTCTTTTTTAAAATAATATTTTTTAGTTGCTAATGGACCTTTATTTATTGATATGCAGTGCTCAGAATCGAACCCAGTGCCTCATACATGCTGGGCCCCAGCCCCAGCCCAGAGCCCTAGGCTCTTAACCACCATGAAAAGCATCCTCCTAGCACCACCCCACCATGGCTAGATGAGCCACCTGGCTCCTCTCTCATGCCCCATGCTCCCCGGCACTCGGATTGTCAGCTTTTTGCCACTTAAGACTTGCTCCCCATGAGTTCAGGGCACGTGTGGGAGGGTCTGTGAGGTCTCTGAATGCACCTGTGGGCACAGGATTGGGTGTCTGGGTTGGGCACAGCTGTGTACACAGCAAATCCCAGCAACTTGGGAGGCTGAGGCAGGAGGATTGCAAGTTCAATGCCAGCCTCAGCAACTTAGTGAGACCGTCTCAAAGTTAAAAATAAAAAGGACTGGGATGTGGCTCAGTGGTAAAGCACCCCTGGGTTCAGTCCCCAGCACCAAAAAAGAAAAAAAAAAGGATTGGGTACCTGAAAGTCACATATGCTCTCTGGGATGTTTCCAAGTACCAGGGACATTGCCGTCACCAAACACAGACCCAATCACCAAAACATTCAATATGTCAGACAGCAGGCCTCAGCCTGGGGCCATTCCAAGCAGGTGCCACATCACCCAGTCATCCCAGTATCTGGTGAGCCAACCCCACCAGATCATGTGACATCTGTGGACAGAGGAGGAAGTGAAAGAGGCCGGGGCAGGTCATGGCAGGGAGAGACGCCAGGCAGCAATCTCTCAGGTCAGCAGACTGCAACTCAGGACCACCAGGAAGTTCGTCCCCTGCTCGGGGCAGGGAAGCTCAGGACATGGGGCCTGGGCAAGGGGAAGGAGAGGAACCACGAGTGTCCTTCAGGCTGTGGACCCGAACCAGGCCGCTGCCCTCAGACACAGGTGACTCTGCAGGTGGCCACAGCCTCAGCAGCTCTTGTCATCGCCCTGGACTTCTACATAGGGCAGTCCCACAGGCCAAGTGTCCCGCGGCCAGTACCGGACTTTGAGGGTTTGGCCTGGCATCTCGTAGCTGGCGTCCACCAAGGCCATGGTGACCATGCCATAAGGGAAGGTGATGCTGATGAGCACGTGCCTGTGGATGCAGGGAGAGGGTGCTGAGGGTCCAAGGTGCCCGGCCCCGCCTCCTCCTCACCTTGCTCCTCGTGGATCCAACTTTCCCCAGGGGCCTCGGGGTCCAGTCCCCAGCTGCAGCTGCCCCCACTCCCGAGCCCCAGTGCCTGGATCTGCTCCCACTTTGCTCCCCACCCATTTTCCCTGGGCTCCTTGATCGAAGTCCTGGCATTGTGACGCTGACTGTGGGGTCCCAGGTTCCAGGGCCAGAGCTCACCAGATACTGTGGAGGTAGAAGAAATGAATCCGCTGCCAGAAACTGCAAAAGAAGCGGTCGCTGATCCAGCTGGTCAGGGCACAGGCCCACAGAACCACAGATATCTCGATCAAGTGCCGAAGCTCCCTGCTGCTGGTCCTGGAGGGGAGGAAGGGGGATCAGGCTGGGCTCAGACAGCGGAGCCAAAGGGGCTGATGGGAAATTCCTCCATCCCAGGTGAGGCTGGAGGCTGGGAAGAGGAGAGGAGTAGGGGTTAAGGGTTCAAGTTGGTGACTGCTCTAGTTGGATCTGGGATATTCCCCAAAGACCTGCATGTCAGAGGCTTGGTCCCCAGCTTGGTCACGTTGGGAGGAGCAAAACCTTTAAGAGGCAGGGCCTACAGGGAGGAAGTCCGGCCATGGGAGGCACACCCTGTAGGGATTCATGGGACCCTGGCCTCTTCCTCTGGCCTTTGCCCCCCCGGCCCTGAGGAGAGTGGCCTGTTACCACTCCAAGTGCCCCTGTCGTGATGTGCAGACTCACCACAGACCCAAAAGCAGCGGGGCCAACTGATGGTGGCCGAGACCTGCACAACGTGAGCCGAGCATGCCCTCCTCTGGGCTGGTCGATTCACCTCGGGCGTTTGCTCCAGGAGCAGAAAGCTGCCCGGTTTGCACATGTAGCCAACACTCGCTGAGAACTGACAGGACCCCAGACGCAGGTACTAACCCCGTCCTCACAACACCTTCGTAAAAGAGTAATCTGAGAGCCGGGTGTGGTGGCGCACGCCTGTAATCCCAGCACTTGGGAAGCTGAGGCAGGAGGATCGCGAGTTTAAAGCCAGCCTCAGCAACTTAGCGAGGCCCTAAGCAACTCAGTGAGACCCTGTCTCTAAATAAAATACAAAATAGGGCTGGGGATGTGGCTCAGTGGCCAAGTGTCCCTGAGTTCAATCCCTAGTTCCAAAAAAAAAAAAAAAAAA
>JAJEJO010000928.1:92324-104149 GCA_020662805.1 Glaucomys volans | reverse complement strand
ATACAAAATAGGGCTGGGGATGTGGCTCAGTGGCCAAGTGTCCTGAAATATTGTCGTTCCTAAAAAAAAAAAAAAAAAAAACAGCCTAATGACTGTCATACATTAAAACACGTTGGAAATATAAAAACCTACATGTTCATCATGAAAAGAAACCTGCTTCATGGGTCTCTACTAGAGATGCCCAGGGCATCAGTTCATTACTCTGGAAGTTGATAGATAAAAGGAAAAAAGTCAATTATCTATGCATCTTGTTCAAACTGGATTTCAAGCTTGATTAGGGAAAGTCCTTCTGGGTGGAAGAACTCCAGGTAATGGAGGCAAAAAGGACAACAGAATGTGCAAGCCACCCTTTCACAGCCTCCAGCGAGGTCATGGCGCCAGGTGGCTTGCCTCAAGCTGCTAAACTGGGTGGTGAAAGTTGGTGGAGAAGCATATGATGAAGGGACTGGTGAAACCATCCAAATGCACTAGTCAGCCCTAACCCTCCATGGGGGACGGCCACTCACGGCAGGACTCCCGGGATGCACCAGGGACCACCCAGTGCCACTACGCAATATTCTGGCAAAAACAGAAAGAACAGACCTAGAGCTAACTATTAATTTGCAGGAAATACGAGATAAGAGAGCACTGAAGGATGCAATAGGACGCGGGCGGCCAAATTCGGAACATAAATTGTGCTACCGACAAATAATTCCCTAAAAAGAAAAATCAGAGGCATGAAGACAGTGGGGTGGAAGAAAAGACTTAGGAAATAAAGGAGATCTAAGAGTCCATGGTTAGATCTTGATTTAAACACAACTAGGTACCTCTCAGAAACGGAGGCCATGTCCACACACTGAGTGTCAGGTGCTCCCTTAAGAAAGCATGATTAACTTAGTAGGAAGCGAGTGTACCCTACCTCCCATCTGTCTTTTGAGACTGTCCCTTCCCTTCTCCATCTGTCCCTGTGCATCTGGGGAGGGGTGTTGGGATGCCAATCTGTGAAGACCAAATTCAGAGACTCCCTTGTCCTTGAACTTCCAGTTGAGTCAGCCAATAGTTTCCAGCTGGCTAGCCCAAAGTCTTCCAGACGGCTTGGCCAATGGTTTCTACTTAGATTGGCCAATGGTTTCTACTTAGATTGGCCAATGATTTCTACTTAGATTGGCCAATGGTTTCTACTTAGATTGGCCAATGGTTTCTACTTGGCTTGGCCAATGGTTTCTACCTGGATTAGCTAAAGGCTTCCAGTTGGGTTGGCCAATGGGGAGCCTTGGCAGGGGCAGGAAATCAAAGGAAAAAAGGAAGGTACTGTTACAAGATTCACTTCTAGCAGGGTTGCCTCAGGCTGGCTGCAAACAGCATCTAGAGTTCCTGGCAAGGACACTCTTCCTAGGGTCCCTCCTGCTTGGATCCTGCCATCTCTTCCTTCTTCCTCCTCCCATTGCCCCTTGCCCCATGTCTCCGGATGGTCATAGAATCAGCACAGATTCTAAACCACCCCTGGTGATTTTTCCATACCCTGCCTTCTCTTTCGTAAATAATCTTTTATTCAATTTTCCACAAATGACCCCATTTGAGAACCACTTTTCTATCCTGCTAAGACTCAGTGTGGGTTAAAAAACAATGATTATCAGGGGAGTTAAATCCTGAAAAATTGAGTTGAAATTTATATGAAATTTGGGGGAAATAATGTAACACACAGCCGGGTGTGGTGGCACACGCCTGTAATCCAAGCGACTTGGGAGGCTGAGTCAGGAGGATCGTGAGTTCAAAGCCAGCCTCAGCAACTTAGCGAGGCCCTAAGCAACTCATTGAGACCCTGACTCTAAATAAAATACAAAATAGGGCTGGGGATGTGGCTCAGTGGCCGAGTGTCCCTGAGTTCAATACCTAGTTCCAAAAAAATAATAAAAATGTAACACACATCAGCAAAATGTCAGCGGTCTGGGGCTGGGTGTGGAGGTCTGGGGCTGCTCTCCCCCTCCTAGGCCTGCTTGGGGGGTTCATCGTAAAATGGACAAGCTCTGCAGTCAGACAGACTTAGGTTTGAGTCCTGGCCTTGCCACTTGCTAGTGGGTGATCTTGGGGAAGGGGTGCCCCCTCCAGGGCCTGCAGCACGTGGGTTCTCGGGGTGACATCGGGGACACGTGTGCCTGCAGCCTCCACTCACTTCCGGTACTCGCAGTAGACGATGTAGAGAATGTGGATGGCGATGCTGTTGAGGGCGTAGGCGTTGACCGTGGGCTTCAGGAAGGACAGGAAGGTGCTGACCAAAGTGGTGGCGACGACCAGGCAGGTGAACTGGGACCTGGAGGGAGAAGGCTTCAGCTACAGGCCAGTGGAGGCCCTGGAGGGTCAGGCAAGGCCATCTTGTGGTGGCCAGAGTGGAAGGGCTCTGGGGAGCCCAGGTGGGCCCAGGCAGGGTCCTGAGTTTGCTCAGGAGAGTCGGATAAAGGGTCCCAGGGAGGCCCAGCTGGGCCCAGGAAGGGTTGGGTAGGAGGAAGAGAAGGTCTCGGGGGTCTAGGAAAGGCTCGAGGGGCCAGTGAGTTCAGCAAGGGACTCAAGGGAAGCCTGGTAGGCCCAGAGGAAGGCGCCATGGGCCCTGGTGAATTGAGGAGAGGGCAGACAAAAGGTCTAGGGTGCTTGGAGGGACTGTGGATGCCAGGGGTGTCTGGGGTAAGGAGAGGGAGGAGTGCTAGAAGCCTCAGGTGGGCAAACAGGATTAGGAGAGGTTTGGGGGGGCCTAGGTAGAGATGGAATCAGTCAAGTCCTGAGGGCCCCAGGGGTCCCAGAAGGGTGGGATGAAAGATTCCAAGAAGCCAGGTGAAAGACCCAGGGAAGCTTAGGTCCTGGGACCCCCCAGGTGACTCAGACAGAGTTTGGGATCTGTCTGATCCAGGGGGGATCAGGGGAGAAGGCGCCAGAAGTCCAGGTCAGTGAGACAGGGTGGGGAGAACCCCAGGCGGCCAGCCAGGGATTCCAAGGGCTCAGGGGCAAGACCCAGGGTGAGGGGCAGGTGAGCTCACACAGGGTCCACGGAGGGTTCAGCCCCATCCTGCCCAGACAGACTGCCCCACCCACCTGTTCCCCCCAAGGAATGGGGGGAAGTAGCAGCGGGGCATCCAGATGCTGTAACTACTGGCCAGGAGCCACAGGATGGCGATCTCGTCCAGCAGCTGGCCCAGGAAGCTGAGCGTCATGTGGAAGTACATGGAGAAGAGGCCTAGGGTGGCAGAGGCAAGAGAGGAGTTCAGGGGGTGACCCGTGCCCACGCCCACCTCCCTCTGTCGCAGAGCCACACCTACCAATGACCATGAAGAGGACCAAGGTACCATAAATGCCACGGGAGCGCTTCTGGGCATAGGGATGCATGAGGAACATCATGAGTGGCCCGAAGACCAGGAAGGAGACATTGCTGAACTGGAGAAGAGACATGGGAGGGGCGCATCAGAGCGGGAGGCAGGCGAGGGCCACCTCCAGACAAACCTGCAGTCATCCACTGATGGATCACCTGCCACCTTCCAGGCAACTCATCAGCCCGAGACTTGTCAATCATTCGCCACCCCTCCAGTTAACCATTTCACTTCCTTCCTCTCTCTGTCTGTCTCTCTCTCTCTCTCTCTCTCTCTCTCTCTCTCTCTGTCCTAGGGATGGAACCCAGGGCCCGTGCATGCTAGGCAGAGGTTCCACTGCGAGCCACACCCCTGGTCCTCAGCTGATGTGAACCATCCACTGTTTGTCAGTGAATCCATTACTCCATCCATTATTTTAGGGGTTCATTCATTCACTCTGAATGTGGCAAAGACTATACTGACCTTCTATATATATTCTGAGAAAACTCCGTATCCACAGATTCTGTAAGCATGGATCGAACCAACTTCAGATTGAAAATACACAGGAAAAGAAAATCACTTTTGTACTGACCAGGCATAGACATTTTTCTGGTCATTTGTCCATCAAAAACACAGCGTAAGTACTATGTCCACATCATTTACGTTGGATTAGGTGTTATAAGCCATCTAGAGATGATTTCAGATCTACAGGAGGATTGTGTAAGTTCCATGCAAATAATAGTGTCATTTAATATAAGGACTTGAGCATCGGTGAGCTTTGTGACCTGTGGGGGTTCCTGAAACCAGTCCCATGGATGTCAGGGACCATCATCAGATCCCCCAGGGTTTAGCTAAGCACACAGCTATTCCATGGCAGACAACAGCTTCCAACTGCTTCACAAACCTCTGGCGAGGTGACCCAGTCTGGCTTCTAGGATAAGGACATCAGCAACATCTTTGCTTCCTGGTCAGTCCTTGAGAAGCTACTTAAGGTCTACCCTATATTGTTCTCCCATTCCCATGGGCTAAAGTGTCGACGGGGTGGTCATATGTTAGCTTTGACCTCACAGAAACAAAGAAAGACGACAGTACCCTGATGACTACCTCCTAACAGTGTGAACCAGAGGTGAGGCTGTGCATCATCAGAGGTTAGATCATACAAGGAGCTGTGGCTTCCATCTGATTCTCTTCATCTTGGAGCCTGAGACTGTGGGGCCCTGGGCCACCCAGCAAGAAGCTTGGCTCCCCTTGAAGCCACTAAGTTGAGATACCACACAGGATAGAGAGAGATGCCGAGAACCCCAAATGTCTGATTCTCCCCAGTTCAGTTGCAACACAACTCAATGAACCTTCAGGTGATTCTAGCCACCCCCAGCCTTCCAGCCAATGCCAAGTAGAACAGACATGAGCTGGCCCTGCTGAGCCCAACCTAGACCATAGATGGATTCATGACTATAATAAAAGTTGACCTTGTTTCAGGTCATCAAATTTGAGGATAATTTGTTACGCAGCATTAGCTAACTGAAACAAAAAGGAAATATTCCTGTGGGTCAAGATAGCCAGAAAAATTTTCCTGAGGGAAGAGGAGGAAAAACAGACACCAGAAAATATGGCTGCACCTATTCAGATCCCAGGAGGGCATAAGGTTATTTGTGGCCTAATAACCTGTCTCCCTATATTTAGACAGTCACTATATTTCAGGTCCCAGGCAAAGTTTAATATTTCCAGAAGTTTCTCCTTATCCTCAAAACAGCGTTATAGAGAAGATGTTGATTCTCAGAGTGGTCAAATGGTCCAGCCCCATCACCAGACTGGTAGGTGAAAAATCCAGAATTTGAGACCAGAGCCCAAGAGCATGTGAGTTTCTTACAAGGTGGATCAGAGTTCTGTTCACCCGAGCAGTGGAAACTTCTGAACAGGTTCCAACTGATGTTAGAGTGAATAAAAATTAAGTCAGAGGGGCTGGGCTGTGGCTCAGTGGTAGAGCACTTGCCTAGCATGTGTGAGGCACTGGATTCAACCCTCAGCACCACACAGAAATAAATAAAGGTATTGTGTTCATCCACAACTAAAAAAAAAAAAGAAAGAAAAGAAAAGTCAGAGTAGTAACAATAAGACCACCAAGAACACACCGGTTAGGGTGGAGGGTGGGATCGGGTAGTTAGTTAGCCACCCTCCTTCTTCCTTCCTCACTAACAAGCAGGTTTGGTTCAATATTAGGAGGGCCACGTCATTCTGGGGAGACAAACCCCAGACCTAGGGAGGAAAAAGCAATCAGTGCAAGCTGATCTGATTCTCTCCTTTCTTCAATGAGAGCAGAATTCTTTCCCAGACTCCCTTGCAGCTACATGTGGCCATGTGACTGAGTTCTGGCCAATGAGATGTGAGCACAGGACGATGCTTTGAGAGAGACCCCTGCAGGAACAGCGGAACAGACAGACGGAAGAGCCCAGCAGCTGGATGGGTAGACCTGTTCCAGACTTCCATTTCTATAAAAATTAAGATGTTGCCAGGTGCGGTGGTGCACACCTGTAATCCCAGCAGCTCAGGAGGCTGAGGCAGGAGGATCAGGAGTTCAAAGCCAGCCTCAGCAAACGTGAGGTGCTAGGCAGATCAGTGAGACTCTGGCTCTAATAAAATACAAAATAGGGCTGGGGATGTGGCTCAGTGGTTGAGCACCCCTGAGTTCAATCCCTTGTCAAAAAAAAAGAAAAAAAAGAAATCAAGATGTCATCCTTTCCGTTTAAGTGATTTTTAGATGGGTGCTTCATTGAAACCAATGCTTCCTGATGAACAGGCTTTGGGACCTAACGTGGGACTGGATTCCTGCTATTGTTCACTAGGTAGGTGATGCCTTCCAAAGGTAGCAAATCCACTAACCTCC
This sequence comes from Glaucomys volans, assembly GCA_020662805.1. Lineage (NCBI taxonomy): Eukaryota > Metazoa > Chordata > Mammalia > Rodentia > Sciuridae > Glaucomys > Glaucomys volans. The sequence goes on along the minus strand of JAJEJO010000928.1, from coordinate 97,951 downwards.
ATCTCCGATCTGTGAAATACACACAATGCCACCTACTCTCCATGCTCTTGACCCAAACATCCCAGGTATCATGAGCTACAATAATGTTAAGTCATCAGACATTTGCACCAGATTTTCAACCATCAATGGCTCCAGGCCCCGATCTGCTGATGTAGGATTTTGCCTCCTCTCAAAATCTCCCCCAATATGTCTGAGCCCCAGCAGGCAATACAGGAGCCCAGAATGCTTCTCTTCTGCAGCCTCCAACTGGAGGCCAGCCAGCCTGCTTCCTCAGTTACAGCCCTCCCTCCTGGAAGAACCTTCCTCCTGTTCATGTCTCCTTGATCATCTGCACCCTGCAAACTAGGCCCCTGCTGTTCTCGGAGCCCTGATCTTCAGGATGCTGCCTCAAAGAGTCAGATCACAGCAGTGAGCAGGGGAATCGCCCAGCACAAGGTTGGCGTCCACCAGCTGGGACCTGGGGCTTGATGCTGTCCAGAGCAGGAGTCCCCCTGGGTCTAGGCAGCCCATGGCTGTCCTGGAACTGTCATGGAACCAGTGCAAACACCACAATCAGAGGAATTAGCCTGGGCTTTGTGGGGCAGCTGGTTCCCAGCCCAGTTCTCCACACTGTGCCTGGGCCTGCCAATAGACAAGTCATACACATCTGCAGGTCAGCCAGTCAGTTCACAATGGCTACCCCACGCACAGAGGTACCCTCCTCTGACCAGATATCTGGGTCATGAGACCCCCATCTCATTGGAGGAGACCCCTAGCCTCCCCTGGGCCAATTAGGTTTTCTGTCTTGAGAATTTGAAATGTGAAGCTGTGCAGCTTAGGAGTCACTAACATTGAGTCACACCATTGGCAAGAATCTAAAGAGGCCTTTGAGATGCTGTTGTGATTGTTAAGACACGCAGCCACCTGTGACCATGAGGCATCAAGGCTCCAAGCAAAGGCAGATATCCAAGGACACTATTTGCCCTTCCTCCTGAGTCCTCCAGAGCTGCCCTGGGTCCTGGGCTTCTCAAGCCACTCCTCCTTCCTTTTCTAAGATATTCTGGTATCTTCCCAATGCGTTCTCTTTGTTGCAAGTCTTTGGTTTTAAATTTTTGTTTTCTTTTCTGTTATTTGAATCCAATAGTCATCATCACCAGTGTATTAGCTTGGGTTCTTTGGTAGCAAGCAACAGAAAATGATTGTGAGAACTCACATGATAAATATAAACATAGAGTTATTAAATACTGACCTGGAGATGGCAAATATGCAGTCAATATTATCTGCAAATACTTATGAAATATATATATGCACATCCATGGAGATGTGCAGATCATTTTTCAACTTTACGTCGGTGCCAACGGGACCTGCGTTCAGTGATGATCACACTACACATTTCAAATCTTGACTTTTGCCCAACTAGTGATGTGTGGTCTGACTCGCTCTTGATGTCAGCCACAGCAGAAAGTGGCCGCTCCTGGTGAGACCCATTGCCGCGGGGTAGGGTGGCACCCAGCTTCCAGGTTTGACCAGCCAGGTGTATTAAATGGGTTTTCCACTTGTGATATTTTCAACCCACCATAGGCTGGTCAGGATGTGAGCCAGTCAAAGGTCATGGAGTGTCTGCTCATTTCACTCATTCATTCATTCAACTCTCTCATTCATTCAGCTCTCATTCACTCACTCATTCATTCACTCATTCATTCACTTGCTCATTCATTCCCTCATTCACTCATTCACTCACTCATTCACTCATTCATTCATTCACTCACTCATTCACTCATTCACTCACTCATTCACTCACTCATTCACTCATTCACTCATTTTCTCACTCATTCACTCATTCATTCTCTCATTCACTCATTCATTCACTCATTCACTTATTCATTCTCTCACTCATTCACTCACTCATTCATTTTTCTCACTCATTCACTCACTCGTTCATTCTCTCATTCATTCATGCATTCATTCACTCATTCATTCACTAACTCATTCACTCACTCACTCATTCACTAACTCATTCACTCACTCATTCATTCTCTCATTCATTCACTCATTCACTCATTCATTCTCTCATTCATTCACTCATTCACTCATTCATTCACTCATTCATTCATTCACCCATTTGCTCTTGCATTCATTTACTTATTCACTCACTCGTTCATTCTCTCATTCATTCATGCATTCATTCACTCATTCATTCACTCGCTCACTCATTCACTCATTCACTCACTCATTTTCTCATTCATTCTCTCACTCATTCATTCACTCATTCACTCATTCATTCATTCACCCATTTGCTCTTGCATTCATTTACTCATTCACTCACCCACTCATTCATTCTCTCATTCACTCATTCATTTTCTCACTCATTCCAGGGATGCTCACTCATCAAAGGAATTGGGGAATACAAAGCAGAAACAAGAGCCACTCAGAGCCCCCGCCGGCACTCAGAAGGAGAACTGTGCTTGTTCCCAGGTCCCCGTCTGAGACTGGGATTCCAGGTGGAAGCCCGGCCTGCATCTCACCCTTGGCCAGAGGGAGAGGAGACTCTGAGTATGCAGGCACCAAGATCATCACCAGCAGGGGAGGGGCAACTGGCTGATGAAAGAAAAGTGGGGTAACAGACACACACCTTGGTTTGAATGTGGATTGTCCCACCTGAAACTCTTGAATTTTTTTTTTTTTTTTTGGTACTGGGGATCAAACCCAGGGGTGCTCTACCACTGAGCCACTCCCTGGCCCTTTCTATTTTTTATTTTGAGACAGGGTCTCACTAAGTTGCTGAGGCTGGACTTTGAACTTGCCATCCTCCGGCCTCAGTCTCCGAGTAGCTGGCGTGACAGATGTGCACCTCGCCCAGCCTCACAGGGGAATTTTGCTAATACTAAGAGGAGATTAGAGCTCTGTCTGTCCTGGGATTAATGGGTAGGGGTCTCTGGAGAGGGGTCTGCCATGAGAGCCACACATTCCCAGCCTACCACGTGGGACTGCCAGCAAGGAGGCCAGTGCCCACTGCTGTCCCTTGACCCTGGACCAGAACTATGACCCAAACAAACCTCTTTTCTTTAGAACTCACCCAGCCTGTGGCACTGTGTCTTAGCAACAGAAAACAGACTAGGGCAGTACTGAGTGGAAAAGTCCATCAGCCAGCAGGACATTCTGGCCTGCATTTCTTCCTTCCTTTCTGTGCATGCGTGTGGTGTTGGGCGGGGAACCCCGGGCCCTGCACAGAGGCAAGGACCCCCGCAGCGCCACCCCAGCTTCTGGCTCGCATGCCCCTCTCCTCAGGGGTCCAGCTCCCTCTGTGCTGATGCACATGCATTCCAGACAACCCCAGTCATGGGGCATGTCAGTCAACTCACACCAGAGATGCTCACCAGACCAGTCTCGAACTCCAACACCTCTATTAAAACACACCCACAGCTCCCCAGATAAAGTGCAGCCTCTCAAACCTGGCCAATAAACTCCTTCCCTGGCTGGCCGCAGCTTTGAAACCCAGGCTGAGGGTGCTGCACACGAAGGGTGCGCTCTCACCCCCTACCCCCGGGACTTTGCACATGCTGACTGCACTGCCCAGGACACTCACTCACGGCTCACCACTCTGCCAAGACCGGAACTCCTCCACTGTTAACCTGGACACTGCCTCCTCGGTGGGGCCTTCCGGTTCCCCAGGGCAAGGGCAGGGCTGCCTTGCTGCCCCTGTTGTCCCACTTCCTTCCTGTCCTCTGGAGCACCCTCCTTCCCCTGTTCTGAGAGGCTGTCCTCCCTGCTTCTTATGGGACTCAGGCACTGGAATGTACCAGTTGCTCAATAAAGACTGCCTGTCCACCGCATCTCAGAGGGTCACTCAACACATGCATGAAAGCGTTTTGCAGCTGGGTGTGGTGGCTCATGCCTGTCATCCCAGGAACTAGGGAGGCTGAGGCAGGAGGAGCAGCAGTGTGGGGGATGCAGTGAGATCCTATCTTAAAATGAAAACTGAAAAGGGCTGGGGATGGAGCTCAGTGGTAGAGCTCTTGCCTCCCACGTGTGAGGTCCCCGCAGTTCAATCCCTAGCACAGGAAAAGAAAACAGCAGAGGGCCTTTCATGTAGAAAGTTCTGGATAAGAGGCACCCTGTCACTTTCTCACCTTTGACCCCACCCCAAGACAGAGATTGGTTCTTATCTTCACACCCACCCTGCAAGTCCAGCTTTCTAGTTTTTCTTTGGCAATGAGGAATTGTCTCCGAGAGGTAAAGTGACTTCTCTGAGGTCGCACAGCACTAGTACCCGTGTGAGGACCAGGCAGGTGGTGATGAGCAGGGGGGCTCCCCTGTTGCAGGCTGCGTGACCTAAAACCTCTGGGTCTCTCTTGCATCAGGGACGTGGGAGGGACGCGGGGCACGCCCTGCCACGGATGGGTGCTGCGTCCACGAACGGCCGGCCCGATGGCAGCAGGCTTTCGGCTGCGATCGCTCTTGGAGCTCAAGAGCTGAGCTCGGAGGCCAGCTGAGACCCGTTCCCACAGCGCCCGAGCGCGGGAGGGAGCAGGGCAGCTGCGGACGGCGGGATGGAAGGGCCCCGCTGGCTCCAGGGTCTCTGATAACATCAGGGATGCGCCTGCCAGGGACCCCTCCCCGCCTCCAGGCCTCCCCCCGCGTTTCCCAGTACCTCGCCCCACCCAGGCCGGGTGAGGCTGCAGCCTCCTCCATCCGGGATCGCGTCCAAGCCAGCCCAGCCCTGAGCCAGGCTCCCTGGGCCCCGCCCCAGGGGGCGTCCCCTCCCTCGTGCATTCATCGACGACCATTCCTTGAGCTCCCACCATGAGCTTGAGGATCTTACCAGGGCCCCTGCCTTTGTGGGGTATGTCCAGTGCCAACTGAGGGGGCGTTCAGTGCCTCGACTCCCTCCTCGGATCTCCAAGATCTCCAAGCACCAAGGGGAGGTTTGGAGAACTATGCCTCCGGCTGGGGAGCTTGCTGTTGGTCACATCCCCACACCTGCATCAAGGAGCTCAGGAAACTTGTAGAAAACAGTGCTCGGGCCAGGCACAGTGGTGCAAACCCCCGATCCTGGGGACTGGGGAGGCTGAGGCAGGAGGATTGGGAGTTCGAGGCCAGCCTCAGCAATAAAATAAAAATAAAAAATAAAAAGGGCTGGGGGTGTGGCTCAGGGTTGGAGCATCCCTGGGTACAGTCTCCAGGAAAGGGAGGAAGCAGGCAGGGGAGGAATATTCATAACCATGGCTGGGAGCCCCACAGGACAGAGAAGGGGCAGGGCTCTGGAATCATCCCCAAACCTGGTAGTGGAAAATCAAGGTGGCAAAGGCAGGAAGGAGGGCCAGAGGTGAGGAGGACTGAGGGGGAGAGAGACTGGAAGGGGCCAGAGGGGAGGAACCCACTGCCTCCCAACTCCCTCCTCTCAGGCCACTGTTCCACTTCTGGGTTTTTTTTTTTTTTTTTTTTTTTTTAAACAAGGGTTGAAACCCCGGGGCACTGGGCCACTGAGCCGCATCCCCAGCCCTATTTTGTATTTTATTTAGAGACAGGGTCTCACTGAGTTGCTCAGCACCTCACTTTTGCTGAGGCTGGCTTTGAACTCGAGATCCTCCAGCCGCAGCATCCCGAGCTGCTGGGATGACAGGCGTGCGCCACCGCGCCCGGCTCCC